>CAJJDM010000065.1:158125-477877 GCA_905182975.1 Paramecium primaurelia | reverse complement strand
TACTTTTCTGAAATATTTCTATTCATTATTTTTATATATTTTCAGAAATCAATCTATATTAATAAAATTATTTTATTTTTATTATTTTTAAGAGTATTTATTACTTTCTAAGTCCCTAATCCTGTAGCTGATGAGAGGAATAAGGCATTTAATAAAACTTTCGCCATCAATGATTTTAAATTCTTCATGAGAAACTCTACAACTATGATAATTTTATAAGGCTTACTTTACAAAAAATGAAAATGAGTGCTATAAAGTTATTTGACATTATTCCGACTATAATATAGAGAATTTTCTTCCATAAAATTAAAATTATATCTGCTAATCAATTCTAAGTCAGCAAATTCTGTTGCATTTTTGTACCCATAAATTTAGCAATTTTTCTTTTTTCTCATTAAATGATATATAATTATTCATATTTATTATCTAAACGGTAAAGTATATCAAGAGTCTAAAAACTTATGATAATAGTTATTTTTCAATCCATATATTTAAATCACACATTTATATTGTAAGACCTTAACCTTAAGTCTATTTAACCCTCTTCAGAACAAACCTTTTGACTTTATTTGAGATTTTTTTTAATTTATCAAAGGTTGCCATCCAGAAATCCATTTATAAGACAAGATTTATGCTATCTTCTTTTTCTATTTCATAACGTAAATCATCCAGAATTAACAAATTTTTAGGTTATTCTTGTAAAATCAATTATTTAATCTTGAAAACTTATACTAACACTTCAGATAGTAATATTAAAAAACTTTCCATTTTTATACATAGATGCTTCATTAGTTAACTCAGCAGTTACATCTAACTTTATTTGAATTCTAACAAATTATAAGTAATTGAATTTTTCAATTCAACTTTTTGGAAGAAAGAAGAAATTTTACAAAATTTTTACCCACCTGATAAGTCAACAAATTTTTTATTGATTGGTTTGGTTCTTCAGTAAATTAATTTATTTCTTAATGTGCTAATATAACTGTATCTGTAAATATTCCAAATTGATTAATTTCATATTATAATTCAGTTTCCAGAAGTTAATTGTGATAACTATTATTGATGTAACACTAGAATTATCTTAAAATAAATTTCTTAATAGCATTATTTGTTTCATAAAAATTTGGTTTGTGAAATAATAAATTTTTTTAATACCTATCTTTAAATAGAAATGATTTAAATTTACATCATAAAGTTGCAAAATTAGTCTTTATTATAAAAGTAGAGAATATATTTCTAAGTAAGAAATAACAAAATTAATCAAACCTTACTATAAGGTACGAGTGGAGTAAGGAGAGTAGAGCCTTTGATGTAGGGCGAGGGTTCTCATTTTTTTTAATCTAAGCCTCCTATTTGCATTTTTCGTAACTATATCATAAGTCAAAAATTATATTTGTAGGCATTTCAACAATAGGTCTTTTGGCTATTTTCTTAGTTGAGTCTAATTTTAATATACGAAGAATAAATATGAAGTGTTTTATATTTATTAGTGACAACTTTGTAAAAGTAAATAGTTATATGCATTAGATGATGTTCTTTATTTAATTGTTTTCAAACCTTTATAGCTTTGTTTAGGTTAGTTTTTAAATTAATCAAGTGTTACTCCAAAAATTCTCCTAAAAGAAAACGGTTTTTTATAAAAAACTCTTTTATACCTTGAAAAATTGAAGTCTGGGTAAACCATAATATTAGATGTATCTAAATTTTATATAATATTCTTTTACTGCAAAGGGATGTTAAAAAAAGGATATCTTGTATTTTTCACCTAAATTTCTTTAAATCTATAATCTGAACAATACTTGTTTTTGTTTTTGATATCCCATAGACGGATAGACTTATCTACATTACCAGAAGCTAATGTATTTCCATCAGGAGAGAAACAGACTGAGCAGACAGTACTAGTATGACCATCTAATTTGGCTTTTTCTTATCCTGTTTTGACATCCCATAGACGGATAGAGTTATCATAACTACCAGAAGCTAATGCATATATGAGTAAAAGTTCTATTTAAGCTTCTTTTAAATGATCCCTCTAATATCTACTTTTTAAATTAACTAAAATTTAAAGGTATTTTTGACCTTATTATTTAAAGATTGTTTCATAACACTATTCTCTTTTCCACATTTTTCATAAGATTGTTTGGTTATGATAAGTGAACTCAATTTTTCTTAATTATCTGATATTCTTTTTTTGATGTTTTTCTCTATTTAGTATTGTATAGTTTCTAATTATATGTCTGTTGCATGTTATTTCTCTTTATATATTTATTTTTAATAAAATTGTTTTATTATTTCCAATCTATGTCTTATAGAGATAGGGATTTATCATTTTTAGATATATCATCCTTCTTACTACATCAGAGACTTTATCTTAGATAGAATATTATATAAACAAACTTAAGTTAGAAAAAGCTCAAATCTTTTGCTAATCTTCCTTTCATCCATATACTAAGTATTAGTATTGAGAGATTCAAAATTAAATTTCTTCAGCTAATTAATTATCTACTTAACACAATTAGCCAATTTAACAATTAGTTTTTTATAATATTTATTTTTTAATTTTCAAATTTTTTTTTTATACTGAAATGGTATAGTTGGATTTTTCAAAAGCTCATCAAATACTATTTTATTTTGTATTATTGATAATCTATTTATCTATGTAACAACATCTTAGATTCAACAGATTTACAGACTTTGCAGAAAAATCAAAATGATTCAGTTATAAATTCCTCTCATCTAAAATTATTATCATAAATTAAGATGTCAAAGCTTCCTTTTGATTCTTTCTATATTTCTTCTTCTTAAAGGATCTACTTCTATACAATCTTTATTTATTTATCCACTTACTTACCTTAATCTTACCTCTTAGCAAGATGTCTAAGGTTCTTTTTCTTCAAACAATTTGTTTAGTTATTTCAGCTTCTTTGGATTGGCTTACCGTAATTTATTTCTTTGACTGACCTTCAGGTACCTGTCTCCCTTCAAGCCAATTCATAAGATCTTCTTCATAAAAATAATTGTTCCTCTTATTCTTAATGTACCTATCCATTCTTTAAAATATTCTCCATAAAATATAATCCAATGTTCTTCCTCTTGAACTAAATTTAGTTATATTACTTAAGTTAATTCATCATTACTACGTTAAAGCATCCAAAGCTTTCTTAAATTTTAAATTGCTTTTTGAAGAATCCAAATCCTCTAAGAACATCTGATCCAAAAATTTCTGGAGCAATGTTTGGAAAGAAATGATTGTGAACCTAAATATCTATCTACTCTTTTATAACTATTTCTATAAAGAAAGCATATGTAATTTTTTTTTAATTCAGAATTTTCTAAAATGTTCCCTCGCTTTTCTTGACTTAAATATCCAGTATTGTGGATAATAGAGACTAACACCTTGATCAGAACTTTAAAGATTAGAAAACTAGAGAGCAATGACAATGGTATTATGAGGTGGGGGACGATTTTTTGAAGTCCAATATCATAATCTAATTATTGGTATCGAGGCTCTGAGAGTGTTGGCCTCTAACAGATTCTTTAATTTACTAATTTACCATGTTAAGATTAGATCTACTCTGCTAATTTAAACTGATTCTTCACATCTTACATTTTTTTTCAACTATCTATATAACCTGCTGGAAATGTTGTGAATTGAGAATTTCATCAATTTTGATGTGCAGATCATAGTAGATCATAGTCTATTTATGATAGTCTTATAAACATCACAAAATCCCCTATTTTTTTAGGAATTTAAATCTTAATGGTAATTTTATTGAATAATCCTCAATTCCTCCTGATGAACTATTCTTGAAATTATTAGTGAAATATCAGCCACAATTCCCACAGTGCAACCATCCCTATATCCTGGAAGAAACAGGGACTTCAATTTAATTCTCATATACAATTTTGATTATAAATTATCCTAACATAAGATGGACTGCTTAGTACAACTATGACCAAGACCAAGATTCATCTCTTGTATTGCCTAATCCCATCTTTCATAATGTAAGTCTTAGCAACTCAAATATAGAAGTCCTTAGAAATTGGTGGGTATTTCTTGGATATTTTGCTATTTATCAAGTTGAATATCTATATTTATAAAATTAAATAATTAAGAATTAATCAAATAGAATGAAAGAGATGGTGTTTTAAAGAATTTAATAGGAGCTACATTTAAAATCTTTAGATTAATAATAAGTTATTGTTAGTTAAGTAGTAGAAAAACAATTCGAAAAAGCTGTTCCTATTTTCTAAATGACAAGGGAACATAGCATAGATGTTTTTTATAATTTAATTGAAGCAAATTTAATAAAATCTTTTTAAACAAAAATTGCGAAAAGAAGTTCATCATCATTATAATTGATATAAAACATCACATTTTTCTGTCAAATTAATAAGATATGATAATGTTATATGATTGTAAAATATATAATTTAAAAGAATGAATAATTAAATGGCAAGGAGAAAAAAAATTCAAAATTTATGCCAATTCAATTTATTTGATGCAAATTTGATTGATATTTTTATAAATTACTAGTGGGCTTATTTTAGGAAAAAATCCAAAAAATAATTTAATTTTAAATATTAATTGAATAATTTTAATCTATAATTAGAATTTTCCAATTCTCTTGTTTATTATAGTGATAATTCAATCTAATTTTATTTTAAATTCAAATATTTGAAAGGATATAAAAGAGTTTGAATATCAAAATTTTGGAATATTCCTAAAATAATTATCTCCTTAATCTATTTCTTCTAGTTTTCCATAGAGAGTTCATTAAGATAGAAACCTAAATCAACTTCAATACCTAAAAACTGTAACCCTATCATATTCAAGTTTTAGCATTTGAAATTTTAAGAAGATCAGAATCAGTCAATTTGATTTGATACATCCATGTTGCATCACATTCAAAAATAAATTATTATTTTACGCATACAATTATAAAAATCAAAGGTTGATGTAGTTTTTTAGAGTTCATTCTTGTAATTTCATCATTTATTTTAATTTTTCACCTACAATATGTAACAAATTTTACCTGAATTAATAATTTAAATGCTAATATCTTCTCTTTAAGGGTTTGTGGGGCTCTCACTTTAGGGGTTAGTGGGGCCTTCCCTATCTCTATCTTGTTAGCGTCTGTACACTGAAGAAAAATAGATACACTATTGGGTTTCTCTGGATGTTTCCACAAATCTTATTCTTATTCAGGCAATAATATAAAGAAATTACTTATTTCAATCATTTACAAAAGAACAATTTAGAGAAATTAAAATCTCAAAATTGTAAAAAGGGCAAGATTTTTTTTTTCACCAGAAATTAAATTTGAAATTTATTCATTTTCTGCTCCAAAAGTAATTTCTGATTTTTTTCTAATTCACAAATTCTAACATAAATTAAAACGAAAAATTATATAATGTTTTAATCGACACTTAAATCTTTTTCTAAATTTTGAGATTCTAAATTCTTTTGGCAATAATTTAGCTGAATCATAGGTGATGAGAGCACAAAAAATTGATATAACTTGAAAAAAGCCAAAAAGAACAATATGGCTGCTTTTTAATTTCCCTATTGAGAAAACTTAAAACTTGTCAAGTAAAACTTCCTATACAAATTACATTTTATCACATTTATCTTCACTCTAAATAAAATAGTTGTCAATTTTTTATTTTTTGATATTCAATAACGATATCAAAATGCTTATTTATTGTTCCCTTTATTTACAAATTTTGATAAATTTTCTTCAATTACTCAGTGTTTTAGGCTTATTTTGAATGAATTTAAAAAATAATCATATTGAAAATTCTTTTTTTTTTTGGTTAATAATCATGTTAGCTTGTTATTTCTAAAAAATAGAAAAATTATTTAGTCATCTGTGTAACTTTAAATTAGAATATAATTATTGTAGCATGATCAAAAAGGGATTTCAACAGTAATTTTCAAGGTTGTTAAGTTTAGAGATAATATTCTATAATCTTTTCTAATTTTATTGTAATATCCAAGTTTAAAACAACTAAATGCATTAGATATTACTTGTATATCTGAAGTTAAAATTTTGTAATTTAAAAAGTAAGACTTTGATACAATTTAATTTAATTTGATAAAATACGATAAATTTGGTTTCTTTGTTAAATTTTTTAATTAAAAATAAAAATTGAAATTGATTTAAAAGAATCAAAATAAAAAATGGGTATGGCTATTTTAAAAAAAATAGAGTATTAATTATTTGATGGTTGTAATTATTATTTTACTTAACTTTGTCAGGGAGAAGAGAAACATTAATTAGTTAAATTATGTTAATTCTCATATTCTTTAAAGTTTTTTAAAACCTTGCTTTGCCTTATATGCGTTTTATCGATTTTACTCTTACCTAAATCATTAATTTTCTATTGATTTTCTTAATATTCTATTCTAATTGACTCTCGACTAAATATAATTAAGAATTTACTGTGAAAAGACCAATTTTTATAATAATAAATTATTTTCTCAATAAATGTAAGCATTCTTTAAACAGAATTATTATTTTTCATAAAAATATTCGACTTTAAATCTTTCTTATAACAAAAAATTCTTAGCATTAAAGTCAGCTGATTGTAATCAATATTATTAATTTGAATCAAAATGAAATTTATTAAGCTAATTAACAAGCAAGTATTTTGTAGATTTTCAGGCATAAACTCTTCTCTAGTTATAGATGAAAATGTGATAAACTGCTCTTGATGGGAGTTAATAGTTATAAATATCAATTCCAATTGAATATGCAAGTATAAAATTATGAGAAAACTCAAAGTTTGGTTTAAATAAATATCTGTGTATAGAAAAAGGACATAAAAAGAATATATTCAAAAATTTTAGGCATCTTCTGATTAAGATGATCGAATCAGTAGTATTAATTAGAAAAATTTTAGTATTCATTGGTATTTATTGAGAGAAAATGGTAAGAAAATGGAATAATCTGTATGATATAAAAAAAGTGAACCCTTATAAATGATTAAGGACGAGGTTTGTTTTGGAGAATAAAAAACTTTATCAATAATTTTAAAACTTGTTTAACTCTCAATAATGATATTAAAAGGAATAAAAACTACAGTTACTTTCTATAATTTGTTTTCCTGGTGAAGATAAAAATATAAAGGCTTGTTATTAATTCAATTAAGATCGATTTGCTATCATTAAATGCCACCCCATTAAATTTGCTTTTCCAGAAGTTCCGAAAAAAGAATCCACTCACTCAAAAATTTGGAGTAAAGGGATTATAGGATAATTTCTTGCTAACAATCGTAATCGTTTAATAGTGGCAAATACGAAATTCTTGCATATAACATTAATTATAAAGATCTTCATAGGCTAAAACAAATTTCCTATATTTTTTCAAATAATAAAATGGATTTTATTGAAAAATAATATTAAAATGATACACATACTAGTAACTCATTAATTATTTAATTGATAAAGTAGAATATAAAGATACACCTTCAAGTTTATTGATGGATTAATAATTTTGAAGAAAAATTTCAAAAGAAGAATAAAGTCTATGCTACTTTAAGCAAAGCAAGATTGAAATTACAATCTTAGTTTAAAAAAAAATAAAGCCTATTGCACTATAAAAAATAACATTAGTTAAAATAGAAATTATGCATTCAGTTCATAGACATAGTCATAAATTTAGAGATTAAAAAACGATAACTATTAGAATTATATGATTCATTTATAAAGAATTAGGCCAAATTTTGCTGTAGGGTTTAGTGGAAAAGAATATATTTCAAGAAACATAAAATAAGAATCAAACAATAGAAGGATAATTAAATCATCAGAGGAACCTGAAATAACAACAAATATTTTTAGATATTATGTTATGAAAAAACAATAATTTAAAGAGGTTTCTGTGGATTTGAAAGAAGCACAATAAATTAAAATGGACATTTTGATAAGAGTTTATAAAAAAGAATAACAAAATAATTAATCGATAGTTTCAAAAAGAATCTATAAACTTTTTTAGAAAATTCTTCAAAATCCAAAACACCAACATTTTTAAATCCAAAAGAAAAGGTGTTCTTTGATGAGTTTGGAAGGCTCAAAATTAATATTAATGATTGATGAGCATTCTTATTTGGAGAATATCTAAGAAGTTAGCTTATTCCCTATTCTGTATTGTAACAATTAATATCACTTATGTAAAAATGGAAAAAAATAAAATAACAATAAGTAATTTATTCAATTTAGAAGTGATAGTAAATAATTAAAATAGAATTAAAAAATAATTGTGTTTTATTCAATGTCAAAAAAATAGGATCCTTGATTTTAATTATTTTTTTCTATTCGTTCTAAAGCAACTCTTCCCTTTTAGCAACTTCAAACATTTTAACAATTATTGATAGATATCAATTGCTAAAGTTAAAATAAGAATCAAGGTGAAACCACCTATATTAATCCAACCTAATACTTGAGCTGATTCTTAGTCTTGATTTAAATTCAACATTTCATATAAAGAAAAGATTATAACATTCAGCATAATCAGTATTTCTGTAATATAAATTTTGATATTTTCAAAATTGTTCTCAAAAGGTTTTTATAGAAAAACATAATAGGAGAATATTCCAGATAGGCAAGCAGTAATTATGCTCTATGCTCCTGCAAGACCTTAAAACACAACTAAATTTATAATGAATAAGGTTTTTTTTATCAATAGTATTGTAAAATATTATTTTTGTCCTTAATTTTCTTTGTTTTTTATTCCCTCCACTAAAACTTTTAAAGTTTTGGCTACTTTAGTTTTGTAGCTTAAATAAATAAAAAAGTTGATTAATAAAGTTATATTAAATATCAATGTAATTAGGGCTAAAAAGAATATAATTGTATTTAAAGTAGTCTTCGTATCAATATTTACTATTTACAAAATAGCGGCAAATGTCAATTCGTAAAAGTTAGATGTAAAAATTCTGATTAATCCAGAGTAAATAAAATATTAATAATATTTTCTTGCATACCGCTAAATGGAAAAAATAAATTTAACTACTTTGAAGCAAGAGTTTGGATGATCTTATTAAAAGATTGCTGGCCAATTGTTATACTTGCTAAAAATAAGTAATTTATAAAGTAAATATGAGAGGATAAAATAAGTAAATCCCAGCAAAATCATTATTAGAAGTGTTTCAAAGGTTTACAAAAAGTAACAATTTATTTAATAGTATTCAAATTTCCATTTTGCTTTTATAACTGGAGCTTAAAAATTGAATATATTTTATAAATACAGATCTATTTATAATTTATCAATGATTGGAGTAAAAGAGCCTATAGAAAAAATTTCAAAATATTCTTGTAAGTTTTCAGGAAATTGAAGATTATGAAACTTCATATATGATAATTATTAAAGCATATCAAGGAGATTCCATAAAATTTCTAAATTACCAAATAAACAAGAAATTCCACTTGTAACAAATATTAAATACAAAACAATCCTACTAAACATGGAAGTCTTAAACATAAGTGACTATTGATCAGTTGAGATCTTGTAAGAAGATTTTAATTCTAGTTTTGCTTCTTTTGAGAATAAGGAGTTTTCTTATAAATTTACAATGTTATCACTATTTACTGTAACTTTTAGAACAGGGTTTTTAACATTAGTTTTAAAATAGACTATTATTTTATAGGCTACATCAGCCAATTCAGTATTAATTGGGATCATGGGTTTGATTTCAAAGTCATATTAATTATTCTTGGCATTTATTATTTCAATAACAATCAACTAAAGAAATTATTCCTCACTAATTGCTTTTTCATTCAAACGTACAGGTTCTGAGAATGATAATTTGATCTCTTAAATATTTACATCTTTTTTAGATAATTTGGTCAGTGTAATTTTAGGTAAAATGACGTAGTAGCAAAAACTTATATAATTATCTGTTTAGCATTTCCAATTCTATTCAACTTAGCAAGTATTGTTACATCCATCATGATTGTTAAGGTTTCCATCATCACATTATTCTAATTAATTTACTACATATCCATCTCCGCAAATATGATGACAGAATGGTCCATTTTCAAGAAATCCTTTTTCACATTCTAAGCATTGCCCTTGAAAACAATTTAAGCACTTCTCGTGGCATGAATAAGAACATTCATAACAACCATCAAATTAAATGTTGTTTCCATCATCGCATTATTCATTATCTACTGCATGTCCATCACCACATTTTGAGGTACATACGCTTTCTATCAAATACCATCCTATCTTCTAACATTCTTTACACTGTTAACCATTACAAATATTGCAACCAATTGGGCATTATACTAAGCATTTATAACAACCGTCATACGGTAAATAATTACCATCATCACATTATTCATCCTTATTTGAAACAATACCATCTCCACAGTAACCGATGCATTAATTAGAGAAACATTTCTTTACACTATTATCCCAAATACATTCTTAATTTTCACTATCTGTCTAACAAGCCTCTTTAATATAGTAATCCGAGCAACTCTATTTTCTTGTGCATCCTCCTTCTTGTTTAACTGTGCAGTATGGCAGGTAAGCATTACACTCTTCATATTTATTAAGGGAAACTTATGCAGTAGAGCAGGTCTTCGTATAGCACTTTTCATCAATCCAAACACAAGGATTTAAATGAATATCATATGTGCATCCATCAATCATTTTGACATCTTCACAGGCCATTCTTAAAATACATTAATATCCATTTGTTGTACACCTCTTATCTTCAAATATAGATGCACAAGCTGAATCTATAGCATAATTATAATCAAAACATCCTTTAATACGACAACCACCTTTTTAACAGGTGGAAAGGAATATTGAACATTCTGAATGAGTTTAGGCATTAGAAGGTGCATTCTCACATATTTTTTCTTAACAATTATTTTTCTCCTCATTCCAGAAACAACTAACTCTTTTTAAGTTCATTTACCCAGAACTGATGCATTATTGATACGTGTAGTCCTTACATGACAATTAACCAATATTGCATCCATCTAAATTTGAATTGACAGTACACGTATCACCAAAATACTGATGACAACTAAATGCTGAAAATGTGATCAATTAGGCTGTTGAACATTCCTTAATAGTACATTTATTTTGACTTAAAATCCATTCGCATTCAGTTTTATTTGAATCGATTTAGCATTATTCTTGAATTAAATAACTGCTGCAATCATTCAATTATTAACATCCATTCAAAGTTGTATTTACTGTGCAATCTTATTTTTTTTCATTACAACTTTTATGAGTGATAAAAGATGCTGGTAAATTTGTACAAGTCAAAATAATGCATTTATTTGATGTTAAATCAAAGTAACATTAATTTCCCACTCTATCAATATAACATTATGTCTTCTTAGCTAAATTACATGAAACAGGAAGGTCCACACATTAAATTATATCAAGCTTGACAGTACAACTTTTGTTGTCATAGTATGAATCACATTAATTATGTGTGATATATGAAATATCAGCTGATGTACAATCTTCTACGCATTAATTAGTATTTATATTAAATTAGCAGTTTTTTAGCCAACTATCACAATCCAAGTTAGATGAAGATGGAGTAGGTTTATTCTAGCAAGTTTTTTCAATACATTATGTATTATTCCAAAAACATGGAATTCCTTTAGAACTTTTAGTATTTAAACATAACTCATTAGTAGAATAATTGTTACAAGCACTAATAGTTTGACAGATCGAACCATCCCAAAAACACTTTTTAGTATAAATAGTACAATCTTCGATTATAGCTAAATTTGAACAATCTAAGAGTTCGCATTAGGAGCCTGTGCTTGACATACAATCAGAATGCCAATTAAAGCACTGTAAGTTTGTAGAAAAAGGATTAAAAATTGCTGCTTAACAGATATTTATACAAATATTAGAATTCCATTAACATTCTACACCATCTATTGTGCTAAAACAGGCATCTTCGTAAATGTATTCTGAACAAAGTTATTTTTTTATTGTGCATTTTGAGGACATTGAAATATCAATTGTATGTTAGAAATTTTAACTGTTGCAATCTTAATGAGATTTTGGTAAAATCATACTACTTAAACTACAGTATTATTAATTTGAGCATTTGGTAGTATTATATATACACCAAAAACATTTAGTGGTTACTATTGAATATTATTCATAGCTACTTTCGCAGTCGGATTATATTGTAAAATTGGAACAAATTTTGCTTTTACACAAACCATTAATCCAATTACAACTTTATCCATCAACAAGCTTTGTTGAATTACAAATCATTAAATTTTTGATCATGCTACAATCAAAAAAGAGCATCCGAAACCTTAAGTGTAATTCAATCTGCAGTTTTCAGCATTTACTAATAGACATTCACGATTTAAAACAGCTGTTGTGTTAACTTGACAATCAACATGATTAACACATTTACCATCTTACCAAAAGCATTATTATTAGTAACATTGATAAATTAGTTTAATTGATGTGCAATCTCCAGTATAATTAGTACAACCAGTAGCATCAAGAACACAATTATATTTCCAATCATAACAAATTTAATCTGAAATGACAGCATAATTAGCATAAGTTAAATGTTCGCATTTCCTAGTCTCACATGTATTAGTCTAAAAATTATATCCACATTTGTTATTAGAAGTTGAAGAATTACATAACTATTAACCACCCTGTTGTTGGGTACAAGAAGTCATAATTACACAACAATTGCAATTTGTATCATATTTGTAATTTGATGAATATTCTTAGCATAATTTACTTTTATCTGAAAATGATGTAGATAGTTCAAATTGTAAGTACTTTTTTCCTGTTTATTATTCACAATATCGAGTACAACCATAATAACAATAAGTGCGATAGTAACATAATTATCCTAATTGTGTTTTTTTGTCTTAACAAGTACTCAATGATGCGTATTTATTATAACAATAATCATCTAGGCGACAAGTATCAGAATATTTGCACTTATTATTGAATTTCATAATGGCATTGTTACAAACATTATTTGATAAATCTGAACATCCCAATATTGAGTAACATCCTTATCCACTTGGTTAAAGAATACATTAGGGATTGTATAATTGACAAACCTCATTACTTTTACTATCTTAAATAACTTCGCATTAATTAGATTGTACAACTTAACACTTAAAATCGAAATAATAGCATCTTTAATTTTATAATGTTAGAGTTAATTTACATTTTATATGGTTTGTAATCTATTCACAATAGAATGGTCTTGATTCACAACCAGGTCCATAAGTCTAATCAGTTTAAATCTTTAATTAACACTAGTTTTATTTTCTAAAATTTAAGCATTCAGCCTCAGTTTCAGCTGTGATATTTTCATGACACTCTACGTCTTTACATCGTTAATTTTTTAAATCCCATTTGCAAGGCTATTAGAATATTGTGATTACACATTGTTATTCTAATAAATAGTCGCAATACTTTGATAAAGATTTGCAGGACGTTTAAATTTTTCTAACTGTACATTTAGATAGGAATTTTTCACAATCTTGGTGTGATAAATCTCCATAAATTCTCTTATTGCAATCATTATCATCATATTCATCTTTACATTTTTGTTCTTTATCATCCCAATAGCAATTTTAGCCACTTAAAGTTGTTTTACAATTTCTTTACCTAATGAATTCAAAGCAGTTTGTCTTCTTTTATTCGCACCCTTCTGCATTAAAAGTGGAAACGACAGTGCATTTAGGATCCCATGCTATACATTCTTAATGAGTATCATACATATTATCATTTGGAGATAATGTGCAATCATTAGAAGCAGGTCTATTCATGCAACCTCCTGAGATTGAATTATAAATACAATAATCTAGCCAGGAGTTGCATTCAATATTATTAGTGTAATTAATTATAGAAGCATCTGTACATTCTAATATTTTACATGAACTACCAGTCCAAAAACACTTTGTTCCATCTTATAGATTTAATTAACATTAAAGTTAACTTATCAATTGATAACAATTATTTGGCCATTATTAGCATCCAAAGTTAGAAGATCCTATTATACAAGTACCCGATATCACCTTAAATTATTTGCAATCCTCATTATTTAAATATTAATTAGGATCTGCATCAGTACAAACTTTATAAAGGCATTTTTAGCCAATGCTGTCCCATTTACAATTAATACCTGAAAACGTAGACTAACATTGTTCTTCAAGAGCAGATAGACAATCATTATATTTATTCACACACCCAATCAATATTTTTTCTTGTTATAAAACTTATACATTAACTGTGCAATATGGTAACCATTCTTCACATTATTCATTACTCACATAAGTTGGAGGAGCAGTCTAACATTTTTTATCAATACATCCTTAATTCAAGGTGCAAACTGTTCCATTTGAATCGATTGAGCATAACTCAGTTTCAACAATATTTTCACATACATAATCCACACAACCAAATTACTCAAGATTAAAGGTGCAATATGAACTTGCCTTTTAGCATATTTGATGATTAAAAAAAGTTGGCAATTTCAATTTATTACATTCTAATAAGGTGCATTCGTTGTCGAGCCATATACATTTATCTTTATTATAGTTAAATTTGCAAAACTATTCTTCAAAAATCTAATCACAAATTTATGGTGTCTCTTGACATCCACCACCAATTTTTCCTATACAATTTCCATATTGCATACAATCATCTAGATTATAATAGACTGGAGCATGTTAGCATTGTCTTTTTTCACATTTATTATTGTACCAGATACAATCCTATTCTTCTATGGAATAGCAATCAACTTCAGCTACATAACCATCACATTTTTAAGGTCTTTATTTACAACCTCCATTTTCAGCTGTAACACAATCCAAAAAGTTGTCATAACCCTAACATTACTGATAATTTGTATAAGAATCTAGAGCAGTGTCGCAAGTCTTTATTTTACATTAATTTTTATGAAATTCACATTTATTTCCCTCAGCATCTGTAACACATCCAAATTTATTCTAAGCATCAATACATTACCTTCTTTTGATGCAGTGGATTCCATTTGATGTACATTAACTCAAATATGACTTACATTCGTAATCTTAAGAAAATGGTAAATTTTCACATACCTTTGAAACACATTTACTATTTTTTAAATCCCAGAAGCAATTTTCACTTTCTGATTTACTTTCTATGCATTAAAAATCATTATAGTATTAAGTGCATGAGTCCATCTATTTAATACATCCATACCCTTTTTCATTTACAGTACAACCCTAAAGAGCTTCCTTACACATGATATGGCTTGTTAAATAAATAGGTAATTCTTCACAGATAATAGCATCTCGACACTTTCTTTCTACTTCCTAAACCCAAAAACAGTATTTTCCATTCTAATTTTTATTTGCACATTCATATAACGTTTTGTAATTATTACATTCCTATCTTTCAATACACTTTTTGGAATCAGATACACATCTGTAAGATGATTCTTCACAATGATCCTTATTGAATATGCTGCAATCCTAAAATGTGTTGCATTAACCCAAATAAAATCCACATTACTTTTATTCTCTACAGTCTTCTTTTGCATAATTCTTGCATGAATTCGAATCCTAGCCTATCTTATTGTATGTTTAACCAAATTTTAAAATACAAGCATCATTCTGCCATATACAAAAACCTGAGTTATTACAATCATTTTCACTTTAAACATGCCCACAAACACAAATTTCTGAAATCCCCATACCTCTTATCGATAAAAATTAGAGAAACAATAGCTTTAAGTAAGTTAAAAATATCATTCTTAATCCCTATGATGAGTTTTTTGGGTTTTAAAGCATTGAAATTCTATAATTATCTTTTTATGCTTGTTTTTCTATAATATACATGGAATTTATAAGTTTTTTCTAATTAATAAATTCTATTTCAATAAAAATTTAAATGTTTTTTTAAGTTAATATAAACAATACTGGCTTGAAGCTCTCCCTTTTACATAATTTGAATAAAACAACAAAAATTATTTACTTCAAAGAGATGCAAAAGTTTAGAGAGGAAAAATTTCGATTGAAATTTTTTTCTTCAACTCTTTCATTATATATTTAAATTACTTGAATATATTATTTCCAATCCCATTTCTTTCATTAATTTATTTTTCCTTATGAATAAACTCTCAAACCATTATTTAAGAATTATGAAAAAAAAATGAAATCTCATATGATTAAAAATTGATTAAATACTAGATTAAATCAATTAATTTGATATAAGACTCGTAATTTGAACTAATGTATAATATGCCAAAGAAAATAAACAATACTAAATCAAATTTTTCAATTTTTGTTTTAGAAAATGAAAATTTCATAAATTCTTAGAAAAATCAGCTAAACAAGAAATCTCAATACTTGAAGTGTTTTTTTTTACTTCATTATAGATAGGAGAGTAATTTACAACCATAAAAACATAGTTTTTGAAGAAGAAGCATCCACAAAAACATTTAAATATTTTATAACAATGTATTGTTATTTTTAGACCAGAAAATATTTAATGTCTTTCATTGCATAATAGAAAATAAATTTTGGATCTAATTAATAGATTTATCAAAATATTAAATAGCATCACTTAAATTTTATATTAACTTTGAAATATTATTATTAAAAAAGTATTTCATAAATAGAGTAATCTCTTCTTATTTGAGCAAATCGAATATATAGTTATTCAGTTTCAAAATTTACAGTAATTATAGCACGCTATTGCCTTTTCATTTTATAGTAAATTTTTAAGTTTTATTTATCTGCTGAATAAATTTAAATGGTTTTTCCAAATACAACAATGGTAATGTGTTTATACCTATTGATAGATAAAATTATTTTTGTTAGGTTCTAAATTTATATATGAATCTAAATTGGTATAACAACTTTGCATCTCAATTATTTTATAATAAATAATTTCATGTTGAATTAAAATCATTTCTGAAATTCAATTATATATTTTCCTTTATTTAGAGCCCTTGAGCAAATTTAGGATCCAAACCATTCATTAGTTAAAGTATGCAAAAGCTTCCTAATAAATCGTTGAAGTTTATAAGGCTATACCTATTAAATATATCTAATTCTATTTACTTTTAATATTATAATAATAAAAATGTTTCTTATTTATTTTAAAATTACAAACAATTGCTTAGATGGCATCTTGATATTTTTTAGATCATTTACTCAGTTATTATAACTATTTGAGAATAACAAAAACACTAATTGATTTTCAATCATATGATAAATTTTCTATTTTTTAAGCTTATCCCTTAATCTAATACTTAAACAACTTAAATTAACTCTATTAAATAAGATTTAAGGAATTTAGAACATAAAGCTCAACCTTATTTGATTATCAATAGAGAATATATTTAATACTATTTTTAAAAGTAAAACTAATTTTTATTTGTTGTTTTTCCATCAACTTTTATACCTTAGTGTTCAGATTAAAGTAATATTCATAAAAATTATTTATAATTCTTCTTCAATTCTTGCATACTTGTTCTTTTAATTAAATTTAATAATGTTGATATTCATCTTATCTCTATAGGTGATGTCTTTATTATATGATAAGGACATGCTAATATTATAATCGGTAGACTAAGATGTAGATATTTTGTTATCAATATTACTCTTTAACAAGTTAGAAAACAATTTTGAAACTTTTCAAATGAATAACATAATTTCTTGGTAAAATTTTTGCATATTAACAGAGTTAAAAGAATATATTATTATGTTTAAAGAGCTTTTTTGAAAAATTCAACTATAATTTGAAATTTAAATGAAATGAATTTCAAATTACTTCATCTTGGAAATAATTTCGATTATTAAAATTATATTAATAATAATAGAACTTTGTTTTAAAGTTCAATTAATTTAAAGAATATATTAAGGAGAATAATTAATATTCTGGAATGTTAAAGATTACATTATTGATCAAATTAGAAACCTGTGATTATGAATCCAATTTGTCTAATAATTGTTAATACAAATAAATATATTAAATTACTAAATTAATCATTATGAAATAGGTTGAAATAAAAAATACCCTTACTTATGATTATCACGAAAGAAAGATTTGTCAGGTTTTGCGTTTTTTATTAATTTTTTAATAATTGCTTTAAAAATTTATTTTTACTAATTTACAAATAAATCAAATCATACAATTGTTATTTTAAATACCATTTTCAATAGTACTTCTAATTCTTCTTATTTAACAGGTTTAGAAAGGAATAAATTGATTCCAATTTTATTACCATGTTCAAAATTCTCCTAGGTATCGTAAGCAGAACAAATCACAATTATTGATTACTAATTAGTTAGCTCTAGAATCTTGAAATATTTTTAAAAGAATACTTATTTGCTTGCTTAGAAACCATCTATTCCTGGCATTTCTATATCCATAAATATTAATTTATAGGTTTAACAATGTTATGAAAATTTATTCTTTACTTTTTCTATTGCTTAAAATCCATCATAGGCTTAATCTGCCTTAATTTGATAGTGATTGAGATTTAATTTGAGAGTCATTTAGTTAAATGGAATGTCATCAACTATTAATACATGAACACAATTCTTGCATAATTAATTTTACACTTTTTCTATTTATATTTCTTATCTTTATTTTAAATATTCGTTAGATTGTATAAATTGATTAGAAAAATAATTTGGGCTAACAGGTAAAAATATACCAGATTAAATTTCCTTGTCATTCAATCTTGATGTGTTATTATATGAATCTGATTTTTGATCTTAATATTATTCTTCATCATTATCAATTTTAAAATTAGAATGGCTTGATTTTATTAGTTTTGGATCCTCAAGTTTTCTTTCACTAAATGTATACTATATACCTGATTGATTAAATTTAACAGTTTATTGCGAAAGTGGGTTTGATGATAATAAATTATTTTATTAGAAGTTCTATATTTGGAACTATATTACAGTTCCTTAATTATTCTTTGAATTAATAACTAACTAATTATCTTAATCATCAGTTAAGCCCTTGACCAATTTAGCTGCAATGATGAGACCTAATCCAGTGGGATTTTTATTTGCATTTGATTTAAGAGTTGCACCAAACTCTTGAGTATCGTGTAAACTATTTAAAATTAAATTCAGTCTATGTTCTTTAATACCAATTCCACTGTCTTTTATTTTAACATTAATATATGAATTATCACATTACTTTAGATTAAGATCTATTGTACCTCCTTCTTATGTGAATTTAATAGCATTACTCAACAAATTAACTAGTATTTATAATATTCTCTACTTATCATTAGAAATGATCATAGTCATCAAACATTGTTGCACTTTTATCATGAATTTAATCTTCTTTGATTACATTTATAATTTATATAAATAATCTATTTCCTAAATTAATTGATCTATTGTGAATGGTGTTATATGATAAGAGAATTAATAAGATTATATAGCTGCATAATCTAAAATATCATTTATTTGATGAATCAATAATGAAATTGAACATTAAGCTATTCCTAATTCTTCTGTAAAGTCTTTAGTTTTAGTTGAATTCTTCATAAGTGTCAACATTTATTAACAACTATTTAAAGGAGTTCTCAATTCATGAGAAAAAGATTTAATTAAACTATGATGTATAATTTATTTATCTTTTAAATATTAGATATTATGTTTGTTGGTAAGATTCTTTATAATAATAAGTAATACAGGTTAATCTTGTTCATTACTAAATGGAAAACTTTTACTAGAAAATTTTATTTATGATGGAGATGTAAAGTATTCCTATTATGAACTAGTCATCGTAGTAGGGATAATTATTAATTTCACTTTTTTTTAAGAGTTTTCTTATAAAAAATTTGATTGGAATAACCATTCATAAATAAATATTTATTTATGGAATATTTTCTAATAGTTATCTTTATTTAGTTAATCTTCATTTGATAAAATTCCTTAATACTTAGCAGGTTAAAGAATAATATCAAAAATATCAATTGAAAGATTTTTACTTTATAATTTACCAACTATCTATCTTAGAGTATCATAATGAATAAGTTTTCTCTATTTTTAATTTTGTAAACTTTTTGATGACTCACTAATACTTTCTTCAATTCTAGCATTATTAACACAAATTTTGATTTTCTCCAACACTACTTCTGCCCCTTAGCATTCTAAAATCTTTTCACTTTTATTATTTATATATATAATTTGTTATTGCTAATTTATGATTAATATCCCATATGGATATAGATTTATTAAGTTTTAATAAAGAAGAAGTATTTACTGATCTGACTTTTCAAAAAATTTATTAAATGGTTAAGACTTTGATATGCTAGTTAAATTAGAATATTGTAACAATTTTTAATCACCTGGAAGATCCCTTAATAAACTGAAACTATTTTTAGCTGATGGGATGTTAGAAATTTTGCTTTAGGATTTAATCTAAGATTATATTTGTTAGTTGTATGAAATAAGAGGTGATTCCTTCATATAATTATTTTTTAATGATTAATCTATGAGATTTTTACTAAAATTCTAATTAAACTATGTTTAGTTTTTAAGTATAAAATATATAGTCACCATAATTATTGTAATCAAGCTTTCTATTGTAAAGATGCTAAAACATTCTATAAGTACCCATGTTACTCTGATAATAAGATACAATGGCAACCCTAATTTGCAAATTAAACTAAATTTCTAAATGGCAATATTCAAGTATTCATTATATGTCACAATTGTTAAAAGACTTATTGAAAAAGTGTGCAAGTGATTAGTAGGTATCAATAGTTATAGGGATTCAATTTACAACACATAAGACAATAATGTTGCAATATGAACAATTATATTTAGTCCTTATTTCCTCTTTATTAAAATATATGAAACCATCTTCAATAATAGGCTAGTTAACTAAAAAAAGCATAGTAAATAACTAATTGGTTGATATATTTGTAAGGCTAAAATGATCCACCAAGAACTTTAGATAATATTGGCTGCAAAAATTAATTAAATTCCAATTTACCCACTCTTCAATTGGGACATTAGATTACTTTTTTAAATATACATTAATTTATTCAATAATAATAACAAAGTTATCTAATTTCTATAATTCATTGAAAACCTAGCTAGATAATTTAATTTATAAAATTATTTTTGATTAAATTAAGAATTTAAATACAACAGTTTGAGGAGAAAATTGAATAAAAATATAAAATTATCATATTAATAAATAATATTCATAATTGAACATAAATTATATGGTAATTAGTAATAATCTATAAATTATTCAAAATATTGTGTTAAATAAAGTTAAAATAACATCTAAAATTAATTGCAAAGTTCAAATTTCAGAGTAAACAATGTACATCAATTTTATAAATTTAATTATCCCTTACTATATTTATTTTTTGGTTTTCTTAATGATAACATTTGTTACTCATATTTTTGCAGAGAATTACTGCGATCAGAATTAAATGTAGATATATTTAAAACCGGTTATATTTTCTAGTTTATTTTGAACTTATTAGAAAGAAAAATAAGTAGATTATCTTGTTCAGGAAGTATATGAAAACATAGGCATCAACTATGAGCTGGAAGAGTTGCAGGATAATGTTAATTTTTGAGAATAATTTATAGGAAATAAACACCTAGATTCGCAAAAACTTTTATCACATAATTAAGTGATTAACACTTTATTCTTTAAATTCTAAGATTGTAGTATTATATAGAATAGTATAGAAATTTTATTACATATAATAGAATAATCCGATTAATTGCATAATATCTATAATATTCAAATAATCTAAGAGGACAAGCTTTAAATTATTATAAAAATTAAAGGTCTAAAAAAATCAATATAATAATTAAAATTTGTTAGTTTATAAAGCCACATTAAAAGTAATCTTCATTAAATTAAATAATCAGATTATATTGGAGTGCCTATATTAGAATTATTTTTATTTCAGTACACATTGAGTGATTTTAATTTAAAAAATAACATCAATTATCTCTTCTAATATTATTGATTTTAGTAAAGAAGATATTAATATTTGTTTATAAATACACATTTAAAAGTGTACACCAATATTATAAATTAATCAGTTAATATTTTTTATAAAAAGAGAATCCATTTTAGATGGCAAACTGCCATCGATATTACCCTCAAGGTTTATAATGGTTTTTAAATAATAAACCAGAATAGTAAAAGAAATTCAAATCCTCCAAGGATTCTTTTCTAAATTTTATGTAAGTCTTTTTGAGTATCATAATTTAGTTTCGGCTGTGAAAATGGTGCAATTACATCTGAAAAAATAAAATCAGCTGAATATTGTATAAATTTGTAGACCTTCTTAGTGGATTTGTAGTTCTTTTAGTACTCGATTATTTTTTGAAAACCTTTATTATGATTCATAAATTGATATATATATATGTATGTAAATGTATTTAATGAAATGCTATCTTATAAAAATAATACAAAAGCTATAGTAAACAATACACAAAACTTTCAAAGAAAATAAATTAAACACCTAATAATAAATTAAGTATTGACTTCTAAGTATAAAGACCTAATGATGAAAATTAGTTCCAGAAAAACAAAATCTTAATTTTTTTTTTGTATAAGACATATAAAAAGAAACCTAAAAAAAGAGATTACATAAATTTAAGCGATATACTTATAAACTAAACACCTTTAGGAACAAATTTAACTATATGAATTTATAAATTAAAAGTATTTGATCAATGTAATTATGATTTTTGTGTTTTGTTAATTATTTTCTCATGACATCAAAGTAATTCCACTTGTAATTGTTATTATTGTTTGTTAAGAAATAATATTATAGTTTATAAATGTAAATTGAACATATATTTACTAAATCATCATTCCTTATGATAATGTCTTTTTAATCTAGCTAAATAGCTTTCTGCCACCTTTTAAAAAGTATCAATTCCAGTTATTCTCTCTGAATCCCAAAGATCTGACCATCCATTAACTTCCAAAACTTATAATCCATGTTATTCTGAATCTAATATATCAACTCCACCTATAGTTAAATTGGGTTCAATTGCATTAACTGCCTTAAGAGCAACTTCCTCATATCTTTTGAATTAATCCATCTTATTGACTAATTTCAATGATTCATGATATCCATTATTTGATCGGAAATCCTATAATATTAAGTATGTTTTACAGATCCTGTATCACTAAATTCACAAGCCAAAATTAGTTGACCATTCATACAGAGTGCTCTTACAGATTTTCCAATAGAATCAGGAATGAATTTCTAGATAACTGTTTAATGGTTCTTCCAAACTTCCTTTGAAGCCATGCTAATGATTTCATCTTGTCCTCTAGCTAGTTAGACTCCATCTCCACCATATCCATCTAAGGCTTTTACAACTCCTCTTTCTTGTTAAGCAAAATTAGATCTAACAGTTTATTTGATTGTGTTCACTGTAAAGGCAGCCATACTTTTTGGAATTGGTACTCCATGCTTAGCAAATCTGAGTCCTTATAATAATTTGCTTTATAAGATCTTTTCAGCATTTGTAGAATGCAAAGTAACTTTGCCAGCACTTTCTGCTGCTTCAATGAAGTAATTAAAGTCCTACATATGTTTAGGACTCATGTAACCCCAATTCATAACACCATCAAACTCTATTAAATCTCCTTTATTGTAGAAAGAAATTTTCTATATATATTTAGGATTTAAGATTACTCCAGATTCCCATTCAAAATATAGATCTTCTAATTCGACTTATGTTACATCTACTCCCAACTTTCTTAAGCAATTTTATAATCTGTCATCCAACTCTGTGAAGAAAACTGGATCTGCATTTCTTATGTATATCACTTTAAACATTATTGAAAAAAATTTATTATTTAATCACAAATAACAATTGCAATATATATAGGTGAGAAAGTATATTTTAGAATTTTGGATTTCCTAGAATCATAATAAAGTGAATAAATATCTTAGGTTGAGAATAAATCTTTTTTCTTTTTAATGATATAATTGAAGATGATGAAATAAATATTAATATTAATTTTGGTAAAATATATATTTTTATCAAATATCTTCGTCTTAAATTATAAGAACATCATTTTCCTCTATTCCAATGATATATGAGTTTGGAGTAATTCTGCTAATAAAACAAAAGATTTTTTCTTTATCATAATTTTTTTTAATTTATTCAAGGGAATTAAAGAATTTATCTAATTCCATTTGATTTTAGCAGTAAAATCCAAAAGCTATTGATGGACTTATTGTTTCTTCATTTATATATTTAACATCTTTACAAAAGAAGGTATCTTTAAGCATTACAACATTTCCTCTATTTATATGTTCTTAAATATAATGAGGATCCAAATATATTAATTTTTTATTGACTCTTCCAAGAATGTAATATGCTTTATCATCTTTTCCTCCTATAATTCCTTAAAATTATGGTAAATCAATTAATTCATTTAAAAATGGTAAGTATTCCTTATTAATTTCATCCAATCCAATTCTTGTTT
The DNA here is from genome assembly GCA_905182975.1 of Paramecium primaurelia. NCBI lineage: Eukaryota > Ciliophora > Oligohymenophorea > Peniculida > Parameciidae > Paramecium > Paramecium primaurelia. The sequence continues at coordinate 453,389 of CAJJDM010000065.1, read as the reverse complement.
ATAAAAAGATTGCTAAAGCTTTTGGCTATTTCTTTTCACAAATATTACAGATTTTTGATATTTCTTTAGTTTTATCTTATTTTATTTCATTAACAATATGTTCACAATCTTAATTAAGACCATACATTTCTGAATACAATTTGTCATAGAAAATACTATCAGATATAGATATCTTTAAATCTTCACTTCCTTCTAGTTGTTTTTATTAATGTAATAATTCTAACGCATTCAAGATTTAATCAGGACTATACCATTAACATGGTTTTTTAGAAAATTTTATTTGTGATATAGCTTCAATCTTTTATAAAGAATAAGGACTTAAACAAAATTTAAGATTATCTGTAAACATTTTTTTATGTTCATCATCATCATCATCTGAAAAAGCACAAAGTAATTTATATTGATAATCTTTGCTATGTTATTTCTTTTACCTTATATGAACTCTTAATATCTAAGCCCATATCATTTAACCTGACCTTAACATACAACCCCAACCAGCATCAGTTGTTTATTAGCTATCTAAAAATTTATGTTGTCTAATACTTAAAATTTAAGGAAAATTCTTACGATATGTTAACCAAATAGTTCGACTATATATTTATTAAATGATTTCTTTTTTCTTCTAATAAATCAAACAATAAATTTACTTCAGAAGGTAGATTTTTTATACTGAACCCTAATATGCTTATTGCAGCATCTACTAATTCTTTGTTATTTATATCATCTTTAGTACTTTGCTACCATGAATATCTATAATAAAATGAATGAATATGTACTTTAAATTCAATAGAGATTAAAACATTATATATTATAGAATTATCAATAAATAAATAAATAAAGGAATAATCTCATAGATTGATATCAAATTGAGAACTTTTGGTCAAATATTATTGAATTAATTATTAATTTCATAATAAATCTGTCACATTCATTGGCATCTCATCAATTTATGTTGAATAATATTATTCAATATCTCTTAAAATTCTAACATCTTCTTATTTAACAAAATTAATTGCAACACCCTTTCTTCCAAATCTACCAGATCTTCCTATTCTGTGAATATACAATTCTCTTGAAATTGGTAAATCATAATTGATAACCAAGGACACTTATTGAACATCAAGACCTTATTTTTTTAATTTAAATAATAATACCTCTTCCCCAAACATCAGTAGCAATTAAGACCCTCTTATTTCCTTATCTAAACTCAGCCATAATTTTATCTCTTTCCTTTTAACTCATTTTTCCATGCATTTAAACAACTGTGAATTCATTTTCTCTCATCTTATTTGCTAACCATTCACACTTATCTCTTGATGAACAAAAGATAACAGCTTATGTGATTGTTAGAGTATCATATAAATCACATAAAGTATCGAATTTCCATTCCTCTTTATCAACTTGAATAAAGAATTATTTAATTCCTTCTAATGTCAGTTCATCTCTTTTGACTAATATCTTAAGTGGATTATTCATGAATTTATCAGTCATATCAAGTATCTCTTGAGGTAAAGTAGCTGACACTACTACATTCTAAGTTGTAGGTGGTAAATATCTATAGATATCATAAACTTATTATTTGAATCCTTTTGTCAACATTTCATCAGCTTCATCAAGAATCAACATTTTTAAATGACGAACTCTTAATTCTTTCCTCTAAATCATATCAAACACTCTACCAGGAGTACCAGATACTATTTATACTCCATGCTATAGTTTGCTAATATCATCTTAAATTGAATGTCCACCTATACAAGCATGAACTAACATATAATCAATTATTATTGTTACTTGAAACATTCAAAAAATCTCCTAAAGCCATTGCAACTTTTGAACTTTGTTCTGCCAATTCCCTAGTATTCGATAAAATCAATACTTAAGGTTCCCTAAAAAAGAATAATAAAAATCTTCTACCTTATAGATAAATCTATGATTGACAATGCTGATAAACTAAATACTGCTGTTTTGCCAGTACCACTCTGACTCTATACTATAACATCTCTTCCTTATATTATAGGAACAATTGCTCTTTGTTACACTGCTGAAGGTTTATTAAAACCAAAAGCATAGATACCTAAGTTTACAATTATATATACCTCTTATAAGTTCTTCCCTTAATTACATAGATTCAAAAGTTGGATAAATTGTTATTTCTTCTGAAGTTTCATACTCAACATTATCCTATAAATTATGCTTATCCATAAATTAATTATTTAATGATTCTTTACATCTGAATTCAAAAATATTATCCTTTTCAATAATATCATATATTTATATATTAAATCATTCTCTATTAGCCATAACATCCTCTGAATAGCTCTGTCTTTCCACTACTAATCTCTTTCCTTCAAAGCCTTATGATTGTCCTGGCTCAAATGGAGCTGCTCTTCTATCTCTATGGTATTTACTTAAATATTATCAAGACTATCCTTACATAAATTCTAATCTGTTTAAATTTTGCATAGCTCCTTAAGGAAAATAATGATTAGGTGTTGGTGATTAATTATCTGTTCCAGGTTTCTAATAAAATGGCTAAACAAAATATGAATGCCCAGTTCTAGAAGGAGCTTCATCATAGACATGTGCCATCCAACCATGCCATACTGGAGGAACTCTATCCCCAAGAGTATGCCATGGGTTGAAATAATCATTATATTCAACCCATCTCCTTTGATTTCTATCTAAAAATGTTTTGTTCACAAATTATACGTGTAACATCGAAGTCTTCATAATATTTATTACCAAATTAGTCCTAACCAACACATTAGATTGGTCCATTTTGACCTCCTGCATAATGACTTGATCTTGATTAAGCTCTGTGCATTCTAATATAGGTTTACCAAAATCCTATAGCATAATTGTTGATAAATACCTTCTCTTCGAACCAAAGTCCAGAATTTAGGAGTTAACATTTAGTTTAATGTCCAAGCCCAAAGACCCATTTATTTTTAATATTTAATATAATAAATCAATTCAATCCAAATTTTACAAACTTTAGAATTTCGAATATTAAATAATCTAGAATAAAAATGCCATTCGAATCAAAATATTATAAATCATAATCAAGTTCCACTCTACATATTAAAGCACCTATTTGAATTATTAAAATTTAGTTTAAATAATTTAAATAGATCTATAAGAACTAATACATCTTTCATAAAATTTTACATTAAAGTATGAATTCAATAAACTTAGAGTATGTATTACCTTAATTCTGATTATCTAAATATATTATCAAATAAAATAATAAAGGAAAAGGAAGTTCTTTTCAAAAGAGTTGATTAATTTTATAAGTTATATTTAAAAAGTTGAACTTATAATTTTTTTCAATTAAATCACATAAGGGATGTCTTTGGGAGATGATTGGAATACATTTTATTGATAGTCTTTTAAAAAGTTATTAAGATTTTATTTTAATATAATACTAGTTCTCATTTATAAAGGTTTTTAATTATAAAATCTTTTGATGTTTTATATAAAATAATTTGTTGTAACAATAAAATTAATCTTTAAACAAGAAAATAATCAATCATTTTTTATTGAGATTATTTTTTCTGATTAAATTTACATAATAAATAAAATTTAATTGTAAAATGTTGGAATAACTAGAAGAGATGAAATAGAATGATTAAAGAATGATAAATTGAAATTTTAAAAAGAACATATGGTAGTGAAAAATAAATAAACAATTTTCATTTTAATTTGAAATGAAAGATGAGTTCTAGGGAATAAAATAAGTAGATTCATAGGAAATATAGAAAAATAATATATTAAATTTAAAAAAGCCTTTAAATATTCAGCCTAAACTTAAAAAAATTATTTCTAATACTATTTTATTTATACTGATAAATTCTGATACTTTGGCGGTAAATTGGTGGGAAGTGTTTAAGTTGTCTAATGTAATACAATAAATGAGAGATGTATATATTTATATTGGATGTATACTTATGTATTAATTTTGATAATTGGAGTTTATAAAAATGAGTGGTTTTTTCAAGTAAAAGCAACTAAATGATTATGAATGTATTATTTTAAAATTCATTTAGTTAAAACTCCTAAAAAGGTTTAATAGTAATAATAGGAAAATATCTCGACGATAGAAGAATTTGGATTAAAAGATTCTCCTTAACTATTCCAAAATAAATCAATATAAACTTAAAAGAACGAATAAAAATTGGAAGAAAAAGTCAACAAAATAATAAGACGAATAAAATTTGATGATGACCAACTCGTCATTAAGAAAGATCAATCCATTTTTAGATAAAAAAGAACAACTAATAAAGAGTATAAAGGTATACAATAGGTTATAAAAATTAGTTAATTCTTCATACACTTTAGATTTGATAAATTCAATAGAAATAAGAAGAGACAATGTAATAGTAAATAAATTAGAGAAAGTATAAACTTCAGAACAGTAAATATAATATCCTAAAATTCATTAGTTTATAATAATAATATTAGAATATCAGAAATGAATCAATTACATGTAGATGTAAAAAAACAAAATGTATAAAATATTATTGTGAATGTTTCTAATATGGATAAGAATGTTCATTTAAGTGTGAATGTTCTGGATGTTGTAATAAATAAGTAAAATAATCAAGTGGTAAAATATAATTGGTAAGTCCTACCATAGAATATTTAGGATGTAAATGTCAAAAATAAAAGTATATATATATTATTATATAATCTATAGTTGTTCAAAGAAATATTGCGAATGTCTTAAGAGAAATCAAAGATGTACAGACCAATGTAAATGCATAGATAATTGTAGCAATTAGCTTCATTAAATTAAACCTTAAATCTTAGATTTTAGCTAATTATTAAGTCAATTTGAAGACAGGACTTGATTATATCAAATTCCATTGGTTTCAATTTGTTTAAACATAAAAAAAAATATAAATAATCTATGAATTCTCTTATTTTTCATAAATCTAAAATTGATACATCATTCATTTTAATCAATTCATAGTATAAATAAGATCAAATAAAATAAATAGAAAATAATTAATTATATTAAAATATTTACAATATTATCTTCATTTAATGATATTTACAGGATCTCCAGAAAAAGAAGTATTGATGGGATAAGGAAAAGATATATACAATTTGCCTCCAAAAGAATTTGGACCATAGGATGAAAATGTAATTGAATGTGAAGATGTATCAAAAGGTATCCTAATCTTTAATTTTTAAGAGTTTAATCTAATTGGAAGAGATGAAAAGATTTACGCTCTTAAGGATATCAATTTAAAACAAAACGATGAATTTTATCCTATTAAAAGAGGAGAATTTGTCATTATAAGAGGTCCATCTGGTGGTGGAAAAACAACATTCTTAAATTAAATAGGAACAATAGATACACCTACAAGTGGCACAATAAGTTATTTATTAATAATATAATAGGATTATTAGGAAAGGAAGTCAATAAATTATCAAAAGATTCTTATTTGAGTGAACTTAGGTTGACAACTATTGGATTTGTGTTTTAAACATTTAATTTAATAGCCACAATGACAGCTTATGAAAATGTAGAGTTACCAATGAGAATCTTGGCTAAATTGGTATTATTATAATATATAAATTATAGTCAGAGAAAGACATAAAAAAGAGAGTGAGAGAATTATTGAAAAGTGTTGGTTTATAAGATAGAATGGATCATTTACCTTCAGAATTATCTGGTGGTGAATAATAGAGAGTAGCTATAGCTAGATCTTTAGCAAATTCACCTTAAATTTTATTATTAGATGAACCTACAGGAGATTTAGATTCAAAATCAACTGTTGAAGTAATGGATATATTATTGCACCTCAATAATTTTGGATATAGTGATGCTAATCATACTCCTTGTACTATGGTTATGGTTACTCACAATCCTGATCTTGAATGTTATGCTCATCGAATTATTTATATAAAAGATGGAAAGATTGAAAAATAAGCTATAAATGAGAAATAGTCTCCATTAAGATATGAATAGTACCTGCATTATCTTAATAGTTAAAACTGATTAATATTAATTTATGGTTTATTTTCTAGAATATTATAGATATATATATTATTTATCTCTTATCGTCTGCATTTATTAATTTAATCTCAAATAAATACTGTGTTCAAGGAAAATAATTTCACTGAAAAGGCTAAACCTTAAATAAAGGATTATATGAATAATCATCTACTAAAATTCTCGAAAAGAAATACTTTGTTTTCTATGTTGAAATTAATTTAGAATAAATACCCATACATTTTGAATAATTAGAGGTTAACTCAAAGAAATTATTATCTTTCAAAGGAATAACTTTAACTCTTTTTTTAAGAGTCTTGTAAGTTCAGAAATTTAAAGACTTCTTGTTGATTCAGGAATATTGGCATTACTTTATACTTTTTCCAAGGGTGGTTATGTCTTATCTACCATAGTTTTTATGTTTCTTAGTTTATTGATAAAATTGCTAATAAGTGAACTTCATCATGATGGTTAATAAATACAAGTAGCCTAATCAATAAATGTAATATTCAAAATTCATTGAAATAACATTTAGTGCCAGATATAGATTAATAAGTAATGAGATTATCTTGTTTATGGAATTATTATTAATCACCTTTATATGGAAATGATGAAACAAGCTTATAGAATTAATTATATTTTCTAATAATGGCGTTGACAATATTACTTCCTCTTACATTTATATAAAATGTTAATTGTTTAACTTTTCATAATTATCAACAATAATTGGAATGTCTATTTATTCATTCGAATCAGTTGGAATTTTATTAAGTATAAAAACTTCTATGTAAAAGTAGGAATTGTTTAATAATCTACAAAATAAACATTTATAAAGATTAAACAGCAAGAATAAGGATAATATATTGTTGTTTATTGATAATTAGGATAATAGTTGGATTTTTTGAAGCAATAAATTCTCTTATATTGCTGATAATAATAGGATGATATATTATGATTTTGATTAATTAATAATTAAATAATAATAATTCAGAATAATAACTCAATTTAAACTTTAATCAATGATTTTAGATTTTGATTGTTAATTAGTGAGTTTGATAAGGAGTTTCTTTTATCCTTATTCAGTTGATTTGCTATCTACATTTAATCTACTCTATAAATATTCATAACTTAATTTTTAAGGTTTTGCAAACTTTATTATATCATTTTTTTCAATAATCATTTAAATCTTATTAAATTCCTTTTCATCATCAATAACTTCTTTCTTAATCTTATTGCCACTATAATATTTATCTAATAATTGTGTTTTAAGTGATGCACATTAATTTTTTATTTGATTTGAGATATTTATATTATTTTATTAAATATTTTCTTATTATATATCTTTTTATTCTAATTCAAATGATTAATCTTATAATTTTTTTTTAGATTCTAATAGTTAATAAATCTCTTCTATATCATCTTCTGTAAAGGTCTATATAGATTATTAAACATTGATTTCTTATTATTCAGATTCACATTTATTAGATATTAAGGTAACTTTAGAAGTAGGTTTAACAAAAACTTCATTAGCTGTAAATTCTTAAGCACCTAAATTTTATTTTTATCCATCAATAAAATTTGAAACAGTATTTATCTTATTTTCAATTTTATTAAAAATATGATCATCTAATGTTCCATCTCCAATTAAATAATGACAATCAACACATTAAACTTAACCAATTCTATGTGCTCTATCCTCTGCTTACATCATAATAGCTGGAGTCCAATGCATTTCACCAAATACTATAGTTGAAGCTGCTGTCAATGTAATTCCATAATTTGCAGATGTAACACTCAAAATAGCAATTCTAATTTCATCATTATTTTAAAACATTTATACATTTAAATGTCTTTATTCAATACCAACATTACCATCAATTCTCATATATTAAATATCATTCTATATACAATATTCTTAAACAGCATCCAATACATCTTAATGATGTGCAAAAAATAAAAATTTAATTTAATTTTCAATTAATGTACTAATATAATCCTTTATAGCCTTTATCTTTGCTTAACCTGTTAGCATATAACACTTCTATAAAATTGAATTTATTGTTATTAATTATTCACTTTAATCTTTTGAAGATTCCTAAAAAATAGTGTCTTTATTAATGAGTTATTGAATATCAATATTTCCCAATTATTTTAAAAGAGCACCTATTTACTTAACTAAACTAGTTTCACCTGGAATTCTTATTTTAATTCTTCTCTTTTCAGGTAATTAACTCAAAACATCTTTCTTTAATCTTCTAATCATGATATAATTTGTTAACAAAAAGTGTAATTCTTTTAAATTTGATGCTCCATCAAAATCAATTCCTTTTGTAAATCTACTCAATTTTGGATCACAATATCTATATCCAAATTCTTTGAAATTACCAAAAATATCAGGTCTAATGATATTTAATAAATTAAATAGATCTCTAGGTTTAGATAATGCAGGTGTTCCAGTCAATAAAATAGTTCTCATACATTATCTAAGAATTGGAACACATGCTTGACTTCTTATTGCTGTAGGACTCTTTAAGTAATGACATTCATCTGCAATACAAATTTAAAATTTTCTATTCATTAAATTCTTAATATTTTATTTCTATATTTACTTCTTTTATTTTACTACAAATATCATAAGAAACAATAACTATTTTGGCATTCATTCTTATACCTTCTCTACCACAATTAATTATTTGTATATCAGTTTTATGGATTTTTAACCAATGAATAATTTCATCCTACCAATTTAATCTTAATGGTGATGGACACATAATTAATAAAGGCCAATTTTATTTATACATACTTGCAAGTGCCAATGATTATACAGTCTTACCAACACCCATATCATCTGCAATCAAAATACGACCATTAAATTTTAATCCTTATTTAATACAATCTCTTTAATATTAATATAAAGTATCATGTAAAGTTTTATCAAGTTATTCAAAACTTATTATATTATCATATTTTAATGTAATTAATTAACCATTATCAAAATATTTTATTTCTTTCATATTAAGATTTTATAATTTTTACAATAATTGAGGCAATTATTTTATAAAAACTTCTGTCTATTAAGATCTTAACTATTAATACTAATTTATAATACATTTGTTATCAAATTTTAATAATTGTTTATGGGTATTATCCAACCCTTCTCTCCATCTAAATTTTAAAAATATCCATTATTTTACTATTATGTATAATGAAGTAAAATACTTTTATTTACTATTTTACATCTTCAGTAAAAGCAGCAAATGTTCCAGTCACAAATACTCTATGTTCATCTAACAATTGAAAATTTAACTCTTATTTCTGTATTTACTAAAATTTGTATTTTTTCTGATTAGAAATTTGCATTACAAAATAAATTAATTATAATTTAATATTTATTATATAGATAGAAACATAAAGAATAACTTAAATAAATTGATATTTATTTATTTCAATTATAGTATTTCATTTTTCTAATTTTTATTATATATTCATACTATTTTTGAATTAATTCATTTTTCTTTCTCACATAAAATCTTATATAAACATTATAGGGCTGGTTTATCAATAAATTATATTAAGTTTTATATAACAGATAGTAATTTCTGTCTCAGTTATTCATTTCTATTATCTATTTGAATTTCTTCATTTTTCTCTTTCTTAATTTACTACTTTGATTCTTAAAGATCCTTATCTAATTCTTTAACATCTTGATCTTATTAAATATTCTAACTATTTTAATCAAATATATCAGATAACTTTTTTAACTTTTTCAAAGTTTTCTTTTTTGATTTGATATTATTTGATATAGAACAAACTGAATCTTATTCTAAATCAATATAATGAGGTTAAGGTTTAGATTATAATTTTGTTAACTTGGTTTTAGTTTTTGTAGAATGCTTTTAGGTCTTTTTCTTAGAATATTGTGAAGTTTCAGAAGTAAATTGGTAGATTTTACCATCATCATTTATATTTGATATCTTTTAAGAATTAGTATCAAATCTATTTTTTGACCCATTTGTTGATTAATTAGATGATTAACAAGATTTAGGTTCAATTTTTTTAATTTTTTTATCTTTCTTTTTATGAACTACAATCTACTCTACATTTTCATTTGTATCCATCTAATTTGAATTAGCATCCAAATTCTATTATTAATTTTAAATAGATAATTCTTGTTCCTTTAAGAATTAACGATCTTATTCCATAATTTTGAATTCATCTAGTACTTGTAATGCTAAACAATGTTTTAAAGCTACTTTTTTATATTCAGGATGTTCGACAACAGGATTTTCTAATATAAATATAATGAATTTTAAACCTATCAAACTTAAAACTCGTAGGTTATATAATTCTTTTAAATACTCTAATTCTTTAATATCTTTGATATTATTCTTCTCAAGATAAAGTTCTTTTAATTATTTTAATTCGCTTATATGTTTCAATGTTCCAATCTAATTTCTTGATAATTAGAGAATTTATAGGTTTGGAAACATAGAAAGTGAAGGTGTAACCTCACAATCTATTCCCCAAAGATTTAACTTTTTTACTTCATGATAAGGTTAAGAACCTATTTTGTTTTAGATTATAGCCAATGGAACATGCTTAGTCATTTATTTAGAATTTAATTGGATATTTTTTATCAGGATTATATTTGCTATATATGTTAATGCAAATTTCAATTTTCATGTTAATAAATTATTCTTAGTTTGAATAATATTTATTTGAATATTTGTAGTTTCATAATTATACTTTAGAAATAGCAAGTGTTTAAAAGAATAAGATCTCACCTAAAATAATGAATAATAATAAATATTAATATATTATTATATATTATAGATTTTTTTATTATCATAATAAATTAATGTTTTAGAGTATTCATCCTAAGAATTATTCAACTAATCTTTAAAATCTATTAATATCTACTTTTTCATCAATTACCTATAGTAAATTATGTTAATTATATACTTGAGTGGCTTCAATAACTTCTTATTATTTTTGAGATGATGCAATTGTTAATAATGCTTTTCTACAATTCTCTTATGTAATATATCCATCACGTTTTAAATCAAATAATTCAAAAATATTTTAAATTTCTATCTTTGTAAAGATTGGAGTGATGAATCTAAACAATCGTTATATTTTTATTGATACCCTTATTTTTATTTAATCCTCAAGTCTTCAACAAAAAACTCTTCTAAATTCTCAGGTTATATGTAACTGGCCTTAGTGCAAAGATCTTCAAATAATTCCATAATTCTATTTCTTCTTAAGTATTCATCAGCTGATTCCACTTTATAATTCATTTTATGAATTTTTAATATTATATCTATTATATATTAATAAGAAAAAGAAATAAAACACAATTTTAAGGATAAAAAGTGGATATAACTAAAAAAAATACTAAAATATTAAAGCAAATGGAAACTTAAATATGAATAAATAATTCTTATATATAATTTGAATTTATATTATTATTATTTATACAAAGGAATGATTAAGAAGTACCTTAATAAATTTTTCATTTACTTCATTTGTTTTTCAATAGTGTTCGTCTACATAGTTAATGTTAAAGTAGTTTGGATTGATTTGGTTGAAAGTAAAAAACTAATTAATTTTTCAAATAGGTTCGAGTTATAGAATTCCTTATTTGTTTTTATTTACAATATTAACTACTTTATTGGGTTGGAGTTTATTTAAAACAATGTTTACAGATCCAGGTAGAGTTCCATAAAATTGGGGATTTTTTTTGAATGACCCTGAATAAAAAAAAAGGAAATTTTGTTTAATTTGTCATATATTCAAACCTGAAAGATGCCATGTATTTTACTTTGATAAAAAATAATTAGCATTGTTCAGCATGTAATCGATGTGTATTAAATATGGATCATCATTGTCCTTGGATTAATAATTGTGTTGGATTCTAAAATAGAAAGTTTTTTATGCAAATGTTATTTTATGTTATTCTTGATTCTTATTGTGCTGTAATTGGATTAGGATATGGATTATATGTAGAATTTAAAAATATTACACTTTATCTTAATTCAGAAGGTGATTTGCATTTTATTGATGCACTTTTATTATTATGTGCATTTGGAATTAGTTGTTTAGCATCATGTTTAATTACAATGTTTTTTAAATTTCATTTAGAATTAGTATTAAGTAATAGAACAACAATAGAAAACTTAGAAAAAAAAAGAAATGAAGAAACAGGATAATAAAATGATGATTTTAATTAATATGATTTAAAACCATATTATAATTGGGTATAAGTATTTGGAATGAGTAAATTGTCATGGTTCCTACCAATCTAAATGGAAGGAGGAAGACCAGTTGGTGATGGTATATTGTGGCCTAAAAATCATCATAATGATAGTTTGTTACTTAAAGATCATGTTTCTAATCCAAATTATAATGGAAATGGTGATAATTTTTAAATGCAATAATACAATAATCAACTCTTATATAGTAACAGTAATAATATAAATATATAATTAGATTAATAATTCAGATCATCGTCGACTCAACATCAATGATCAAAATTAATGAATTAATTATTATTATTATTATTATTTTAAATTATCTTAGGAAAATTATTTACAAAAAATAATCAAAGTATGTTTATTTTCAAAATTTTCTTCTTATTTATGGATGTAAAGAAGGAGGAACCCATATAGGTGGATATATCAAAGATTTAGCTTAATTAACAACCTAATATAATAATGGATCTCGATGTACTTTTTTACTCCATAATTTTTCAAACTTATAAGGACTTAATTTTTATTTTTCAATTCTTATTTTTAATACTTTTTCTTCAATTTTTGTTAATAAAGATAATCTTTATTTATTTTTTCGTTATTTCTTTTCTTATGATTAATGAATAATATTATTTTTTAATTCACTCTCTCTAGTTTCAGGAGAATTAGTATTTGTAACAGATTCACTCAAATTCTATTTATTATTATTAATTTTATTATCAATACTGTAATTTACTAAAACATTTTTTTTCTTTATCTAAATAGAAGGTAATTCAGTAAGTAATTTTTTTTTTGTTGAATTAATTTCAGTTTAAATACCAATTGAGAATGTTTGATTAGTTCTTTATGTTGGATATGAACATGCTTAAGAATATTAATTTATATCTTATTATTTTTAAACTTATATTAATTAAGGGAATTTTGAAGTATCAGAAACGCTTAAGCTTGTCTTGCTTTATAGAGTGATTTTCTTAAAAATATCACCTATTTTTTCATGATCAGGCTCTTCTGCAACATGAGATTAAATTTCCTCATCTTCAACAATATCTTTTAATTTATGTTATAAAGGAAATTAATTTAAAGAGACTCGAACTTTCTCTTATGAAATTAATTAATTTTATTTCCAAATACCCTATAATTTATGATTTTAATGTTAATAAACCCCTTCTCCTTCCATTAAACCTTATTTCCATTACCCTTTATAGGTTGCCCTTTCCGGCCACATTATTTCTCCAAATCCATTTCTTTGATCTTCATAAAATTCACCTATATATTCAGTCCCATTAGAATAATGAAAATGACCATGACCATTTTTCTTGTCATTAACATATTAACCTTTATAAAATTAAATGCCTTTTTCAGTTTTTTACTCCCAAAATCCTTCCCCCCATCTCAAACCATTTTAAAAATCACCTTAATATTAATTTCCATTTTTCCATATATATTTACCCTTACCATTTGGTAGTCCATTCTTATATTATCCTTTAAAGATATCACCTTCAGGAAAGTATTCTTCTCCATAACCATATTTTAAATCATTAATTACTTCACCAAAATATCTATTTAATATAACATATAATTCATACATTGAATCATAAATTTGTAATCCAAATCCATAAAACTTTCCATTTTCCCAAGTTCCTAAAAAATAATCATTTTTATTTCCTATACACCATCCAATTCCACTCTTATTATATATTTAATATTTATTACTTTTTTCCCATGTTGCCATTATCCTATATATGAATGGGATGCAGACTTATAACAACCTTCTCCATGAGGAAAACCTTAAACGTAATGTCCATGATAAAATGTATCTCCTTTTAATATTTCAAACCCAATCCCATCTTTTTTATCAAGTGCAAAATACCCTTCATAAATTTAGTTGTTCTCTTTAATAAGAACTCCTTGTCCTTGTCTCATTTCTTGATGGATTTCTCCAAAATATACAGCATTTTTGTATAACTTTATTTTCACATTAGGCTTTAAACTAAGAGAGGTCAAATCTAAAATAATTGGTTAATAGTTTTAAAGAAAGAACTCTGAAATTTATTGAGCATTAGGATACATAAATTATGGCATCTATTTTGGAAATGGAAATTTTGTTTTTATTTATTGAATTATGCTATGATACTATTGTAAAGTTTCATTTCTGTATAAATTTAAAAGGATTTATTAGAACTATTCTGATAAGTTTGGATAGAATTCAATAATGTTTTATTAATTCATTTTTGTGTAATTATATTTATATATTATGTTCATTTCATAATTTTTTATTGATCAAATCTTATATTTATGATTTCAATCTGTCAAGTATAACATAAAATATAAATTAATCAAGATCATTTATATTTTAGTATTTAAAGAGTGTTCTCAATCATTAATTTATTTTTAGTCATCATTTAAAATCTCTAAATTTGTTTGACTAGGTCCTAAATTGTAAATTTTAACATTCCTTGCAGTTTCATCAATTTTTAATAAAGAAGGCCTTTTTTGTTTATGTCTAATTTTTCTAGAACATTTAATTTATTATACTTTTTTAAAATTAAACATTAGGAGCTAACTCTTAATTTTCTTTATGAGCCTTCATTCTCATTAAAATTTTCAACTGACAATTGCTAAGTCATTGGCATTTACTAATCGTATAATTGAAGCTGATAATAGTTAATATCAAACTCGGATATCATTACAATATTTTTATTAAATAAACAAAATCTAAAAATCATATTTATACATACAGTTATTAAGCAAGTTCTAAAATTATTTATAATTGTAATTAATTTCAGACAATAAATGAAATCATATTAACAATCATAATTTATCATTGCTTTTTTATTTTAATTTATTATAACAAATGTAAAATAGAAACTACATTTTTGACTAAAATTTTTATGGACAACCAATATAATATAGTATTAAGTTAAACAAATTTAATTTGATAAAAGTATATAAGAAAACCTTAAACGCTTTAACAATAAATTAATCAATAGAAATTAGACTTTTTAAATTCATACAAGAATAATAAGACAAATTTTCTGTTTGTCTCATAAAACCCATAATTATATAAAATATAATTATAATAGTAAAAATTAAAATTTCTATAATTTATCATAATGATGAATATTTACTCAGCTCATTATGAATTATAATGAATAAATTATTTAATAACTGATCAATATATCTATATATTTTTAGTAAAATATTAAATGGTAATTAATTAATGGAATTGATTAACATTGTAATATATTTATTTTTTACATATTATTTTGTAAATTTACATGATTTAATCAATTAATTATTTAATATGAAATATGGTATAAGTGTGGCAATTTGATTATGATTTTCATAATTTTAAATCAATAATACTTTAAATGTATTTGAAAATGAAGAATTCAAGGATTTATATCAAAATTATTAACAATCATCTTAATAATTAACTACAGCACAAGATGAAATTATGCTTAATGATGATTTAGTATTAAGCATTCACATGATTTACTATGATGTGTAATGATGGAAAATTGAATTTTAAAAGTGTGATCTACTTTATAAATTACTTTTAAAAACGTTCTAAAGTTCTTCATTATTATTACTTAGTATATTAAAGATAAATTCTAGATCTTATAAAAATATTGAACCCTTTAGAAAAAAAAATTAACGAAAAGGTTGTCCGATTCACTATATTCTAATATTCTATAGGAATGACAGATGGATGTTAAGGATATATAATTTAAAAACAACAGTTTTAGATATTGTGAATCTATGGTAAATTCCTATGATGTAATATTATTATAAAAATGGTAAAGTAAATAATTAGATCTTTAATTTTTTGAAGCAAAAACAAAACATCAAAATAAAAATAACATTTTCATCATTATAATTTTAATATTAAACTATTTCTTACTTAATATTATTAAACATTATGCTTTAATATAATCCAATCAACATTGAGAATTAATTATTTAGAGGCTAATTAATACACATTTGAATATACTGGATAAGATGAAACAATATTCGATATTTTTGATTGGTTAGTTGTACCTATTGTTGAATATCCTACTGAATATTCATTAGTTTTGTTAATCTTAAAAGTAAGACGTGGTATTGTTAACTATTTCCCTCACTTTCATTAACAATCAAGGATTCATAATTTATAAATCCAGAAAAGAATCCTTATATGAAGATTAGGGAGATTTAGTTATTTATTTGAAGTTGTGAATGATATGAATTGTATTGCTTATAGTTTAAATTATGATTATAGTAGATTAAATGCATTGTATATTATTATCCATTTTAGAAATTGTTGTAGATTATTATTTAATTTATATATTGAAGAAGGTATTCCATGATCTAATAGTTAAAATTGGATATAATAATTTATTTCATTTATTTGAAGAAAATTAATTCCTATTTTGAACACTGATATTATTCCAATTATTTCAGGATATAATATCTCTACTTTTAATTCATTATTGAAATCTATTTAACTAATTAAAACAAATCTTATCAGAATAAAAAAAGATTCTAGTAATAATATCAAATATATAGAAACCATTTTGTGAAACATTTACATAATTTCAAAAATTTTTAATAGTTTTTATTATAATGAAATTTTGAAATAAATATTCAAATCAAGGATGCTTATACCATTCTATCACAAGTTTTTTCAATCAAATTAATTATTTCTTCTTCTTTTTCTTGTCTTTCTTCTGACAATTATTTTAGATCCTCTTTTGTTCTTATAATTAAGTCTTATAGCATCCCAATAATTTAATTTTCTTATTCCAATGTTTATCTTGATACATCATTTAACTAATTAGATAATTTATTCATTTCAACACTAGT
The DNA here is from genome assembly GCA_905182975.1 of Paramecium primaurelia. NCBI lineage: Eukaryota > Ciliophora > Oligohymenophorea > Peniculida > Parameciidae > Paramecium > Paramecium primaurelia. The sequence continues at coordinate 436,292 of CAJJDM010000065.1, read as the reverse complement.
TTTTTTCAAAATCTGTTTATCAAATAATTCTCTATCCTCTTTTTCACTTATGATTTATTAATTAATTTTAGGTAATTGATTTTCTAATCCTCTTTATAATTCATCAATTAACTCTTCTCTTAATTTCTATTCAATTGTTAAATCTGATTTAATAAATGTAATCTAATATTTATTTATTAATACTTAATACCTTTTCATTTAGATAGGCTGTCAATTAATTAATTCCATCTACCCTTTCACTTTATTCAATTTATAATTGTTTAAGTTATGACTTTTCCAATTCTGATAACTTTTACGAATACTGATTATGCTGTGATTTAAATTCCTATCTCTCTTAATCAATTTTATCAGATAGTTCTTAAACTTATTCTTTTAACTAAGTAACTTATTTATTGTAATTTTCTTTGATGGTTCTAATTCTTTCATCTATTTTATAGCTTCTGTCATTTAACTTATCAATTCGATGAGCCTTACTTGTACCTTATTTGATATCAAGAGTATTTAATTTGTTAGTTATTTATAGAAACCTTTCTTTTAATGGTTCTCTTTTTACAGTAAATTTTGAATTTAACATTAACTTAATTTTATAATTCGTTAAAATTATGAAATTAATATCTACAAAAAAAACACTAAGATATGTTAAAATAATATATCTAATTTCATATATACTTTATTTAGAAATAACATCTCTATTAAATTAATTAAATACAATTTAAAAATCTCTTATAATGGAATTGTAAAGATTTTTTGTAACAATATTTGAATAATAGAATAAAACTAATGTCTTTATAATTTAATAAGATTAAAAATTAATGAAATTTATCATATTCATATTGAGTATACAGTTCTTAATTTTAAAATGATATGAGGAGTTAATAATCAATAAAAATATTATATAGATCTAAAATAGTTGATTTATTAACGTTATTAAAAATTGAATATGAATAGAAATGCTTATAATTCGCAGATAATCATTAGGAATTAATTTAATTTTAATATAAAAATAATTAAATTAATATAATTCATCAAAAATATCTTTTTTAACAATTTTATAATCGTCATTCATCAATTCTTTTAATATTAAAATTAATAGTAATGGACGCCAAAATCAAGGTTGATAATCCAGTTGTAGAAATGGATGGTGATGAAATGACTAGAGTACAATAAAATTAATATAATAGGTTATTTGGGCTTGGATTAAAGAATATCTAATCACACCCTTTTTGGATGTTCCAATAAAATACTATGATTTGGGAATGGAAAATAGAGATAAGACTGATGACAAGGTTACTATTGAATGTGCCAAAGCAATTCAAGAATGCAAAGTCGGAATCAAGTGTGCAACAATGTATTAAAAGATATCAATTATCTTAGTACACCAGATGAAGCAAGAGTGAAGGAATTCAACCTAAAATATATGTGGAAATCTCCAAATGGTACTATTAGAAACATCTTAAATGGAACAGTGTTTAGAGAACCTATTTTGATTAAGAATATTCCTAGACTTGTTCCAGGATGGACTAAGCCAATAGTTATTGGTCGTCATGCATTTGGTGATCAATATAAAGCTACAGATCTTCGTTTTTAGAAGGAAGGAAAATTTGAAGTGTTATTCACACCAAAAGATGGAAGTGAACCTTAAAGAGTTGAAGTGTTTGATTTTTAAGGTACAGGTGGTGTTGCTATGGCTATGTATAATACAGATGAATCAATAACAGCATTTGCTCATGCTTGTTTCTAACATGCAATTGAATTAGGATATCCCTTATATTTATCAACCAAAAATACCATTCTTAAAGTTTATGATGGTAGATTCAAAGATATCTTTTAACATTTATATGATACTAAATATAAACCTGATTTTGATGCAAAGAAGATTTGGTATGAACATAGATTAATTGATGATATGGTAGCATATATGATAAAGAGTGAAGGTGGATTTGTTTGGGCTTGTAAAAATTATGATGGAGATGTTTAATCTGATACTTTGGCATAAGGTTTTGGATCACTAGGTTTGATGACTAGTGTATTAGTAAGTCCAGATGGATGTGTAGAAGCTGAAGCTGCACATGGAACTGTTACAAGACATTATAGATTACATTAATAAGGCAAAGAAACTTCAACTAATTCAATTGCTAGTATTTATGCTTGGACAAGAGGATTATTACATAGAGCAAAATTAGATAATAATAAAGAATTAGAAAGATTTTGTAATACTCTTGAAGCAAGTATCATAGAAGCAGTTGAAAAAGGATTTATGACTAAGGATTTAGCCATTTGTGTTCATAATACAATGAAGTATAGTAATATATTTATCTTTTAGTGTTCCAAGAGATTAATATTTGAATACCTTAGAATTCATTTAAAAAGTAGCAGAAATATTAAAAGTCAATCTAACAAAATGAGTTATCATTAATATTTTATATTCAACCAATAAAAAATTATAATTCAACAAAACCCACCAGAAATTTATACGATTGTCTTATTTTTTTTCTTTATCTTTGCCACTTCCTTCATTTATGAGTTTTTTTTCTATTATAAATCAAAAAAATAATATTACAGGTACAATAGGATTTGAATCCCATTCTGTTCCTTCTATATTTCTAATTGGTTAGTAAGTAGTAAGTGGTACAAAACTTTCATCTTCAATGAATGTTCCAGTCACTTTAGTTACTTGTTTAGGTTGAATTTCAGCTAAAGAATTTATTTTAATAAATTAATACTTGGTTGAGATGTAAGACTAGGGAAGGATTCTTCTTCTACAGCTTAATTCTAAAATATTGCTATTCCACTATCTTGCCACTTTCCTTTCTTAGATTAAGTAGGTTATTTTTATTTCTTCTCTTTCTATTATAATTATTTTAAAGGTTCAACATTCTTGACTTAGAATTGATCATCTATTGTCTATTCTTTTTTTGGTGCTTTTGCTAAAAATTTTAAGATATTAATTACGTAAAGAGGGAAAATCAAATGCATTTATTTCTAATCCTTTTGCTTATTACTATTTTGGTTACTTTTACAATATTTATTATTTGTTAGATTCAATTGCATCAGGTTTTGAAATTAGATTAAATAATTTAGTATTTTTTTAGAAGAATTCCAAATATACACATTCATTTACATCTTTTTATTCTTTATGAATTTATTCTCCTTTCAAAATCTTTGAACTTAAATTAACATATAAATAAAAAGGAACTAAATCATGATTACTAATTTTGGATATATTTTCTAAAAATAAATTAAATATAGTACATTAAATATTTGATATATCATCTAATAAAATGAATTATTTAATATGTTCCAATACTTATTATACCAAACCAAAATTTAAAGCAAACTTAAATTTACCCATCTCTTCAGTTTTAACATGTCTAAGTACTTCAATAAATTAAAATATTCTCTCTTTTGCCATAATTGTATCAGCATAATTCTTAAGACTTCCATTTTCAATTCTTTAAACCAAATTTTAATTCAATTCATCTAATAATCTTAAAAATAATTCTGAATATGTTTTGCATTACATAATAATAGAATTATTTTTTTTTGGTAATTTTTACAATTCTTTAAAATAAGCATCATCAAGAATTTTATATATATTTATATTTTCTTTAACATCTCTCATAGCCATATAAAAGGTTATCAATCTTAATCCTGTTTTCAATTCAAACATTCTAATAAAATCACTAACAAAATTTTCAGCACTATATCTATCTTATTCAAACATGCTAATCATTTTTCTAATTTAATCCTCTTTTCCTTTTTGATTTTTCAAGAAAAAAGAACATTTTCTAATAAAGTAATCAAAACTAATGCTTGGAATGGTTATAGGTTTAACAAGACGTAAATCTTCTAAATGTAAATTTTATTAAGAATGTAATTTTTCACTATGATCTGATTATTTATCAATTTCATCATTATAATCAACATATAAAAAGTCTCTAAAATCTATCTTTTCATCATTATGTTAATCACGATGTACAACAGCTCTTAAATTAGTTTATTTAAGTGATGGAAATTAATCACTAAAATTCCAACCTTCATTATCATTATTTTATGTTTTTTATTTTGGATTATCATAAAATCCAGCAAATTAATGAATATTATATTAATTTTATTTCTTTATTCTTGGATCATTACGATGACTTTAAGTTTTATGAATATCTAATTCTCCTGCACTTTTAAATACTACTAACATTTATTTGCATTCTGGCTCTTCACATAAATAATGAGAGAGTTTCAAATGCTTTTCATAACTTCCATGATCCTTGTAGAATACAAACTTACTATCATCACATAAACTACAATTAATATGGGCTATATTCAAATGTTATTTGAATTTATCTTCATCATAAAAGTTTTTCTTGCAATATTTACAATAGGGATGCTTAAAAATGAGATTACCATCCTCATCATAATCACCATGTTATAGATGATGTCTGTGTTAGTATTCTGTATAGACTTACTATTCAACTAGGAAACACGTCTTTTATTCAATACAAACATCACTTTAAAATAAGCAATTTATTGATACCAAAAATATCGTTGATGCTAATCCTTTAGATGGTTTCGCAATTAATTGTAATTAGTCATCTATTACTCATTTTGACATTCTTGAAATGGACATTTGAAATTATTAAGACCTTCTACTTTAAATTTAATATCTTCAGAATCTGTATAAAAGACATCCTTTGATTCTTTCTAAAGGAGTAATATAAATTAATATCATACTGAATATGCTATTGGTATTAGATTATTTAATTGGTAGTCTGTAAATTGAGCATTGAGATTTTCAGTGAGGATTATTTTGTCAAGTTATTATTTACAAATGGGACACATTTTTATTTTGCTTATGACTCTCATTTTGATCATACATTGATAACAGAATGTCTTATGATTACAATGACCTAATGCAATGATGTCTGCCTTCTCTACACATAGTACACAATCTGATTCTACTTTATCCATAATTAATTAAAGAATTATATTTTAAAGATATGAGTAATTATACAACAATTCGTTAAGAATCCACTGTTTAGGAAAGAAAATAAGTTACACTTCCTTAAACTTAATATGTAAATTTGTTTGATCAAATATAGACCACAACTTACTTGAAATCAGAAAGACCAGAAGCCTATTAATTTTGGCACAAAAAAGGCAAATAAAATTCATACCAAAGCAAAGTTTTATCTACACATTATCAAATGTAAACATCATTCAATCCTGGATAATCAATACAACTTGGAGGGTGTGGTTCAAATATATAGTGTGGATCCAATGCTTAAACTTGCTGTCCACCTTAATAATAGACTGTTGTAAGATTAGGAGTAGTATCAAGAGAAGAGATTGAAGCACCATGGAGAGATGAAGTCTTATATTTATAATAATTGATTTCTGAATTGGAAAAGAAAAAGACTGTTGAAGTTGTGAAAGAAATGGATAATACTAGAGTATTAAACATCATTAATTTGTATAGGTTAATGAATTAGAATCAGAAAATGAAAGATTAAGATTATTAATTCAATAGACACAAAGCGAAACAGTGACTTAAAGAATTACTGAAGTCAATAATGAAGCAGAAGTATGGAAGAGAAAATTTTAAGAAATTAATCATGATTATAGTGAAACTCAAGAGAAATTAATGAATGCAGAAATAGAATTAGAAGCATTAAAGAAACAGAAGGTATTTCTATTTATTAATATATAGACTGTGACATCATCCACTACAGTAACTAAGTCAGTTGTGAAAACTTCAGGTTCAACTGTGAGATAGTCTGTTTCAGGTATAAAGCCACCTGTCTGATTAAATAAAAACATTAATAATAATATTAAAAATAGAGTATGTAAACACAAGAAACATTAACAAACCAATATAGATGCCACAGTCGTAGTCGAAATACTTCTAAGCTTAAGTGATAAAAGCAAAATATACAGTAGATTGATAAGAAATTCAACTACAGAGAGTAGTAGTAGTAGTAGTAGTAGCAGTAGCTCTTCTTCTGAGAGCAACAGCAATAAAAGCAGCAGTAGTAGTTCTGGCTGCTCATCAGAATGTCATTTTATATATGAAATTGGAGAAAAACTTGACAAATATGTGATCACTTAGTATTTAAGTTCAGGGACTTTTGGAATGGTGTTAGAAGTCATAGATGAAATAGGAATACCATATGCTGTTAAAGTTATTCGATTAATATTCAGATCTTGAGCCAAACTGACCACACAGAAGTGGAAGTTCTAAAATAAATCTAGCAGTTTGATCCCTTTGGTGAGGCTGGTATCGTTAAATTCTATGATTACTTCGCTTGGTAGGACTATCATTGTATCTTACTTGAAAGGGTAGCATATTAAACAATTAAATACAGCTTGGCCTTAATCTCCATGATTATCTTAAATCGCATTCTCTCAAAATTACAGAAATCCAATCAATATTTCAATAGATTACTAATTCACTTATGTTTATGCATTCTCTTGGCATAACACATACTGATCTAAAACCAGAAAATATTGTTTTTTCTCACCAACAAAAGTATACTCAAGTAAATGACTAAGAAATCTTGTGAAACTAATTGACATGGGAGGTGCCACCTAAGCCAATGAACATCATAGCACTGTCATTAATACTAGATAATATAGAGCACCTGAAGTAATCTTGAGATGTGATGCCTGGGATACCTCAAGTGACATTTGGAGTCTAGCATGTCTTATTGTTGAATTATATACGGGTATATAGTCAAAACAAAAAACCATATAGGATCCGTATTTATTAAAGTAGGCAACAATGATTTAATGCACTTGGCAATTATCCAATCCATTTTTGGTCCAATTCCAAGATGGATGAAAGAGAGATCCAAAATTAAAACAAAACTGAATTTTCTCCCAAAACCTAAGCCTTAATTATAATTAAATTAGTTAATTAAAGATTAAGATCTACTTGATTTACTCACAAAAATGTTTTGCATTGATCATAATCAAAGAATAGATTGCCATCAAATTTTACTACATAATTTCTTTTAAAAGAAATTTATTTGAATTTAATTCATGTGTGTAAAATCATTTTAATAATTTTGATTAAATCTAATTATTCTTTTTCAATATGGATAACTAGTCGTCAGTTATTTATATTAATATCCTTATTAAGTATTGTAATATTATTTTAAAAATGTAAGCTTTTCCATCTCATGCCATACATAAATTGATTTTAGATGGTGATAATAGTCCAGCTGAAGAAGAAGAAAATAGCCCACAATAAATGTCTAAAACTATTAAACCTAGACAAATACCATTTATGGATATGGCTAAAAATAGAATAAAGTAAAAAAGGAAAGAAAGCACATAAGAAATAACAGATGAATTACTTCTATGGAAATAATTTCTTGATCATAAATTTCAACATCGTGATTGATCATGTCAATTCAAAACAAGGATATATTGATCATTAGATATTGAATATAATATTGATATTAAGACAATAATTTACTAAATTTCACTCTTTTTTTTGAGGGTTTTATTGACCCTTTTATATTCTAGAAAGTAAAATATCAATTTCATATTTGAAATTCTGAATTAGTCTATATCAATCAACGTGATTATGTCATAATAAACAAGGATATTAATATATAGATAGCCAAGATAAGGAATAATAATATTAACTTGTTTCACCAAATTGAAAAAAATATCTAATCTATATCGTTTAAGAAATAAATTAAATACAATATAAAATTATTGATTTTTACATTATTCTTAAGGATTGTTGTAAGAATGAGAAATAGATCATTCCCACGACTTTTTATATTTAGATTAATAAACCAATTAATTTTAATAAATAAATTGAATTGATCTAAATATAGAATAATGTAAATATATATTAAACCTATTAAAATATCATAAAATAATGACTAAAACTGATAATATAATTTATAATTCATAAAATAATATTTAAATACATACTTTTTCATTGATTTTATTATTTAATGTATTATTATAACAACCAATCAATATCTTTAATTTCAATTTAATTCATTAACCTACCTCCTCTATTAATTTCTAATATTTATTTAAATTTCTTTCCTTGTTTATCTGAGACATAATAATCTAATTCTGATAATTTATATTCTGGAAATCTGCCTGTAACTATTTTAGCTAGTTCTTTAAAAACAACTTTTTGATTAATATCTTTAGTTGTAACATATATCAATTTATTTTTTAGTAATAGAGTAGGTGTTTATTAATTTGTAGGTTGTAAATGATATAATTTTTTATTAATTACTTAAAGTTCCAATAGATTCTTTTCTAAACAATAATTAACCCATCTATAACTGTAATATTTGATAGATTAAACTTTACAATCTTTTTCAATAATTTAAATAGTTTCTTTACATTATTCATGATCAGGTAATAAAAATATTAATACAGCTTTTGATTTGCTTATCTTTAAATTTGAAACTTTAACTTTCATAGGATAAGTTAATCTTTCTACTAATGCTCCATTATCATTTAATAAAGTAAGTACTCCTTTATCAAGAGTTGGATGATCAAATACAAATATTTAACATTATTCAAATAATTTAGTTTTTTTTGCAGTATTAGTTGAAAATCTATTAAATGCTAACATATTGCTATTATTATTGCTAAATGATTAAGATTTAAGTCCAAATTTTGAAGTATTATTATTTTCTTCTCCAAATGCTCTTGAATCAGGAATTTTACCAAATACAAATTAATCTCTTTGTATTTCTTCTTAACTTGCTGCAAAACTATTAACAGCAGTCTATTCAAATGAAGATTTAATTCTAACTTAATATTCATCTTCTCTTAATCTTCTTCTTAATCTAAAACATTCACATAACCACATAGGATGTATTACTTAATATATTTATTGATTAACTTCTTCACTACATCCTTATAGATAGATAACATGAGTAACAATTGGAAGTAGAGTGTTGACATAGAATCCATCTCCAGCTGAAATCAATTATGAAATTATTCTCTTTAAATTATCATCTTTAACAGCTATATATATCACACAATTAGTTAGATAACAATATTCAGATAGTTATACTTTTTTTAATGCTTCTAATACACCACTTCCTTATAAATTTTCTAATAATTCTCTTGCATTCAATTTTTATTAATTATATTAGAAATATTGTGTTGGTACGAATTCAGTTCTTTCATAACATTACATAATCCAATCAGAATCAACTAAACATTTTGTACAATTTTTTAATTCGAACTCAAATTAAGAGCCTTTTTTAAAGACAACAAGATCAGATTGATTTATATCTGTTTCAACAACACCTTCATTTTTAACTATAAAATCTTTTAATTTGTCAAGTTCACTTTTCATAAAACCTAATAGCGCCAATTTGATATTTCTGAATGGTTTAAGTAAATATTTTTTTGTATCTATTTTTTAGTGTTAATTATAACAATTATAGATCCATTCTTTATTTACTACATCAATATCTAGTCTTTTTGCTACCTTTTATGGCAATCATAATACTTTATATTTATCTGACTAAAAAGCCGAATTACACACCAAAACATTAACTTAGAAAGTCATTCCTTAAGACTATTTAAATCCTAGATCTGAAAGTTCTTCTATAAATTATGATAGAGTAGTCTTCTCTTTTGAATCAAATCCACTTAAACAAATGTTAAGCATAAATAATTAAGTTATTAATTTATATATATATATAAGTAAATTTCTATTTATGAAAATATCAATACTCAATTTCATAAATTTAAAGAATGTTATCTACTGTGATTACTATAAATATTTTTCATTCCTAAAATTTATTTATTCCATTATGTTTCTTAATTTTTTATTTTTTAATATTATTTCAAAGGATCTTCATGTTTAGAATTTGAAAAGAAACTCTTCCCTTAATAATTTTATGTTTTAATATTAGATGGACTACAACTCTTTTCTAAAAAACTTTATTTTGATTTAGAAATTTCAATTGTTTTTAATTAAAGATTTTTAATATTAGTTTTAGTAACTTAAGAATTAAGATTGCTATAAATATTGAAATTTGAAATGCTTTATCGACTCTTTGGAATTGAATTCTATTTTTCAACACTTGAACTCAAACTCATAAAATTACTAGCACTTTTATTAAGACTAGAATTCTATTTAGTTTTATTAGATTTCAATTTCACTTCATATTCTTTTAATTATTCCAAAAACCCATTATTTGGATCAACTTAAGGTCTCTAACATTTCAATTTGATTAATGATTCTTTTAATGTATAACCTTAACATTTGAGTAAATAAGCAATTATTAATGAACTTGATCTTGAGATTCCAGCATAGCAATGAACTAAAACATTAGTGTGTCTAAGATTATCCTATATAAAATTAGAAGCTTAATCAAAATATCTTGTTAATTGAACATTTTCACTATCTTCAGCTGCAATCCACTATTATGATTAAATATATAATTACTAGATGAATAATTGACTTTTCTAATTTGATATCACTAGTGTCTATGATAGACAATACAGCTCCTACATCATGTTTTCTAAGATATTATGAGTCATTTGCTGCATTGATATTACCTAAATACAATTTGTGTCCATCATATTCAAAGACACAATTCATAGGACTATCTTGGATTGATGAATGTTAAAATACATGAAACAGGTTATTGTGTCTTGAAACTAATTTATGTACATGTTAAACTCATATCTAACCACTTTGACATCGTTAAATTAACAAACAAATAATTATTTCTTAAATAAATATATATGAGTTAAATCTCTAATAAATTATATAATAAATTCTTTATATTTCATTCAGAGTGTAAATTTTTAAATTCATAATCTGATATCTAACGTGATTTATCACAATCCATTTCATTTATCAATCTCTAAGTAGTTAATTATACATCTTTACTTCAATATCAATTATCTTCTTAAAATTCTTATTTAATAATCTAAATTAATATTATTATCATTCTTACTTATATTAATTTTGTTGCATCTACAGTCCCACTATTATCAGCATTACCTCCCATAGCTACAAAAGCATCCACTAATTAAATTTAATTCTGAATTTACATGTATCATCATTTTAATTGTCCTCCTCTATGATCTTATATATTACTATTGCTCTCTTGAAATCCTCGAAATCTCAATCATAATTTTTAGCTTTTACCTACAAATCCTTTATTCTTCATATCAACTTAAATAATCATTTAATATAACTCTTCTTTACTTGGCTTATGTCCAAACTCGTCAAATATTTTTTTTTCATTATTCAACTTCCAAAGTACCATAACCCATTTTATCATATGCTTCAAAGGCATACTTTGCTGTTTAGTAATCTTCTGATGTTAAGATCTAATTTGGATTAATTTGATTCATTTTATATAATTATTAATATAATCAGGTTTATATAAACATTCAAAGACAATAATCTATTGAATATTAATGATTATTATATAATATTAATCAAATAGGAATAACCATGGTATTCCAAAGTCCACAAGTATTTTTACCTCTTTCAAGATAAATGTAACCTGAAGAACCCCAAGTATTAGCCCATGAATTCTTTACAATAGTTGCAGTTGGAGTAAAACCAACAGCTAAAACTGCATGATTTAAATTATCTCCACATTCATCATAATTAAAAACTTCTCTATCAGCAGGCTTATAATTTTTCCATGTTCCTGCATCAACACCAATAGAAACTGGTTAAACTTATAATGCTTGATACAATGCCCATTCTGATATTTCTAATACTTTTGATCCTTTAACTTTATATGCTCCACCTTTTACTAAACATTCAGCACCTTATACTCCTTACTATAATGATATATATTATAAATTACATATGGATATCCTTCTTCTGTTGTCAAACCATTTCTCTTAACAAAATTTAATGCTCTTTATGGCATACCACCATTACAACCAAAGTTTAAATCAACTGTAGTTGAACAATCAATCAATTATTATTCAGATAATGAAGGTAATTCACCTGTAGTAACTTTGAAAAATCCTTCTAAAACACCTGTAGTACTAAATGTCCAACATGATCCACATTTAAGTTAATTTTTGACTGGTGTAACTGCTCCAGATTATCTCCAATCAATTTCTTTAGGATCAGCTGTTATATGTGAAAATGATTCTCTTGGTTCATTTGCATAATCTTCTGGGGAATATTTTAATGTCAAATATTATTCTCTAAATTCTTCATCAGTTATATCAGCAAATTAGGTTTCACCATATACTTATCTACCCAATTTAGCATTTTAGAGAGCAATTTATTCTAAAGTTTACAGGTAAACCTAAAATCTATATTAATCTTCTGCAGCAGTGTATTATTTATTGTAAGTCAATTTATAATCATTATACTTCTACTTTAAATCAAAAGAAGGAGAATAATTCAAATTGTAAAGAGTGCCTATCAGGAAAGCAATACCTAATGTCAGAAAAGCTTTTTCCATAAGAAATATAAATTAATTATCAACAATAGATCATATATCACTAAATAGAGTTGATGATGACATCATCGTCAAAAAATAACTCATTTCTCTTCTGATTTTATGAAAACCTATCTTCTTCTAATTCAGATAAACTATAGCAACCAACTTCATAATTTTAATATTATAAAGCACTCTAAGTCATTTCTGTTGATTTTTCAACCTAAATTTAAGTTTGATCTCTAAAAACATTTGTACCTTTCCAAGTTTAATATTTTTAGAGAATATTTTTAGAAGTAGGTTGAAGCTTTTCTTATATTAATTGGATAATACTCATTGATAATCTATAAAGATTAACCCATGATCCTAAACAGTTTTAAGGATTCCATCTTTCCTCTTTACAAGGCCATATTTAAGAATCTGGTTCATATTTAAAAATTCTTTTATAAAATAAAAGTGTTTATGAATAGAAATCTTAAACTACAGTTTAATTTCCTAAATTAGCAGGATTATGATAAATAAATCTTTCATAGATTGCATAGCAAAACTAGCGATATTATTTTGTCATACATTAATGAGTGTGCCATACTTAATCAACCTCTTCACTAGGAACTAATACAGTTTGAGAGTATTTCAACATTGTCATAAAATGACAATATTCATAAATATATTGTTTAGCTAATTATTGACTTAAACAATATTTATGCATTATTATCAATTCTAAATCACGAGGCATCAATTACTGTATTTTTTTGAATACAATTTCAATATTCTTATCACTGATTTATTTTATTTGAAACTTCTTTGTTTCTTTTTTACATAAATTTAATTTCATCTACATCATTAAATGTAAAATCAATTCAAAAGATAATGTTTCTTCATTCACTATAAAGTTGTGGATATCTATCATTACTTGTTCTAATTCATATGAATTTATCCAAATAATAAACTCAGATTCTATTGAATACATTTTATCATCATAATCAGGTAACATCCTTTTCAAAATTTTCTAATGCATATTTTGTTAATTGTATTCTCTATCAATTATACATCCTACAAGTTTTTTACAAATTGTAATGTAATTTTATGAATATAAAATTGCTAATTGCCAAACTTAATCCAATAATGGAGGTGCTGAAATTCTTGAGACTATTCCCTTATCTTATACTTCAATTTTTTCTTCTTTAATTAAAAACGCATTCTCAAGCAAAAATTTTTTTAAGCATATTTGTAATTGGTATACTGTTTTTGTGTCTAGCATAAGTTCTCTGATAACTCTCTATTCAAGTGGAAATTCTTATTAAGGATCATTAAAATTAAAATTTCTAATTTCACTAACCATTTCTGTACGATATGTATCACTTTTGCAACACTTGCTTCCCATTTTTTATTATTATTATAATTTTTCATTTGATTTTTCATAAATTTTGATTTTAAGTTATCTAAAGATTAAAATTATACTGTTATAGACATAATAATTTCTTAAAATTTAAGAGATTTAATTTATAATTTCTGTTTTTAATGATTTAATCTCTTTTTATATGATTGTAGATTAGATTATATTATTGATATAATTAATGTATATAAATATTAATATACTTATCTATTAAATGTTTAATAAAGGAATTCATATATTGTGATTATAATCATTAAGTATATTATGATTATAATCACTAAGTGGAAGTGTGATGATTATTATTTAAGATTATGTATTTTATTTATGATTATTTATTTTAGATTATATTAAAATCTTTAATTTTCATTTTTCAAATAATGGCTGAATAAACATAAGATAAATAATTCAAAGGTGTCAAAAAGTTTACCTACAGAGGCTTATAACTTGAAGAGCTTGTTAAATTGCCCATGGATAAATTGGTTGAATAATTCAGAGCAAGATAAAGAAGAAGAATTTCTAATTAAGGTGAAAAAGTGCATGCTTTCTAAAACTTAATGAAGAAAGTAGATAACATTATTAATTTATATAGATTCGTAAATCTAAGAAAGAGACATTACCAGGAGAGAAACCAAAACCAGTTAAGACTCATTAAAGAAATACTATTGTAGTCCCAGAAATGGTTGGTTCAATCGTAGGTGTATATAATGGTAGATAATTCAGCAATGTAGAAATTAAGTTTGACATGATTGGCAGGTAATATAGAAATGCAAACATAACATTAGATATTTGGGTGAATTTTCATTGACATATAAACCAACAAGACATGGAAAGCCAGGTGTTGGTGCCACAAAGGGATCTTAACATACAGATTGATGTTATATAAGTACAATATATATAAATTGCAAATTAATGTAAATGTATTCAATTAGTTTCATCTCTATTTCTCATCAATTTAATATAATTTCTATTTTTTTAGGACTTTAAATAGGAGAATTAACTTTGATCTTAGTTGTTGTCTTTTATTTCAAAGTAGATATAGGCAATGATTCTCTAAATGATTTCTTTCTACTATTATCCAATTATTAATTGAAGGCTACTCAATTTTCTTACTTCTTTCTCTTAAAATATTCTAAAATTCTTTAAAAGAATTCTCTTAAATCTAAAAGGGAGCAATGGCTTTCTCTAATTCACATTTATTAGCAAATTCATTAATATAAGGATGTTACAAACTATCATTTAATGTAATTCTTTTATGAGGTACAAAAACAAGCATTCTCTTTAATAAATCAATTGCAGTAGAATCATTACTTATACTTGTGAATATCTTCTTTATATCTGGTTATATGTCTTATAGAACATAAGGTACTAATTCACTTAAGTTAGTATCACTAGGTTTATCAATTAATTCTACTATCTTTTCGATTTGATTAAATGTTGAATTACCTGCAAATAAAGGATGATGACACAACATCTCTCCAAAAATACACCCTAATGATCAAATATCTGCAGATGTATTTACTTCTCCTTAGAATAAGATTTCTGGTGGAAGATAATGTAAACATGTATATTTTGGATCTTTAACATATAGTAATTAAGAGAATCCAAAACTTATCATTTTTATTTGACATTCAGAATCAACAATTATCTTAGATGGAGTCAAACTTAAATGAACTAATCCTATATAGATCATTTCCTTTATTTATGATACAACTTTCATAATATTTGGATGCTTTTAAATTTCTTAAAGGATGATCGTTTCTCTGATTGTTTTCAAAAGGTGTAAAGGATTAGCTGAATAATCGATCTTTTTAATAGTGACTAACAAAATTTCAATAAATTCAAATACACTATTAGTTTTCCCATCTAATGCTTTCCAAATGACTCTTCCAGAAATTTTCTGAATTTTTTGGATGATTTCAAATCTCTAAAGTAATTTCTAATCAATGTCTTCAGCCTTTCAATTTTAATTTGTTACAATTTTTTAGTTTTCACTAAAATAAAAATTTGACTGTATAAAAACAATTAAAATTAATTAATCAATTTTACTTTTCCTTATCAAGTTCAAGCTACTTTTTAATTATACTGACATTTCAGTATAAATAGCTATAACATCTTTTCCTTATCTAAACTTTCTACATTAATTATAAATAAAAATATGACTGATAATAATATTTATAAAGGAAAAATAAAAATGATAATTATCCTATATTAGAATCTGAGTATTATAAAGGATTGGTGAATGTGCACTATTTAAGAATTATAAATCTAACAATTTAAATATAATTTATTAATATTATACTGTAATTAGAAAATTATGATTTTTGTAATTCAACTGACTTCAAAGGGTCCAGGAGATAAATCACCATTTTCTTGTGTTACAGGTCTATTACTTCGAAGTTATAGATTCATTTGATCTCGCTATTCAGAGATTGGTGTTTGGTCATCTCTAGAGACAGGGACTAACTTGTTCGACGATGGCAATGGAAAATTGTTTTAATGGTCTGTTTTCAAATTTTATGTTACATCAGGAGTTTGATCGTTTTAATGTTTTCGAGGCTCAATTTGATATTTCTTATAGAGATAGATTAAGGATCCAATAAATAAAATAAATAGTAATAATATTGCTATGTACAACAATATTATTAATAAGTACGTTTATTTATTACCTCCAAACTCTTTGGGCTCTACGAATTAGATTGTATAACTTTTGATTAATTCACATTCTCTCCTTTTCAAATTAGTTTTACATTTAGTAGCTTTGTGACTATAATTCAATTCAATTTCAGAAGTGATTTCATCCGAATAACATTAAATGAAAGATTACTCCTAGTTCGAATAATTAAGATATTTACCAATTCCACTTTCGAATAAAAGAATTTATGTTAAGTAATTCCAATAATAATATTATGAGAAGAATTTGTCTCTTTAATTTATAAGTTCTATTGATCTAAATTTAAAGACAAAATTCCCAATTATTTTAAATTAGGTATAACCAATTAATTCATCCACTCAAATTAAGAATAAGTGGATGGAATTGAATGAAATAAAATTTAATGACCATTTTTACCAATTACAATTGCAAATTATTCTGTCAATTAAATATCAACAATTTCTGTTTCCAATTCATGTTATTTAACAAGAGTGAATGTATTTCGATAATAATCAACTCTAATTTCATACAAATATTTATCTTTCACAACCATTAAAATTTCACCATAGATATCAAGAATATCTCCTGGATATGGAATAATTCCTAATTTAGAATTATGTTCCAATTTCTAAGTCACTGTATTAAAGATATATTGATTAATTCCTTAGATTGTATCTAACAAATAAATGTAATAAAGTTCATTATTCTTTTTATTAAATATTTTAACATCTGAAACACGGTTAATCTAATTGATATCGATCATTATTTCATTTAATACATGATCTTTAAATTCAAAAATCTTTATACCCGAATCCATTGCAACAATCATAATATTACCAACTGTAGCTATGCTATTGATGTGTGAAGTTTACCATTATTCATAAATCTTATATTATTTTATATACAAATCATCTTCATCATGAATTATATCTAAGGCTATTGTTTAAGTATTTGCTATCAATAAAACTTATTATTAATAATAGAAATATTCCAAGAAGACATTGCCTTCTAATGCAAATTTTTCTATTTCTAATTTGAATGTAGATTTTAAATGAAATGAATTATTTTAGTAATTTAAATACTTTAATTGACCATCATCTTATAACACAAGAACACCATTAGTAATTTAAACAAATTTAATAATTTTTCCTATTTTTCCTATAAATGATCCAAGTTCAAAATTTTAACTAAATAAATCATCCTTATAGCTTTCAATTAAGGTTATTGAATTATCATCAATGTCATGAGCCACTAGTTATTATGGAATGATATGACACAAACTTTAATCGGTTAATTATTATTCGAGGATTATTCCAGATGAACTAAAGACATCTAAGATAGCTTCTTATTTGGTTAGAATCTAAATAGATTCAGATTAGACTTAATAAACCAAAAGTTAAAGAATTATGAGCATACAATTAAAAATATTTAATTTTATATTTTCATTCAATCTTTTAGTCATTTTATGCATGAATAGAAGGTATAGATGATCTTTTATTAATTTTCAATGGACTATCAAATGAATTCAAAGCATAAATATCAATAGAAGGAGGAGCAACACTTCCACTTTATTATTATTAGTATTAATCTTTCGAGTAGTGAAGTTTCACAAAAAATTAGTATCTTTTGAATTCTTTTATCAAAAATCCTAAAATTATTAAAAAGAATGCTACAATGACCAAACATATTATATAAACATAGATTGATTATTCAGAAGTAAGAATAGGATGGATAAATTGAATGCTATAATTTTATTTAAAATGGCAAATCTTATTTTAAGATTAACTAGGACATTTTGTAGAGTTTTAAAAATAAGTAAACATTATTTTATTATCCTCTTAACTATAAAAACAACTTATATATTGAGGAAATAATTATAATCTTGTAGTGAAGAATTTATGTTTTGTTATTCCAAATATCTAAATGTTATTAGATTGAGTTTTATCAAGAAAGAAAAGTTTCTGTAATCCAGGTATAATTATTTTATCTTAAATTTTAATATCATAAGAAGGGAGAGAATGATATATTATTTCGTGTCCATTTCTTCCTATTATTATAGCATAATTTTCAGTCATTTCAATATCTTAAATATATTTCTATGCTAAATGTTAATGTATTAATCTCCATGTATTATTTTCATATGAAATTTACAATTCATGAATTATTGATTCATTTTCTTTCTCTTCAACAACCATTAATACATTTTTATATAAATCTATTATCTCTCCTCTATATGGTATATTTGTTAATTATGTATTTTCATAAAACAATGTTGTTTTAGTATTAAAAGTAATTACTTTGATTCCTTTTTCATAATCAAGGGCAAAAATAAAGTATACTGAATTCTCTTAAAATACTCTTATATCTGTAATATTTCTGAATTCTATAGTACATTATATCTGTTAAAATACTCTCTTATCAACCAAATAAATATGTAATCCTTATTCACCTGATGCTACAAATAATAAATCTTCTATAAATGATACACTCTTTATCTATTCTGTTAAGAAAACATCATATATCTTTATAATATCAGTAAAAATTGATTCATTTTCAAAATTTAGTTTAATTTTCAAAGTTTCACCATTCAATAAGATTAATAATTCATTATACTTTTAGATGTATTATAAATATACAGGTTAGAGGAATTATTCTTTATTAATTTATAACATCATTCTATCAGTTAAATGAAAAGAATTCTCTACTAATTTTAAATAAATTAATTCCCCTTCATTACTCAATACTATTGCACCTGTTGTTATTTATACCATCTAAATTATATAATTTATATCTTGATTCAATTTTCCATCATCATAAAAATTAGCAAACGCATTCTCCTTAAATTCAGGTACTAAGATGATTTCTTCTGATTGTTTATTCTTTAATTTTTAATTTATTATATAACAGGGTTATTCTGTATTACTTTCATATGTTATATTTGAACCCAATATTATTCCAAACTGAGAAAAACTATCAATCACTTATTCATCATTTTAATAAATCTAAAACTCTTTTCCCAACCCTTTTAAACAAAATTCAATCAGTATATAAATAATAAACATATTTATGACACTTTAGTGTATATTATATTTAATTTTATACTTAAACTTATAATTCTTAATATATTATAAAAATTTTCATAATCAATATTTTTAATCTTTTTAGAAACAAATATAATTTGAATATTATTCTCTTTATTCATTTAAAATTCATATAGATTTTGGTATATTCATTGAAATTATCTATGATATTTAAAATTCTATTTTATGAATTTAAATATTTTAAATATTTTTAATTTATATGAAAATGACGTGGATTATGTTTATAGTGTTTCCTCTGATAAATTCATAATATGTATTATGTTAAAACAATTTAAAGATAGAAGGCTAAAAGGCTTGCTATGAAATTGATATTAATTACAACAAATAGACCAAAATACCATTAATTTATCAATTTGGATGGAGTGAAGAGTTAATCCTTAATACACCTAAAGGAAATAGACCGGAACCATAAATAATTATGAATTAAGATTACATTGAACAACATTTGAAAACCTTTCATAATGGAGCTTCTTTAATAATTGTTACAGCAATTCTAGATCATTATGGTAGAAATTACATAGGAACAAAAAATGGATTATTTGTTGTACCAAAATCTTAAATGGATATATTATTGTAAGCAGCAAATGGTAGTCTTTCAGTAATAGAAAAAAATCTAGGAATTCCATAAGGAAGATGGTTGTTTAAACGTCTTAGTAGGATTGATATTCTAAATCCATAATAATTCAATTTGAGAATTCCAAGTGGTAATGAAGCTGGAGTAAATCATTTATGGAAACCTGGTGGATTACTACCTAACGGAATGAAAGAAGCCATCATAGATATGGTACCAAAAAATGAATACTAAGAAGTGTAGTTGAATCTTTCTTGAAATTTTTAGGAAGATACCAAATTGATAGTAATTATTATAATAATCAAAATATTATTATAATAATAATGAATTTTATAATTACGACTTTGAACTATAAATAAAAACAGTTAATAGTTATGATTTAAATGTCATCACATATTCAATATTTGCTTTAAAATTATTGGAATTATAATTAGATAACAATAATTCTGTTTCTATTTACAAAAATAAATAATTATTATAAAAATAGATATTATTATTCTTATGCAATTTAAGATAAATTATTATGGTAATATAAATTAGATACAGTTATAAAGAACATATTATATGTTAATTTAATCCTTTTGTGTATTAAAAAAGAATTTTTATTTTTTAGATTTTTTGTTTTTTTTTCATTTGATTTTATTTAAATAGATTCATTATATTAACTCTCTGAACATTGAGGATTGCTTATTAGGGAAGTAAATGTTATCATTTTTGAATTGTTTAAAAATATATTTTGATAATCTAATAAAAAGAATCAAGCATTATATTTGTATTTTATTGAATGGAAAAGATAGGGAATGTAGAATAAAATAAGAAGATGAAGAGAAATAAGATTTTTCACATAGTGTTCAATATAAAAATTAATTATGGTGTATTGCGTAAGTAAATTGATCAAAATGAATAATTGTCATATTTAATTTCATCATATTGATGCGCTATATTAATTGAAAATGAGTTTAATTTTGCATTAAATAAAAAGATATTTATGTTAACCCAAACAATTAGTCGTGCCTTCAGTCAAGTTGTCTTAAAAGCCAACAAGAATTAAGCAAGAGAGTTGGGAGAGTATGCCATAGAATTCATGAAAAATGGTAATCCAAGTGTAAAAGTCCTTGAAAGATGTAAACTCTTCCACACAGACTCAGTATTCTGTGGTGTAAGTGCTTTAGCCTTGAAAACAAATGCTCCAACTATTTTAGCGTATAAATACTTGAATAACTATTAGTTAAGAAGCCAAATCATTGGCAGCCAAAACAGGAGCAGCTTCAAAACCAAAACCAGGATTTGCCAAAGTTTTTGGAAGCAATTTATGGGTGCCAGCCACAAATGCAATCGTAGCTAACTCTGCTGCTGTAAGAGAATGGGATTCAAATGGCACAGTGTTTGGATATGATTCTAGTAGTCCATTAAGAAGAGCTGGTGAATTTGGTCACAATGATTATTATCCAGTTGTTATTGCAGCTGCTTAATAAAATGCAACTATTGATGGAAAGACTGCACTTAAGGCTATGGTATTGAGTGATGAAATCAGAGGAAGATTAGCTGAAGTATTTTCATTAAAAACATACAAAATTGGTATAGATAATATTAATATTATATAGATCATGTTGTTCATGGAGCAATTGCATCAATTTGTACATATGGAGCATTATTGGGAGCTACTCCAGCTTAAATAGAATCAGCAATTGGTATGTTTGTTGCCCATTACATTCCATTCAGAGCTATTAGAGCAGGACATCAATTATCTGATTCAAAGGGTGCATCTGCTGCTATTTCTACTGAAGCTGCTATTAAATGTTTGTAAAGATCAATGAATGGATTTATTGGTCCAGCTGATATCTTCCGTAATCCAGAAGCTATTTTCAGATTATTCTAAAAGACTAAAGGAGATAGTCCATTTGATATTACACTTTCATTAAGTGGAGATGATTTTGCAGTTATGGGAATGCATTTCAAATTAGGTTTGTATGAACATTAATCTGCTGGTGCTTTGGAAGGATTATAAAAATTAATTTTGGATACTAAATTTGTTCAAAATTATTCAATTGATTCTGTTGATAAAATTAAAGTTACTGCTTATGAACCAGCATTTGGTATTATTGGTGATCCAGCTAAAAGAGATCCACATACAAGATAATCAGCTGATCATTCTATGGTTTATATTTTAGGTACAATGTTGAGAAAGGCATTCACTGAGAAATCATTCCATTCACTCTTATCTAGTACTAATGATTTGAATGAAATTTGGAAAGCTCTTTTCCTTTCACCATATGATTATAGTCATGCAGCTGTTAGAAATAAGGATACAAGAGTATATAATTAATATCTATAATTAGAAACTTATGGCATTAACAGAATTTGAACATGGAGGAAAAGAATATGATGATAAATATCCTGAAGGTATTCCAACAAGAGTTTAAATCTTATTGAAGGATGGAAAGAATTTAGATAGTCAATTTGTTATGTTCCCATCTGGTCATGCTAGAAATACTCATTGTGATTTAAGTGGAATTCTTTAAAACAAGTTCAAATAATTAGGAAAAATTGCTATAAAGGACTCAAAATCATAAGAATCGTAATAAATATTTATTATAATTTTAGATTCTATCAATAATTGAATTCTATCAATACCCTCAGCAATAAGGAATTATAATCAATCTATAATTGTGAAATAAATTATGCTTCAAAATCCATTGATGAATGATTAATACATTAAATACATATCATAACATATTAATATTTTAAATTTGATTAATTTATATTAATTATTATAAATTTTTCATAATTTTTAGTGTGAATCGATATATATTTTTAACTATTGATTTGGATCTACATCCACATATTTGCAATGTTCATTTCGACAATAATGACAATTATACATTTTATTTGTTAATGATTAAACTGCACAAATATGACAAACATAATTAGAACAACAAGTTGATTGTAACATACCTAAATTATTCTATTATATATACAATCATAATATTTGAAGCAGATTGGACAGTAAAATTTACATTCTTTATTCAATATTTCACTTACCTAAATACTACTAATCTTAATACATTAGTCTTATTATTTTCTGTTATTATCTTAAGAGTCTTATCAAAATATCGACCATCTTAACAAATTAAATTTAACTAATGTAGATTTCCTAAAGATAAATGTTTACGATCCTTCTTCTTCTTACCACAACAAACAAACATCTAACGATAAATTAAATTAATTTAGTAATAAATTATTAAAGTAATATCAACCATTACTAATACATATCCATAATTATTCATTTTTTTATATTAATTCATCTTATCTTTTTAGTTTCTCTAATCAAATTTAAAGTACTCTATAATTGCCATACAAATCTAAATTATTTTTTAATAATAATAATTATGAGCAAACATGATTCAGAAGAATAGGATGGTATCTATTCTTACTATATATAGAATTCTCTGAGGATGATGATTTTGTTGAAGAAAAACCCATTGAACCTAGACCTTATTCAACAACTCATGAAGATGAAACCATTCAAGTAATCAAATTTTTAATTTAACAAGGATATTCTATCTTTATATGTTAAAGATAGACCACTTATCAAAATGCAGTTCATCAAAAAAAGAAAGGAATTTGGGTATTCAATTTTATTAATTACCTTATTTAGATTGACATTCAAATTTAGTGATTAAGAGACAGCTGAAAGGACTGGAGAAATTAAAGCATTAGATAAGGACCCACTCTAATTAGCTAAAAATAAAGTTATAGAAATGGGAATACAAGGATGTAATCCTGTTTTAGATGCTTGCTCTTAAACTGTGTGGAACAGAAGAATTAATAAAGCACTATAAGTAGACCAAGGAGATGAGAGATAAGAATAACCTGATGAGGATTTTAAACTTCTTAAATTTTTAGAAACTGTCTATCCATTAATGGAAGAAGCACTTTAATCAAATGAAACTATTGATATATATTAAGATGATTTCAATGTCCTTCCATCATCTGATCAAAATGGAGGTATATTATTTAATAAATTCCTATTATAGATCAAAATGCTGAACTTACAAATATAATCAAAGAAATCAAAAGTTTCAGTTATTTAAATTGTAAAGGTAAAAAAATACAATGTATATAATTCCAACCTTCTAGTCAGGCAATCAAATCAAAATATATTGTAGCAGAGTCTTTTGTAGAAAATCTATTATTTGAAGAAAGAGCAATTTCATAATTAAAATCTCATAAATCCTTAATTGTTTTTTGGGATTTTGAAGACATTCATTCAATTGAGCCAGTTTTATTATTATAATCACCTCTTGAAATATTATCATTTGAATTCAACCCAAAAGATCCTAATATTATTATAGGAGGAGCTATTAATGGACAAGTTATGTTATGGGATTTGAGTGGAACAGCTCTTTCTGTTTTTGCATCCAAAAAAACATAAAAGACAAAATAGGAAAGAAGTATATTATTAAATATAAACCTTAGATGAAATTCAAGAATTATTACCAAAATTAACATCTGCTCTTTAAGACCCTGCATCCTATTAAGCAGCTGCTGCAAATGATGTATTAAAAAAGTAGGTTGCATCCCATAAAAGTCCTGTCTTAGCCCTTAAATGGTTCCCTATAGGAATGGAATTTGATAAAAAACACTTTAATCATCTTATTCTTACAACATCATAAGAGACATATTAATTCGCAAGTATTAGTGCTGATGGATAAATTTTATTTTGGGATTCTCGTTTAATAGATAAAGATAGTAAAAAAACATAATAAGATGTAAATATAGTAAGTTTAACAATTTAGATTTAATCTATTCCTTGGAAAGCTTCTTATGGAATATAACTATATCGACCTGAAGGAGGTGGATTAATGGGTGGTGGATAATTATAATTTAGGAAGAGTATTTTATTATAAAAAATATGTTATAGATTAAAAAGCACCAACTTTGTCTGGGACATCAGATGAAGGAGAAGTTTTTATTTTAGATTGGGGTGAAAAATAAGGAGAAGAGGGATAAAAGAATTAATTAGTAACAACAATATGGCAGTAGGCAAGAAGTTTAAGACCACCTATTGCATTAGATGTTAGTCCATTTTTTGATGATGTCATACTTACTCTACATGATTTCAATTTTTGTGTATGGAAACATAATTCAACCTTACCAATTTTTGATAGTCTAATATTGAAAGGTGCATAAATAACATGTGGTGGATTTTCTCCATTTAGAGCAGGAGTGATTATTATTGGAAAAACTGATGGAAATTTAGATGTATGGGATATGTTAGATTAATCTCATAAATGGACATTATAATTTTAAGTTGTTGCATGTGCTATTACTTCTTTGAAATTTAATGAAAATATGGCACATATTGTAGCTGTAGGTGATTCAGATGGTACATTACATTTATTAGAATTCCCATAAAGTTTATGTAAGGATTAAGGGAATGAAGTAAAAGTCATGAGATAGTTTTGGGAAAGAGAAGTCAAGAGAGTAAATTATTATTAGGAAAGATTTAAATTAAGAGAATAATAAGCAAAGGAACAAAATGAAAAAGAAATTTTAGCTTAAACAATGAAAGAAACAAAATAAACTGGAGATGTATTAATTCTATTAATTTATTTAAGACTAAAGTTCTTGATGATATTTCAAATTTTGAGAGTGAATATTAAAAATTTAGAGATACACTACTTGGAATAGGTCCAAAAGTTGAAGATGAAAAAGGGAATAGTAAATAAAAGAAGTGATATAGTACCAATTCAAAATTAATAATTTTCAAATCTTTAATTTTAATTGTAAATTTGTTTTTGTAGTTTTTTCTTTTTCTTTTTATGTTATTTATGATGACATGATTTAGATTTAATTCTTGTTTAACTCATACTAATATTTTTAGCAAAATGAACTGATTTTGTTTCACTCTTCTATCTTGGCTCTTTTTTTAAAATACTTTTTATTGATTTGCTTTCATCAGATTCAATAATTGATTTATCACAAATTTTGAAATGTGCATTAAATTCTCTAAATTGACTATTTGAACTTGATGAATTTGATAAATTTCTTGGAAGATTTGGATCTGTAAATCTAAAACATCTAAGTTTAGCAGAATCATTTTAATCATTGATGTGACAATGAGTCTACAAAATTTGCTATTCTTAAAAGCTATATATTCTCTTCCTTAATTTTACACTACCATGTATATTTTTCATCTCTGATCTTTCATCGTTAATCTCACTAACCTACGAAGATTGATCACCCAAATTATCATTACCAATCTTTTTATTACTTCTCATTGTAAAAAAAATTGTTGATTTTGAATTTTGATTTAGTTCTTTTAATTTTTAGAATACACTTTCTTTAGAAATTAAAGTATCACTCTCAATAATTTCATTCTTTTAATTGCATTGTGCACAAGTTCCCATTTATTAACAATGTCAATTAATTAAATTTATAATAACAAAAAATCTTAATTGATTTTATTATCATATTGTTTCTAAATACCTATCCTCATTTTTAAATGGATTTATATTAGAAAACCTTAAAGAAAGTATGTATTTATTCTTTTGAAATAAAAACAATAATTTATTAAAATATTTATTTCTAATAATATACAATCACTATGATTTCTTTATTATTTCGGCCCATAATAATTTTCCATTTTCATGTCCATAGTAAAATCTCTTTAATTTTGGACAAACCTAGATACTTGAGACATCTTTATATTTTATTACTGATTCTCTTAATATTTATTGGCCACTCTATTTATAAAAAAACACTTTCTAAAAATAATTATTAAGTTTACCCCATTTTTTTATAAACATTGAATTTCCAATTAATCTTAATCAAGGTCTATAAGGTATGAGCACTAAATTATGGTATCTTTAGAATTAAATTTAATATCTTTGTGGTTTTTATAGAATTTTATGATCACAAAATCCTTTTAAACTCCAATTAAATAATCTTGCTCAAAATAAAACAATCTATATTCCGTTAAATTAGTTGTTTGTAGTTCAAATTTCTATTCTTCTTTAAAATTTAAAAAATTGTAATGTTGCACAAAGCCTTTACTAAATCCAATATGTAATTTTTCACCTATTATTTTAATAGCAACAACATTATTATTTGACTCTAGAGAAAATGTTTTTTTTATGTTGAGTTTAGGGAATGGAATCAACTCTCGCTCTTCTAATCTTTAATTTAATTTGTAGTAATTATAAAGTAGGTTATTTTTAAAAGCAAATTAATTTTAAGTTAAACAAAGATATACTTCCTTTTGTAATCCAAGAGAAAAATCGAATATATATAAAATATGGCTCGTTTGAACAAAAATGTTTTTAGATTCAATTATTCCAATATCCAAAATAGGCTATTATATTATCGTATTTGCACATTTTTATTCCTTTTTGGGAATATTAAAAATTTTAACTAGAGTTTCAGACGCCAAAACTACAGTATCTTTATCTAGAAAAAAAATTTTCTTAATTGGTTCCTAAAATACTGGTTCATTATCTATTTAATGTATCTCATATTTTTCTTATTAGATTTATTGTTAATCTT
The DNA here is from genome assembly GCA_905182975.1 of Paramecium primaurelia. NCBI lineage: Eukaryota > Ciliophora > Oligohymenophorea > Peniculida > Parameciidae > Paramecium > Paramecium primaurelia. The sequence continues at coordinate 408,604 of CAJJDM010000065.1, read as the reverse complement.
ATGGCTCTTGTTATCTAAGGTTTTGTTATATTATTTAATTGGGATTTTCATTTTTGGATCTTGGAGTCTACTAAAGTTTTCTGTCTTGTTATTCATCCTCACCTGCTTAATTTTCAAATTATTTTTCAATTTGTTATTAGACATCGATTAAATTATTTTCTTGGTTTTAGCAAATTTCATTTTTTTTATCACTAATTTTCTATGTTTTTATATCACTTTTAGTTGATTAATTAAATTGATTCAAATCTTGACTTTAAATAACTCTATTTTAATTTTAACTCTAGGCTTATAGTGTATCATTCTATTTCTTTAATATTATTTTCGGTTTTGTTTATTAATTACTTTCCATCAAATTTTAGTTATTATCAAATAATTCTGATGCATCATTTTTAGATTATTAAAGTAATTATTTTTGATTATTTACAAAGCCATTCTAAACTTCAATTCCTTCTTCTTCTTAAATTAATTATTAAAAAGATGCATTTTGTTCTAATTGAGCATAGGCTTATTCATCATTATTATTTTCTAATTACATAAAATATAATTGCAGCTAATAAGAATTATTTAAATTTGTTTCAAATTTACTATATTTATGACTGATACTATTTACCTTTAGAGTTCATCCGTAAACTCTTAAAATTTCTTTCTCATCTAGTCTACTTCTTACTGAAAATCTTATTTAGTTTTATCGAAAATGTTTTTGATTGATTAGATTATTCTTCCATTTTATTGGTCTATGGGTAATTATTCTCTCTTGTCTTTATTGTTTTAACAGATCTACCTTTAAGTCATCAATAAAAATAATTAATAATCGCTTCATTTTTCTTTGAAGATTTAAAATCAATTGCTGAACAAAATTTAAGTTTTATTTATAATTATATTAATTAAAATGATAATACTTTTCAGCCCCTTCTTTGAGGATTTATTTTAAGCTCCTAACTTTACCATTATGATGCAAGGTAGAACACAATTCAATTTCTATAGTTTAATATCAATATGACATAATATCATTATGACATAATATCCAATTCCAAATAAAATCCTATTTTAGTAGTGAGATAATTTGATATAATTGATATTTGGTCAAATTAAGTAAGCAATTGTTTCTTTTATCATGTAATTGAATATTTTAGTACTTTTTTAATTTATTTGGAGAGTAATATTTCTTAAAATTATTTATTCTAATAAATTATTCATCATATTATTAGTTATCATATTTGTTTTCTAAAAGTTTTATTTATTTATTTTGTGTAATATTTAATAGAAGGATAGCTATTCATTTGAATATATAAATTTATATTTTTATTCATAAAAATGGAATAAAATAAATTATAAGAGGTTAATCCAGATGATTTAAATACTATTTTTAGGGGCATTCAATAAGAGATTGAACAAAAAGAAAACGATTTAGAGACTACAATCCCTTATCTTTTATCAAAATACAAATACTATAAACTTTAAGATCATGATAAAAAGTTTTAATTAATTTAACCAACAGATTGATCCGCCGATTCCTTATTAGAGTTTCTCAATTGTTTGAAAAATGCAAGACTCAAAATGCAATCGACTATATATAAAGTATCAGTGATATTTCAAATTGTGATGGTTAAAATCTTCATTATATTCTTAATAAAATTCAGAAAAGATCTGAGGATTTGATACAATTACCAAGTGAATATACAAATTCATATTATGTAAAAAAATCAATACCTAATTGGCAATTAAATATTTAAGATAATTAAAGAATTTACCAATTTTATGATTAAGATTTCTGGAAACTCTATGATATTATGCTATTATAAAAGTAATAAACTAAATGATATTAGATAGTATTGTTTAAATCTTATCACACTTCATTAATCTAAGCAAGAAAATATAGACAGATTGTACAATTAAAGTTTAGAAAGGAATTAACGATTAAATAAATAGAATTTTCAATCTCCTATTGATTTGAATACTCTAATAGATAAAGCTTAATACCTAAATTCTTTAAAAATGAATTAACCAATCTAAACTATTTATAATAATAAAGATATTATCATGTTTGGTAATAAAAGTCCAAATAAAAAGGCTAAAATTAATATTAAACATTAATTCTCAGTAAGTTCTTAAAGATCTTAAAGTATAGATCCTAAATTTTAAGAATCTGAAATTAAAAGAATTATTGAAACATAAAATCTCAAACTTTTTGATTAGAATATTACAAGAAAAAGAAATAAGGGAAGGAAAGTTTTACAAAATGATAATTATATTACAATTATTGATACATAGTGTTAAGAAAAAAATAAATAAAAACTATCATAAGATATTTATCTTCCATACAAAATTAATAAAAAATAAACTGTAATACTTCCAGAAATTAAATCACCTTATCAATTTGATTAGAATGGTATCTTTATAGGATATTTAAGATTCATTAACCAAGACTATATAAATATTTGAGAAAAAAGAATGTTTAACTCCTGATAAATATTCTTCTAAAAAATCTCCATTGAGTTAAGATCTAAATGGATCATTTTTTTAATAAATTATACCTTAATTTAAGATCAGCACTAGAGACTTTTAAACCATTCGAGCTTTGATAGGAAAATGAATTAAGGAATAATGATATGTATTATAGAAACTTATTTTATATGATGAGTAGTTCAAGATTTATTAATAGAGATTCAATATTAATAAGATAATTTTTTTTGAATTCTCATAATAAAGAGATTATGAACAATAACATAATTTAATAATTAATAAATGATTACATCTTCATTTCATTTCATTTTTAATAATAGTCAAATTCTCTAAATTCATCTTAATTGACTAAATTATTTTCAGGGGCATATGAATTGATGGCTTCTTCTGCTGTAAATTGTTTATCGAAATTATCAATCCAAGCATCACCTTATATTTATGGTTTGAAAGGTGTATCTATTTCTTTTTTTAAGAGTTTTTCCCAATTAACTCCTTTAAACCATGGATGATTTTTCACTTCATCTATTTTTGCTGTTCCTAATCTTTACTTTGGATCTTTAATTGTTAACTAAATTAATAAGATATTTTTACTTTAGAAATAAAATCTTTAGCATCATTAGATAATTGTGGTGTAGTTGGAAATGAAATTTCTTTAGTTTAGATTTATTTAAACATCAAATCTTAATTTTTATTATAAAATGGAGGTAATGCATATAGCATTTCATATGTTAGTATACCTAATGCCCACCAATCTGCAGATTAAGAATGTCCAGTTTCAAGGAGTATTTCTGGTGCTAGATATTCAGGAGTTCCACAGAATGATTTAGCAAGTTCATTTTTTTTAAGCATTTTAGCCATTCCAAAATCTGTTAAACAAATATGACCTATTTCATCTAATAAAACATTTTCTGGTTTTAAATCTCTATATATAATATTTTTTTAATGTAAATGTTCTAATGCTAATATCTAAAATGATAATAAAGGTAATAATTTACAATTTCTGAAACATAAAATCTTGTTCTGCTTTCATCAAATCTTTTTACATGTTTCAAATGTTAAAATAATTCTCCACCTTTCATAAATTAAGTAACAAAGAATAATTTTTCAGGTGTTTAAAATGCCCAATGTAAATTTACAAGGAATGGATGATTAACATGTTCTAAGACTAATCTTTCTGTTTTAGTGTGTTCTAATTATTCTGGATCAGCAATATCTTCTTTTCTAATTGATTTCATAGCATAATATTATTTATCACTTTTCTTTTCAACTAACATCACTTTTCCATATGCTCCTCTTCCCAAAACTTTTATTAAATCAAAATCATCTATTGTTACTACTTCACCTTTCTATTTTGCATATAATGTTGAAGTCTTTGCTCTTGTTTATAATCTTTCTTCAATTTAAGAATCTATTCTCTTTCTAAACTACTCTTCATTCATTAATTCAGAACCAGTAGTTGGTAATCTATTAATTCCTTTTTTTTTATCAACTTTTGTTGTTGTATATGCAGTTAGTGTAAGTTCATCTTTGTAGAAGACTGGTAATGCAGTACCTTTATGTTATAAACAATAAGCCCTAATAATGCTTAATACTGCTTAATCTCTTCTTTCTGAACTTGAATATCTATAATCATATTCTTCAGGTACATGTACTACAAATTCTGTACCAATTAAACCTATAGTAATTCCATAAACTCTTTTGATAGGTATTTTTCTTTTCACTGTCAATTTTGATAGATTATATAGGTTATGGCTTGTAATTAGTAATGTTCTCTCTTATCGTTTATTGACTTCATTGAATTTATAGAGTAGACTTGAAAATAATACTTACTCTCCAGCCTCTAAAATTTTAGTAATAGATTTTTCATTAGATAAATGTAAATCATCCCACGATTCTTATTTCATTAATTATAATAATTGAGATTTCAGAAAAAAGTAAATTATGATATATATTATTAATTATAAGAATAAAATAATTACCTCATTAAAATGATTCAAATATCATTTTAGAAAAAGTACTCAATTATTCCTAATATTTTTTATTTATTACGAATTATTCATTTTTTTCTATCTTATATACATTTAATATTTAAGATAAAACAAAATTTGTATTATCTTTTAATTATAATAATAATCATTAGATCTATGCAATTATTTTTGTTAATTCTTCAACTTCAGCTTCACTCAAAAACAAACAACTATTTCTCTTAATAACACATAATTCTATGTTTTTATTTCCACTCTCAACTACATCCATCAAAGCCTTAATATTTATCAAAAATTTAATACTTTTGTTGTTAATAAAAGTGCATCCTTCTCATGCAATCCTTCTCTCCAATGCTTTTCTAAGAAATCTTTCACTTATTTTGCACTCTTCCCAAGAGAAGTAGCTTTCCATTCAGAACAAGCTCCAGATGGATCTGTTTAAAATAACTTTGGTTTATTTTAATTATCAAATCCAGCAATTAAAGTTGAAATACCATAAGGTCTTGCTCCACCTCTTTATGTAAATTTTTATTATTATTAACTAGTAAATTTAGCAATATAATCAACTGAAGGATCATCCTCATAATAAATTTTATACTATTAACATTATAATCTTGTTTGATTAGCCAATATTCTTGCATCAGCATTTAATCCAGAAAATGTCATACATAGGTTATTATCTATCATTAAATAAATTGTTACCTAATTAATATATTTTCTTTATTGTTTTAACATTTTGGAGTTTTGATGTTGCCTTTTTTTCTACACCTAGAACTATGATATCTTTTCCTCTTACTCCAACACAACACAATCCTCTTTTTACTGCTTCCATAGCATATTCTACTTGAAATAGTTGTCCATCAGGAGAAAAAACTGTGAGTGCAGTGTCGTAAGACATAATTTCAAATACAATTATTAAAATTAATTCTAATTTAACAATTACAATATTTTTATTAACATTCAAGTTTATTACTAAAATTCTTCTATAAAATTCAATTAAAACATGTACATTTACATAAAAAATAATATATATATATATGTTTATTTATTTATAAGATAAAGAAAATTTAATAGAGGTGGTTATAAGTTATTTGGATATTCAAATTTAAAATAATTAGTATTTATATACAAAATAAAAAAAATTATAAAAATTTAGATTACCTAATTTGATCAATTAGTTTTTGAAATTTATAATGTTAAACAAAAAAATAAATTAAAGCACAAATTGATTGGGTAAAATAAATTATTATTATAAATTTTGAAAGGTAACATATTAAATAATAATAATTGAATCACTCTTTTAAATATGACGCACGATTTCTTAAAAGTGTTCATTATATATATAATATCAATTGGATTTGTATTAGTATATTAAATATATGAGTTAATTGAGATTTGATGGTAAAGTAGTCGTTATCACTGGTGCTGGTAATGGCTTAGGAAAGGAATATGCATTATTCTTTGGAAAAAGAGGAGCAAAAGTCGTTGTTAATGATTTAGGAGGTTCAATGAAAGGAACAGGAGCTTCATCTTCTGCAGCTGATAAAGTAGTTGAAGAAATTAAAGCAGCTGGTGGAATTGCTGTTGCTAATTATGATAGTGTTGAATATGGAGAAAAAGTGATTGACACAGCAATAAAGGCATTTGGAAAAATTGATATTTTGATTAACAATGCTGGTATTTTAAGAGATGTTTCATTTGAAAAAATGAAAGATGAAGATTGGGATCTTATTTATAGAGTAATATATAATAATATGATGTTTAGGTTCATTTAAAAGGTACATATTCTTGTACTAAAGCTGCATGGCCATATATGAGAGAATAAAAATATGGAAGAATAATTAATACATCTTCAGCTTCTGGTGTTTATGGTGTATTTGGTTAAACAAATTATTGTGCTGCCAAAATGGGTATTCATGGATTGACATTAGCCTTGGCAAGAGAAGGATAAAAGAGAAATATTTTAGTTAATTCAATCTGTCCTGTTGCTGCAAGTAGATTGACTGAAACTGTTATGAGTAAAGAATTACTTGCAAATTTAAAACCAGAATTTGTTGTACCACTTGTAGCTGTATTAAGTCATGATGATTCTAAAGAAACAGGTGCAATTTATGAATTGGGAGCTGGATATATTTCTAAATTAAGATGGTAAAGAAATTAAGGATATTTCTTTGATACTCCATTTACACCTGAAGATGTTAGAGATAAATGGGAATAAGTAGCTGGTTTTGGAGATACTGTATATTATCCATAAACATCTTCTGAAATATTTGAAATCTTTTTCAATAAAGAAGATTTCATTAAATAATAAAAAGAAGGAAAAACATCAACAACTTAAACATAATAAACTACATAAGCTCCAACTATTAATCTAAAAGCAGAAAAGATATTTGGTTTAATGAAAGCATTTTTAGATAGAGGAGAAGGAAAAGAATTTATTCCTAAAGTTTAAGGAGTATTCAATTTTGAGATAATTACTTAAAAAGGTGGTCCAGTGATTAAATCTTGGGTTATTGATTTAAAGAATGGTCAAGGTAGTATAAAGGAAGGAAAAGAATAAGCAGATGCTACTTTTACAATGATTGATGATGATTTTGAAAAAGTTTGCTTAGGAAAATTATAAGCAAATGAAGCATTCTTAAAAGGATAGATGAAGATTAAAGGAAATATGAAGAAAGCGTAAATAATTAATAATATAATTTAGTACTCTATTTACACCTAGTTTATTCCCAGCACCAACTCCAGATAATCTTGCTAAGTATTCCTAACCAAAATTATGAGATATATAAATTAGTATCATATAATCAATAAAGTGAAAACAATTTGCCATCTCTCCAAACTCCTTTTGTAATTTAACCAAGAAATTCAGTAAATTCTCCTGATCCATGTTATAATCCATTCATCCATTAACCTGCATATTTACGACCATCTGCAAATTAGAATGTTCCGAATCCTTGTCTTTTGTCATTTACATATTATCCTACATAAATACGACCTATTTAGATATTATACATTACCATCTGGCCATTGTAACATTCCTTATCCATGCATCATCCCTTTTTTCCAATCTCCTTCATATCTTCTTCCATCTGGCCAAATCTAAAGATAAAAATAGAATGTTTACAAAGATTCCTTTCCCTTCAAATAAACCATTCACAAATGAACCTTCATATTTCTCCTAATTAGAAAATATCAAAATTCCTTAACCATGTTTCAAACCATTTTTAAACTTACCTAATATATATATAAGTCTTACCCTTATACTGGCTATCATTTTTATATTCAATTCCATATCCATGATATTTATCATTCATCCATTAACCTAAATGATAAGAATAACTCATACCTTCATATATTGTTCCATCTGTATATTTATAAATTCCTGTGCCATGCATGCTATTTAAATGAAATTCTCCTTTATAATATCCTCCATCAGCATAATAATACTCTCCTTTTCCACTTGCATAACCATTATTCCACTATTAATGTAATATCTTTTTACTTCTCCTACATATCTACTCTAGTCAGCAAATACATACTCCCCAATGCCATGAGGTTTTCTTTTGTANGAAGATTTCATTAAATAATAAAAAGAAGGAAAAACATCAACAACTTAAACATAATAAACTACATAAGCTCCAACTATTAATCTAAAAGCAGAAAAGATATTTGGTTTAATGAAAGCATTTTTAGATAGAGGAGAAGGAAAAGAATTTATTCCTAAAGTTTAAGGAGTATTCAATTTTGAGATAATTACTTAAAAAGGTGGTCCAGTGATTAAATCTTGGGTTATTGATTTAAAGAATGGTCAAGGTAGTATAAAGGAAGGAAAAGAATAAGCAGATGCTACTTTTACAATGATTGATGATGATTTTGAAAAAGTTTGCTTAGGAAAATTATAAGCAAATGAAGCATTCTTAAAAGGATAGATGAAGATTAAAGGAAATATGAAGAAAGCGTAAATAATTAATAATATAATTTAGTACTCTATTTACACCTAGTTTATTCCCAGCACCAACTCCAGATAATCTTGCTAAGTATTCCTAACCAAAATTATGAGATATATAAATTAGTATCATATAATCAATAAAGTGAAAACAATTTGCCATCTCTCCAAACTCCTTTTGTAATTTAACCAAGAAATTCAGTAAATTCTCCTGATCCATGTTATAATCCATTCATCCATTAACCTGCATATTTACGACCATCTGCAAATTAGAATGTTCCGAATCCTTGTCTTTTGTCATTTACATATTATCCTACATAAATACGACCTATTTAGATATTATACATTACCATCTGGCCATTGTAACATTCCTTATCCATGCATCATCCCTTTTTTCCAATCTCCTTCATATCTTCTTCCATCTGGCCAAATCTAAAGATAAAAATAGAATGTTTACAAAGATTCCTTTCCCTTCAAATAAACCATTCACAAATGAACCTTCATATTTCTCCTAATTAGAAAATATCAAAATTCCTTAACCATGTTTCAAACCATTTTTAAACTTACCTAATATATATATAAGTCTTACCCTTATACTGGCTATCATTTTTATATTCAATTCCATATCCATGATATTTATCATTCATCCATTAACCTAAATGATAAGAATAACTCATACCTTCATATATTGTTCCATCTGTATATTTATAAATTCCTGTGCCATGCATGCTATTTAAATGAAATTCTCCTTTATAATATCCTCCATCAGCATAATAATACTCTCCTTTTCCACTTGCATAACCATTATTCCACTATTAATGTAATATCTTTTTACTTCTCCTACATATCTACTCTAGTCAGCAAATACATACTCCCCAATGCCATGAGGTTTTCTTTTGTACCACTGTCCTGTATAACATCCACCACTCTTCATTTTAATTCCTAACAATTTGCATTGCTCTTAATCACTCCTCAACAATAAATGCTTGTCCTCATCATTTAAAGGAGTGATTAATTCTTTTTCCTATTACTTCTCCTCTTTCATAACTTCAAAGCTTTATTTGCTCGATTTATTCGTACACATAGAAGGTCTTTGTTAAAAAGAATCCTCCTAAGTATCAAACTCAGGAATCTCATCACTATTTGCTTAAGGTACTTAAGCAGAATAATAATGTTTCGTTAATTCGAATAGTTTTCGATAATCTTGTTGTGAACTAGATTTAGGTCTTCTAAAATATGTTATTCCATCTATTACTTTAGCCAGCTTTCTATATCAGAGTCTACAACTGTATGAAGACCTTCTGAATTTGCTTTAGTCTGTCCAGTATATTCTAGCATTTATTTGAAAAGAATTGAGTTAATTATTAAAAAAATATAGAAGTAAACAAAGATAATTTTAGATATTAATTGCAACATTATTTAAAAAAAAATAGAGTTAGATTAATAGAAATGTATTATTTATCATAATAAAATTATCGAATAGTGTATTTTTATCAATTCTCGATAACATAAATAATTAGAAATTATCTTTGTATCTAAAATGATAATCAAATAATATTTTCACAAAATTAAATAATTACATTTAAATTAGAATACAACTACTTTTTAATATATTCAGTCTATTCATAAAATATATAGCTGCAATTATGCATTTGATTATGTAATTTTAAAGTATTGCAAATATAATATCTAATGTCATAAATATACTTCTTAAAGACTAATGACAATATTTGTTCATAATTTGATTTTTCTTATCAATTAGTTTTTAGGAAAATCTTATAATTTCTTTAATACTATTATTGAATGAATTCTAGTTACATTTTTGAGAATTTTACTTTTGAGAATATTAATGTAAACTTACTTAAAAATCAAGTCTCTTAGATTAAAATATGAAATGAATTTTCCATAAATTAAAAAATTTAAATTAGTTTGAAATCATATCTAAACAATGTACAAAAAACAAAATTTTTTATTTGATTAAACAAATATACTTAATAAATAATGTCTTGATATTAAGAAGTGTTAATCATATATTCATTAGAAACAAATTCTTTCATAAAATTTCTCTGAAGTAAGTCTTAGTTTCAATAAATTTTAGTCTCAGATTTATTAATTTTTAAATAAAGATAATTAGATAAATAAAATCGCAGCAACCTCTTATCTTCAATAAATTGATCCAAAATTATTTGATTAAACTTCTGACTTTTTGATCAAGGAAAATTATCTATTAAAATTTGATGTTTATTATCATCCTATCAATTATTAAGTTAAAGTTATAAATTAGTATTTGATATAAAAAATGAAATTAATATAATATAATATCTTCATAATTTCATCTTCATATAACTTTGTATGAAAACGCTTGTATGAAATTACATGTAAATTATGATTAAATCACATTATAGTTACTTTTAATTTAAGTTTTAATATTCTGAATTGTATTAATTTTCATTTGAATTTATAATATTTTTTAGTATTGTATAAACTAAATAGTTGTTTTTTTTATCTTTTGTCTTTTAACAAGTTTAGTTGATAATCACTAATATTTCATTATTTTATCATTATTATTTATAGAATAATGAAATCAATGAATTCATTTGATATGATTTTTAAACACAAAATGGCAGTATTAATAATAACAATTATATTATTTTGAATAATAATAACAATAAATTTATTCTAACTCAAGTTTTTTTATTTTTTATTATAAGACTTTAATAATAAAAAATGAAATGTACTATTTCTTATTTAATGAATTAAAGGAATAAATTAAAAGTTTTACAATTTATTGACTTCCTCTTTTAATGAGTAATTTAAAACAAGTAAAATACCTGATTTGATAGAATATGCTTCCATGTTTATTTATTGATTATATGACCAAAAAAAAAAATTATTCAGTTTTATTCAATTAAACTAATTGTTCCATCAGATTTTGCAAAATATGGGCAATGTCTATCAGAAAATTTTTTTGCCTTTATAGAAACATCGTTAATAATTAGAGGTTTAACCCATTCTTTTTTGATATGAAGTGAACTATCTATTATTGAATTAAATACCTTTCATTTCCTAGTACTGCACCATCTTCTATTGGTAGTACTATAAATTAGAATACTCCTCTTGGAAAATGTGAAGAAACTTCCTTAATTTATACTCTGTTCAAACATCCATAACCTTTTTTAATAATTGTTTATTAGCATCCCTTGTATATTGATTAGTTTTTGTTGTTATGACTTAGCTTTTTTGGTATGTTATCGTAAGTCCATCTAATATTATATACTTTTTTACATTTATAACTCTACAAGGATATTATTGGCATTACAAATTACCTTTTCATTTTCAACAAGTCGAAGTCTTATTTAAAAAATTCGATTCCTATAGCAAGGAAGTTCTAGATCCTTATCCATTTAAATTTGATATTTGTATTACTGATTACTGATATTTTATTTAGTGTCAACTTGTTTAACAATCTATTGATTAATCAATCGATTAACTAATAGATTGAGCTTTTCTAGGTGTTTTTTCAATTTTTCATATGTTTTTTGTCTCTCAAACTGTATATGTTGAAGTTCGAAATGCTGTTATTTAATTTACTCTTAAACATGGTCAAAAATCACAGAAATGTTATGATTTTAAGAGATTAGACCATTATTTTATAAGACGTTCATAAAAATTTTAGAAATTAAAAGTAATGACATAAAAAACTCTAATTAACTTAATAATCCTTAAAATAAGATACAAAATGTTCTTAAAGTAGTTAAATCAGGTATAATGAGTAATTTAGACAATTACTTTAGTTCAAAAATCATTATGATTATATCAAAATATGTTATAAATACTTTTTTAAAAAAACTGATTAATATAAATTATTTTATTTAAGATTTATGGACGAGAGTAGTAATTTTATTGAAAATAAACTAACTGATTTTCTCTTTATAGACAATGAACAAGTTCAAAAACCAAATAAACAATATAAATTTTCTATTTATTATAAAACTATAATAGATGATAAAAATATGTTAATAAAAATAAATCATTACTCATCATCAAATTATTCAATTTCTTCACTGGACTCATAAAGGTTATATTTTTTTTATTTTTGATGGCATAAAACTAGTTGTGACAGTTTAGAATTTACCATCTCTAAAATTATTGAGTTCTAACATTTGATAATCTAAATAATCAATTCCCATCCAAGTATTGGTATATTTCTTATTTTTAATTAATTATTTACTTAAATAAAGCTAGGTATTAATGATAATCCATCTCATTCCCTTTCTAACAGCTTATAAAATTAGGAACAGTAGGATTTCTAAATAATTGACTTTAAGGATTTTTAGAGTATACATTAAATTCTAAATATGCTTCATGATTATATGGAAGTATTGTTGTCATTACTTTTTTTCTTTATCCTAAGGAGCATGACAACTACCTAATTATCTAAATTAATTTTAGATTATATAAATTACTTTCTACCGAATTCGAAATTGGGACAATAATTCAGGGCAAATTATTTCTTTTTATAAATAATCATTTATTCTCTTAATAATTATTTATGTAATTCAATATTAGAAGTTTTATGAATTTTACTCAAAGAATCAGTAACACTTAAAAAGGTGAATCTATCTGAAAGTGAAATAGTCCTTTCAAAAAAGATATCAGGTTTATTCAGTAGGATATATTTGATTTACCTTTGAGTTTACCTGGGTTGATCTGTTAAAAAAAGTACGAGAAAATGTTGGTTGAATAAAAATAGATTTGCTTGAATAAATGAAATGGCTTTTATTCTGATTATACAAGATTTCCTAATATCTTTAGAAGTAGTTTATTTTAGACATTTATCTTGATCATGAACAGAATAAAAAGCTCTTTTGATAATAATGAAAGGAGATACTTATCTAATTCACTGTATTTGACATGATATTGTTCACAGGTTGGTTTGCTACCTCACCTGGGTTTAGTATAATGTTCTATCTATCGAGAAAGTTGCTTAGAGAATTGTTAAGAAAGCTTGAGTTGATTTTTAAGTTAAAGGATTCTTCTTCAGTAATTTGATCTGGCTATTTTTTAAGGATATCAGAAATTTTCATTTCAGTATATAGGTTGTCTTCTTCAGGAGATGAAAGTGATTAAGATTTAGTATTAAAATATCTTGGTCTATTGTTGATAATTTTGTTTAGAAGACAATATATTTTTCTAAAATGATTTTGCCATCTTTGCTAAACATGTTTTATATGTCATTTTGATTATGAATTAATGGCAATATAAATATAATATTGTTTGTTAATAAGTAATATCACATAAAGGCTTGGACCACCTAGAAAAATGAATAGTAAGGTATTTACTTCTCCATTTTTAAGTTAATAATTTCCAATAAGATGATGATTCTTCATCTCTCTGCCTTTAAAAAACAACCTACATTATTTAGATTCTGGAGAAGATTCCTGAACTTTAGTCTTGAATTCAGCTATGCTTTGATTAGTATGAGTAATTATCTCAAAATCTTAAGGTAGTTTGTTAGAACGCACTTTGACCTAGTAATAGATTATCTTTAATAAATACATACATTTAATTCTGTTTATAGAAAATCTTGTATCAAACCAGCATCACAAAAATTAGTGGATGGAAATGATTAAGGTTCATTAATCATAAATATAGGGACATCATATTTATGCATTGAGTTGTCATAAAGAAGTTAAATGGAATTATTAACCAATTTAAGATCACATGCATTAAGAATAGCTTGTACATTTGCTACATATTGATGATAATACCTTCATCTTATTCTTCAATAGCTTTTTGAATTGATTGCCAATAAACTTTCTCTCCCTCAACCCTTGATTCTTAAAATACCTTATATAATCATACCCCAAAATTCTTTCCTTTTCTCTAACCACTCTTCTCTACTTAGACGACTAGTATATTGATTTGTCATTTTAATTCCTTTCCCTATTGTAGTGTCTGGGATGATTTGGAAGTAATTGTTGTATTTGTGATTCACATTCAGAGGATGATTAATATTAGCTAATTGTTGATAGTTTAAATATAATCGATTCTGTCTTTGATTTTGAGGAGGATCATTAGTTTAAGCATATTACTTATTAGTACAAATTCCCATAAAAAATAATTAATAATAATGAAATTTAAAGTGCAAGTAGAAGAATTCGTCTTTTACATCAATGTTGGATAAGGATTAAATGATTTTGCATGGTTTGCTCTTGCAGCTGCTAAACTTTATTCAAATAAAAAGAATCCTGATTCTAATTATCTACCATGCTATTTACAATTTAGAGTACCTGGAACTGACATGTTTTTAACTCCTCCACCACGTGCTAAAATCTTTGACTATCTAAAAGAAGATGAAGAAGGCAAAGAAACTTTAGTATAAGTTGAAATAAGAAAAGGTTAAGGATGGATTATGACTGAATAATAAGAAAGTATTATCAAAACTTAAAAATTTTAGAATGGTATGATGAAGCCTTTGGAAAAATGAGAAATTAATTTACAGCTACATTTTAATTGGCACCATTAAATTAGAAGGTAATCAATCGACAAGAACCAACTTATCTAATTTAATATGAATATAAAATGTTTCCTGAAGTTATGCATGAATTTGATACTAAAAATTATCCTAGCAAAGATAAAATCATTATGAAAGAAATCAAGTTCATTATATCATTATTTTAACTAGAGCTGGAGATAATTTTAAAAAGTATTTTGCAGAAATCACTCTTCCTCTTGGTTAATTTACATTCTAATTTTATGGATAAATCATAACAGAAAAAGAAGGTTAAGAACCATAATAATCTATCTTTTAATTGGATATGAAAAATTTTGATCATACAGCTAGACTTAATCCTGTTCCTATTTCTTAATAAGAAATATAAAAAAAGATCATGGAATATGCTTAATAAAAAGAAAAAGATCTCCAACAATAGCAAATTTAAAAGAGAGAAGATAGTTAAAAAAATAAGTAATCTGCTGCTGAAGAATGTCCATATAAATTTGAGAAGTTATGGACAATCATTTAAAAAAATGCTGAAGGAAATCTTGAACTTAAAGATTTAGTATAATATATATAATTAATAAAAAGGAAGAAAACTTTTACAATAAGATTGCTGCATATATGGATGATAAATTACCTCTACTTTATGAAGTATTTCGTCAATATGCCATACTTTATAATACAGATCATGCAAAAAAAGATGAAATTAGTATTTCATTTTAAGATGTTATGCATTTCTTAAAATTTGTATTTAATTTCAATTTAAATTTAGTATGGATTAGTTCAAGATAGTTAGGAATTATTTTCATTTGTTGAAACATATGATAAATAGGGAACTAAATCAAAAGATGTCAGAAAAAGTTTGGAATTGTCTGTTAAATTTTAAGAGTTCTTTGTAATTATAATAGAATTGGCATAATTTAAAAAAACAAATAATTTAAGTGAAGTAGAATGTACTTTAAATTTTATTATATTATTTTAGCCTAAGATCAATTAGTCATGAAAATAGTTGAAAAAATTATTGAAATTAATTCAGATGAAAAAGAATTTAATAATTTCTAATAACATATGAAATATAATGAAATTTTAGTCAATTTTATTCGTGTAACTTAAATAATATATATTTAGGAAATTTAAGATTAAATGCAAAATATATTCATTAAAAGATTTAGCCAAGGAAATGATGACAATTCTGACATCAAATTCCATATAAGATAAGAGGAAATTAAGTAATTAATTCAAGATTCTGGATATAAGGGAGATAATTTAGATGGAATTATTAAAACAGCATATAAAGAATTGTTTCATGATGAAAAATTTAATGGTTTTGAAGGCTTATTTTATTATGAATTTATTTAAGTGATGTAATGGCTTGCATTAGTACTTATTTAAAATGATGAACGTAATCAATAAGATGAAACAGAAGAAGTAACTACTTTGGACTAATTACAAGAACAATTAAGATATTTCATTTAATGTATTGAAAAGTGATATAAATATATATAAATTCAAATTATAACATAAAATCATTTATGTATTATTATGGATAATAATAATGAATCCGAATACTATTTTAAATTACTATAAAAATTGTATATCTCCAATAATTGTTCTATAATAAGTGATCAGAAATTAAGGAAAGAGAATAAAAACAAATAGAACTTAAATAATTTGCAATTAGATAGATTTAAAAGATATTAAGATACAAAGTAAAAAGTGAAAAAATAGAGAAAGTAAAAGAATTTAAAAATTAATGTCTGAAATAGGTTAAACTTAAAAGTATAAAATCTTAATATCAATTTCAGTAAAATTGAAAGAGATCAAAAATACAGAAAAAACAATACTAAATTTAAATTAACAGATAAAGTAATTTTAAGATGTGGCAATATAATATATATGAATTGATATGTAATTTGATGTAGTTTTATCTTAATGCATTTTAATTCATAATATTCTATGTTAAACTTATGGTACTAAATTTAAGAATTAAAATTGAATTAGGAATCTTTCTTTTGATATTTCTTATGATTTAAGATGAAGTGAACAAAATAATTAGAACTACCTAATTTATTCTACTATTTTTGTGCTTCTTTGAATATAGTTAATGCAATACAATATAAGTTTGTTTATTCTATTTTTGGAGCATTCTAAACTCTGGTAAATGTAGGAAACTGATTTGGCAATTTGTAGATTAGCTTTTATAGTACTTGTTCAATCTTGATAGGTCTATAGTTTTTATGATTTCAATATATTAATTAATCATAATTTATTATATAACTATGCTTGCAAATTAATCAACAGGCAGTGAATCAGCTACTACTTCAGTTTAAAAATATTAGGATTATGAAGTAAAATGGTTTAATAATTATAGCATATGAAGGTAACGATATAATAGTTAGAAGAAGAGATTTAAGGATTAAAGGGTCAAATAAAAGTAATATGATTTTTGAAAGTAGATTTTGGAAGAGAAATATGATGAATAGGAACGAGTTCATAATAGAGAAATTGTATAGTTGAAATGCAATTTAGATAACTCTATTTTTGAGGATTAGCATTATGATGAGAATAATCTTTAGGTTATATAAGAGGAAACAGAATTTTATTAGAAGAGTTTGTGTCAATCATAAGTCACTTAGGGAAAGATAGAAACAAATCATTTATTGAAGATTTTGGATCAAATTGATATGGATGATACAATTGATTTATAATGTGATTAGGAGACTTTCATAGTATATAAAGTAACAAAGTTAATAGAGATGATTCAGAAAATGGAATTGGAATTGGATGATTGGAAAAGGAATTATTGGATATTAGAGAAGAAATTAAATCAGATATTGTTATAACAATAAGATAAGTTACTGAAGTAGGGGTCTGAAGAGATAGAGATTGAATTTGATTTTGATAAGAAAAAGATTATTACAAAGAATCAAGAGAGTAAAACTATTATAGTGGAGATTTTATTTAAGAATTAAACTTTAAACAAACAGATGATATTTAAGTATTGCTTGATGAAATTAAACGGCTAAAATAATTAAATGCTGAGTTGATATAATAATAAAAGTCAATGAGTAAATAAATGCTTTAACAATTAATTACTAAATAAGTCAAAAGTGATTCTAAAAATAGATGTTTAACATAAATTAATTAACCAGGAGTATAATAATAACCAGTCATAAGAAATAATAATAGTCAACATTATAAATAGCTTAATAAATCACCTAATGTTGAACCTCGTAATCATTATTTTAGTCAGTATTTTCAATCTTAATAGCATCATCAATAATTAAGTATGAGAATTCAACCTCAAACTAATAATTTGAATGTCTATTAATCTAATCATTCATATGAATTACCTAAAACATCAACTCCTACAATTTATGCAACTCCAATAATGATGAAATATTCAAATGGAAGTCCTTTCAATCAAACAAATAAAATATTACAATTCTGAAATTAAACTAAATTCCGTTTTTATTATATATTATGAAAATTGCAATAATTGTCTTATTGAGCCTGTCTTTGGTCTTTGCAACTAAGTTCAGTAGCAAGTACCATACAACAGCAGAATTGAATGATGAATTAGAATCTTTGAGTCGTAGTTGTTCATTCTTGTCATTATCTAATGCTTCTGAAAGTCCATTAATTAAGGAAGTGAATATTAATAGAAATCAAAACAAAAAATATAGAGGTATTATATTGAACTTAAAAATTAAGCTTATATTTTATTTGGTGAACATCCAAGAGAATTAATAAGTCCAGAATCAGGAATTCATTTCTTAAATGATTTGTGTTATGAAAAAACAGATCCAAAAAACAAATAAATTCTTGATGATTTTGAATTAAGATTGATTCTTAATGCAAATCCTTTATCAAGATAAAAAGTAGAAGGAGGAGAATATTGTTTAAGAGAAAATGAAAATGGAGTTGATATTAATAGAAATTATGATGCACATTGGCAAAAAGTTTAAGATGATGTCAGATAAGTAACATCAGGACCAAATCCATTTTCTGAACCTGAAACAAGAGCAGTCCGTGATTCATTAAAAGCATTTAATCCAGATATTTTTTTAACTGTTCATTCTGGTACTTTAGGAATGTTTACACCTCATGCTTATTCTACAGATGCAGGTATATAATCCATTGAATTTATATAGCTGAACAAAATGAAGATAAAATGATGGATATTCTTAATGATATATCTGGTAAATATTGTCCATCATGTGATGTTGGAGTAGCATCATAAGCTATTGGTTATTTAGCACCAGGAAGTTGTGTTGATTATGCCTATGATGAATTAAAAATTAGATATTCCTTTGCTTTTGAAATCTATCATGGTTCTATCAATTTAGAAGAATAACTTAAATCTAGAACTCATTCTAGTTTCTTATAATTGACTGGACAACAATAATCAACTAAAAATAGAAAATTCGAACATAATAACAATCATTCTTGTTTCTTATAAACATCTTCCAAATATGATATGTCAAAAGAAGAATGCTTTGATTATTTCAATCCAGATAGTTCCTAATATGATTGGTATGTGTAAAATTGGACAGAAGCTTATTAAGAAATGTTATTAAAATTAGTCTAAGAGGAGCAATCATGATGATAATATAAAATAATCAATAATTATTTCTAATATCATCAAACCAATTATGCTTTAATAATTCTTTTGCTTAAGGTCTCTTTCCTGGATTAAATTGTAACATTGATTACAATATCTCCAATGCCTACCTATCCTGTTTTAATACAGGTATCACATCCAAAAAATCTTTGCCTTAGAATTTTGGAAATGTCACCTTAAAATGAGGTAGTTTTGACAAACCAACATAAGAATTATCTGTTGGAGTTCCTAGTAACTATTAATTTAATATCTCTCAATATATACTTCCATCATTTTAAACAGCATATCAACTTAACTATCTCCTGCCAATAATGGTCTACCTATTAAACATTCTGCCATTATGCATCCAACAGCCCAAATATCCACTCCTGTACCATAATTATCATCACCTAACATCAATTCTGGTGCTCTATACCATAGTGTTGCTATTTCTTTTGTAAATTTAGGCATTGGAAATGGAAACACTCTTGAAAGTCCAAAATCTGCCAATTTTAATGTCATTGTCTCATTCAATAGTATATTTTGTGGTTTTAAATCTCTGTGTAATACTCTTCGGCTATGACAAAAAGATAAGCCTAACAATATTTAGTATATTATTAATTTAATAGTATATAGAGATAAAGTTTAGTTTTTATCTAAATATTTTCTTAAATCACATTACATTGATTCAAAAATCAATAAAATCTTCTTCTCTTACATAAAATATTTTATTTCCAATAAACTACAATAATAACAATAAGAACTTTATTATGTTTGTATGTTTCAATTTCTATAAAATTGCTATCTCTCTTATAGTTGTACTAGGGACTCCTTCATCATCACAATTGTCTAATTTCAATTTCTTTATAGCTACAACCTTTCCTCTTTTTTTATCAAAAGCTCTAGTTACTATACCATATGTTCCTTCTCCTAATTTCTCCTCTTTGCTGAAATTTTACATAAACTTATTATATTGAGTGCTCTCATCTTATTCGATTTGCATGAATCTCAAATAAAAATTATTGTAATATCATCAAATAATACTTACTTTAGTATCCTTTAAATTTTGTTCATTTTTCACTCTAATTTGGTTAAATTTTTTTTATTAGTTTTCACTATAAAATTATTAAATTATTCAGTACAATAATAATAAATTGAATTCTTAAAAATTTATTTTTAATCATATAATATTTCATATTTATTTAATTATTTATAAGATTCAATTATCATAGTCAATAGAGTAGATCAATGAAAGAATCTTTTAATTTTATTTCAGTCAGATTATGAGACACAAGTTGATTTTTAAAAACAAAACATATTTTCCTATTTGTTTATTTATAAAGTGTCATTTAATTTATGTTATTATTCTCTTTAATCAAAACTATTAAATTTAATTTAAATAATAAAACTTCCAACAAATACAATTTGATTTTTAACAACCAAAAATTATTCATTATCATGATATATGACACATAGGTAAAAACAAATGAAAAATAATAAATATTGATAACCCAAAGTATAAATTTTCCTGTTAATAGGAAATACTAGAGTAATTTTGGACAAAAAAGATGATTTTTTTGTAAATCTTGAAATGAATTTAAAATATGAGATTTTTTATTATCAGGATTATAAGATAATAAATATAACAAAAAGAGTTAACTAAAATTACTTAATAGAAATTAAGCTTTAGTCGATTTGAAGAATCGAATTTTTTTTATTTTAATTCTTTTTAAGTAAAAAAGGTAGGTTTTTTTTGAATCATGATATACCAAGTTCAATAAGATTAAATTAATAATTTATGATTAAAACCAATAAAAATTATGATTGAGGGAATGTAATCCTTTAATTTGTATTTTTTTTACTATTTTACATTGATGTTGATTTAAATCAATATTGATATTAGAAATATAATATTCATATAAATTTTGGGACATCAATAAACTAAATAAAATTATTTAATAGAAAACCATAGTTTTAGAGTCTTATGGATTTACTTCTTACTAAAATCAATAAAAATATTATAAATCTTCTAATTTTTGGTAAACTATTAAATTATTCTCATTATTTTAATATAATACTATAAATTTTTAATGGGTTTTTTTTTAATGTAAAGAAATAATTCGATCTAAACAAATGAAAGTTCAATGCTAAATTTAATTTTGTGAAAAATAATTGATTATCATAAAATATTTAGTTTTATATGATAAAAATGCATAATTGATATAAAGAATTTATCCACATATAATAATTAGATACTGGAAAAGCGTTCAAAGAATATTTTAATTATGCAATGAATATTAAAAAATTCACATCATTTATTATTTATTTCAAAGTATTTTAATAGAAAAGTGATTAAGTTAATAAATTATCGCAAGTAAATTCGAATAGGTTTAATTTGCTTATTGTGTATAAGTTAAAGAACATATGAAAAATTATTTTATTAAATTATTTTCAATTCTTACATTATGAAAATTGGATTACAACAAAGATTCGCAATATGCAATCTAATCGCATCCATTCTTTTTTTAGTTTTGGGACTTACATAATGCATTGATACTTTGGATTCTGGACTATTTATTATTGTGGATCTGATATTTTCTTTAATTTTTTTATTGTTAGACTACAAATAAAAGTTTATTTGTTCAACAGGAGATTATTATTTAGCTATAACTTAATTGATTATGTAGATAGTGTAGATTGAAATGACTTAAAACACTGAAAAGAAAGTATATATTATGATTTAACACCAAGGGAATTTTCATATTTATCATACTGAAACTTTTAGCTTTGATTAATGTTCTTAGAGTATAGTTACTTTAGAAATTAATATATTTCACAGTACTCATATATTCAATCATAAGATTCAATGAGTATTAATACCCAATATCCTATTTAGGATTGACATTTTCTCCAATTCTTATGGTAAGATGATCAATATAATTGTAGTTCCAAGAATAAAGTGATGAAAACGAACTTTTAATGCTTTTGAAGGAGATCTTGCCAGTGTCATTATTGGTAATAGATAAATCAACACGAAAATCTATTTATCATACTAAAGCATTAGAAAATGAATACAAATATGATTAAAATCATTCAGATGAATTTATTGATTGTTTGTATCACTTTTCTTCAGACAATAAAATTAAACTCTAAACGTTATTTGATAATTCAAAAGACTTTTTATACTAATCTAAAAATAGTTTCAGATCAATATTTTCAGAAATAATGGATAATTGTTAGTATATAGCAACAAGTCCTTTATTTCAGAAATTTCTTGATTTACGTGAAGCTCATAATGATGAATAACATGAAGATTAACATAAATAACAGATTTAAAATTGTCCTGAAATTATGATTGACACTCCAAAATATCTTTAATTTTGTAGAGCTTCAATATAATTAAGTGAAGAAACCCCAAAAAATAAGAAATCTAAAATAATGGAAGAATTATTAATTGAAAGTTAAAGTTTAAGAAATATTTGTGTAAATGAATTAAAGAAAAAAAAATTAAAATTATTCTTTAATCATTGTTTTTGGAATAAGAATTAAGCTTTCGTATTAATATTTTAAAATAAAGAAATAGAAAAATCAATAATAACATTATAATAACAATTATAAGAATAAAAATAAATATGTGAAAATAAAGATATGATTTTAGCAACTGTTTTTCATGATTTCAAAACTCCAATAAATGGAATAGTGGCTATTTTAGAAAGTTTAGAAGGAAATTAAAATTTAAATACAAAAGAAAAATATCTATTAAATATTATAAGAAAAAATGTTTATCTTATGTTATATATGATTTATGATATATAGGATTATGCAAGAATAGAAAAGAATTAATTAAGACTTTGTATTAGTGATTTTTATATTAATGAATTAATAGATGAAGTTATTGAAACTATAGCTATTTCAGCAGAATAAAAAGGAGTTGAAATAAAAACATTTTATGACATACCTACTTATTAAGTACATTCAGATCCAAATAGAATCAAATAAATTATTATGAATATTTTGTCTAATTCTTTGAAATTCACAGAAAAAGGTAGTATAACAATTACTATTTAATCTTTAAATACAGATAAATCTTAACATATAAAGAGAAGTAATTCCTCTAAAAATATTAATTATTAGAATGGTAATTAATCAATTTCTTAGATTAGAAAATGTCTTTAAGGTAAATACTCATATGTATCTTCTAATAAACTTGTATACACAATCTCAATTGAAGATACAGGTTGTGGAATTGCTGATTCAATTAAACCATAATTATTTAATTTATTTGCTACATTCTCATCTTAAAAAATAGAAAATAAAAATGGTACTGGAATAGGTTTAATGGTTTGTAAAAAACTTGTAAGTTTATTGGGACCATCAGATACAATTGATTTATAAAGTTAATTAAATGTAGGAACTAAAATGACATTTTAGATTTATGCTAAATTATAAGATAATTCTTATAAATTAACAAATTATGTTAGTTGTTTTAAATAAGAGAACAGTTCTTAACATTTAAGTAATTTTTAAAATGATGATTCTCCAAATGTAAAAGATAAATCACATTAATAATCTGTATTTGTCAGATCATCTTATCTTAGGTTATATACAAAACCTTTAGAAAAGGCAGAAACAGAAATGAATGAACCTTCTATAGAAGATAGTGATCAATCAAAATTAAAGAATATTTTGAGATTTTAATCAATAACTTAGAAATCTTAAATATAAAAATGTTTATAATCATAAGATTCTTTAGATGTTTAAGATCCTAAATATATATTATAATAATTAATATAAAGTAAAAAATTTGGAATTTTAATTGTTGATGATCAAACATTTAATGTTTTAGCTTTTAAAATGTTATTATAAAATTTAATACCTTAAGCAGATATTATTGAAGCATATAATGGATAATAAGCTATAACAAAAGTAATATTAAATTATAAATTTAGTTATAAGAATAATAAAAGAGTTTAAATATAAAATATGTATTTATGGATTTATAAATGCCAATATTAAATGGATGGCAAGCAGCTGAAAAAATTCGAAAAATGGTATAAAATTTAATTCTATATAGATTAATAATAAAGAAATCGATAATATTAAATTAATTGCTTTGTCAGGATTTGATGATGAATCTTAATAGGATAAATGTGAAAAATTGGGATTTGATGCTTTCCTTGCAAAACCAATTAGAATTGAAATGATTTCAGAAGTGTTCTCTCAACTTGAAGAGTTTTGATAGATTTTGAATTATAATTTAATCACTCATTTTCGTTATTATTATTGATTACTTAAAATTTAGAAAGAATCAAAAACTTAATAATATTGTATTATTGATTAAGACATCTTGTATATATATATATATCTATCTTTTTTGATTTCATAAGTTATGATCAAAATTGTTAAAATTAATAAATTTATAATGAATCGAAGTATACGCTAAAATTAAAGAGTTCCATATTCACTTAATTAATCTATGACAAATGGATTACCAGCATTAAATTAGGATAACAAAAATTTGGGAAGATCTTTATTTTATAAGAAAAGACTTACACATAAATATTAAGATTCTCCAAATAATGAAATTTCAACAGGAAGAGTATTATTTCCATTCAAAAAAGATGTTGAAGAATTGAAAGAAGAAATAATATAATTAAAAAAAGAGAATTATCAACTTAAGCATTTAAACTAATAATTATGTTTTTAGATAAAACTTGATGAGGTAATCAATTTATTATTAAATAAAAGAAAGAATAAATTGACAAACGAATTACACAAGATGTATCTGATGATTATATGAATTAAAATCAAAATAGTAGACTTACAGAGAAGTTAAAATAGGCTAGATTACTATTACAAGAGAAATAGATTGAAATTGATAATTTGAAAAAGAGTACTCGTTTTATGCGGCTATAAGAGATAGAAGTATTGTGCTTTATTGATATTCCAAGAATGAACTCAGTGCAACTAAGTTAAAGTTTGAGTTTTTAAACAAATAATTTAATGAAATTTTAAAGACTGAAAGTGACGTAAACAAATTTCAAAAATTAATTGTTCAAACTATTTAATTAGAAGAATAATTGAGATAATCTATGTATTCACATTAAAAGCAAAAAAAGAAAATTTTGAATTTAAGACAAGAGTTATTGACATGTTAAGCATTAAAAGAGAAATATAAAAAATAATATGAATAAGAATAAAATGAATTTAAAAAATTTAAAAAGGATAATGAATAAGAAATTTTGAAGAAAAATAAATACAAAGAAACTATTGAGAATCTAAATTATTAATTAACAGAAAAATAAACATTAATTTTGTAATTTTAATATGATTTAGAAAAGTAAAGGATGTTAATTTCTTAGAAATAAAATTATTTTAAAGAATTAGAAGATTAATATTAAACAAAGAAATCATGGTTTACAAATAAAAAAGAAGCTCCTACAGTATTCTAAGAAATTTTAGATGAAAAAGTAAACAAAAATAACATTGTAATAACAGAAGATGAAATGATTCATTCTGTTAAAGTAGGTTCATATTCTAAAATTATAATTGAAGATGAGATTAAAGACAAAAATCAAATTATGCCAAATTTTAAAAGTTAAGATTCTGCTGGAGAAGAATAATAAACATCTAAAGTTTAAAGTTCAAGACATTTATAAGATATAGAATATGTAAAATAAAAATTACCTAAAGTAAATTTTTAAGATGTTGAAAATATTGGAAAATCTTTAAAATATTAATTAATGGCTGAAAAGATTACAATTGAAGATCTCAATACATTTTTTGATTAAAAATAAGAAATTACAATAGAAGAATTAGTGGATAAATTATAGGTTTATCCATTTAATATTTAAGATAATAAATAAGCATTATTATTGGCTCGTTATTTAATTGAGGATAATTCATAATAATTTGTTGATTTTACACCTTTTTAAATTAATAATATATGTATTATTAAAAGTGTATTAAAAAATGTAATTGGGAAATACACTTTAATGAATGAAGAAAAATATTAATAAATTATATAATCTATTGCTTAATAAATTTGGAAATTTAGATAATTAATTGTTGAATAAATCAAAATAATTTTATAAAAAAAAACAAATACTTAAATTAATGAATTTTGTGATGAAAATGAATTCAAAATTGCTTTATAATTTAGTAATATTTAATTTGATGATAAACAAAAAGAATGTTTAGGATAATTTATTTATAAAGAATACAATGGAAATAAATTGTTTAATTATAAAGGTCTGATTGATAAATTTGGATTTTAACTTTAGCTTAATTCACCAGTTTACATTCAACAACCTCAATGATCATATTTATCATTAATTTTGTATAAAGTGTATATTTAATCTAATAATTAAAACATACATAAAAAGATTTAATTTTCTCGTATTAAAAGTCACTCATTAAAGAATGATTATGTAATATTATTTAAATATCTAATTATTATGGGTCTTTGTATAACAAAACCAATAACAAAACAACCTAAATCTCTCATTCGTCTTATTAAAGTTGAAAATGAGAATTACAATTCAAAACCTACAACTTTGCCTGATCTATAAGCCAAGATACTATAATTATGGATGAAGGTCGAAAAAAAATTGAATAAGTTAGTTCACTGTGAAAGAACATATAAAATCTTAGAATTGAAGAAACAGATTCAAAACATTCTAAATAAATAAAAAAATGCTTCAATTATCTCTGAAATAACAACTGGAATTATTGTTGAGCATATGGAAAAAATAGCTTTTGAGATTGAAGAATTAATTAGAGAAGAATTATTAGTTGAAGAAATAGCTAATAAGTTCTATCAATTCTATACTTAAATTCTCGAACTTTCTCTAGAATTCTATAATTGGAAGAATATCTAAAATGCAGATAAGACATAAGTATCAAGTTTTATTTGAATTCACATATAAATTTACATACTTTAAATCATATATATTATAAATGACTTAAATAGTATAAGAAACTTTAATCAAATAATATCAAATGGTTACAAACAACATGATTACTAAGCGACCAATTAAACTATCAGAGCACTTCAATTTTTTCATATTTTAATTATTGACTCAAGATTTAAGAAGAAAAGAGTCATTAATTTATATTTCATAATCTCTAAATATATAAAACGATATCAAAGTTATGACAAAAATATAATAAATTGCTTCAAATATCAAATCATTTTTATAATATTTGATTATAAAATAAGTTTTATTGAATATAATTAATTATAATGATACACTTTTTTTTTAATTGATCACTGCTTCAAAAAATATCAGTATGAATATCATGTATATATGAATAATTAATATATTAAAAATCAGAAGTTAATTCTTATTAATAACTCATAATCATTGAAAATCTTTTTAGAGAAAATAAATTTAGATTTGCAACAAAAAGAATTGTAGAATTTCTTAATTATATAATTTTATAATTAATTATTTTATTACAATATTTATTTATTATTGCGAATCTAATTAGAATCATTAAATAAGATTCATTAATTATATAAAATTACTTAATAGTATTATCAATCTAGTAAATTAATCTCTTACTTTTATTATTATTAAATATTATCATTTTCAAATTCCACTATATAATATTATAATTATAATTACATAAATCTTTTTTCTATTAGTTATATATTTATTGATCTTTTTATTATTATTCTTAATTTTTATTTGATTTATTTGTAATAGTAATTTCATCCATACAAGATTCTGGAAAATAATATCCATTTTCATCTCTTTCATAAGAAGCATTAGTTGTAATATTATCAATTATTTGATCTAATTTATCATTTATTTAATCTCCCCAACCTTCTAATTTATCATTAAATTTATCCATATATTTAAATATATAATTTTCTAGAATATCATCAAGTGTAGTTGTTGTTTATTTATAATCTTAATGACTTAATGATTAAGTTTTTTGTTTATTAATTTATATTTTAAGTTTAACTTATTTTGCTATTTCTTTTTCTTTATATAAAAGCTTTCTATTAGTTAATTAATTAGCAATGTTTCCAGCTTTTTGTCGAACTTTTAAATATTGAAAAAATGATACTTGATATATACAAAGGTTCTTAAAAATCAACTTTAAATTCTTAATAATTTCTAAACATGTATATCCTAACCTTCAAATCATCTATTATACCTGAACATCCATATTTTAATAAATAATCTGTAATTATAAGTGTCTAATTTGATTAATAAAAAAATAAGATACTTTAAGAATAATATTGGGAGTGGTACCCATAGTAGATAATTACAAAACAATTTAATTTATTATTTTTGGATAATGATCGCTTAAAATAATTTCAATTATATATACATTTGAAAACTTAACTCAGCTATCTGATCAAGAAGATTGATAGGAAGAATTGAGCTTTCGTAATGATATGCTTGATCAAAGAGTTTGATAGCTTATTCTTCTGGAGTGTAACCAAATTTTTATTTTAATGAGAATGAAGCTTCCTTAAAGTATTTCATTAATTTTAATTAATGCATTTATTAATCAAACGACCTGAATTAACAGGCTGACGCAAACTTAAAAGAAACTCATATTATTTAATATTAGGTTCAGATGGAGATTACAGACATGATAATTATGTTTTAAGTTATCTTGTTCTACTATATCTGGATGATGGAGCAGATAATTTACCAAAATCACTTAAATTAAGTATCTTAACCTATTATGAATGTCTAGTTGTAGTTATTTTGATTCTATTTTATGATTCCTTATTCTTTTTTCTACCTTGATGATATTCATTATATTTCATAATAGATTTAGAAACATGATGATTCATATCCATAAGATCTTTAAGTAATTTTTCATATCGAGTGGTTATGATTTCTTAAGTTGTTTCTATTGGAATATAAACTTAAGGGACATCATTAGATTTCTTTTATTTATTAATGCTGGCAATAACACTCTTGAAACCTATATAAATATCCTAATTAACCTGCTCCTTAGAGATACAATTATTTTGTATTATCATCTAATAGAAGAACATCATAAACATTCTTCCAATTGTGTTATGATGCTAAGTAATAATATTTCTGATGCAATTTGTTGATGTAATTCATACCAAAATTTCCCATTAGCAGAGGTTCGGAAAAGAACTTCTCATTACGATTACATCTCTCTTCTCTAGAATAATGCATAGCCTTTTTATATATTACTTTTCCATAAACTATGCCCTATTGAGTTCTAATTTCATTCTCATTTTCTACAAATTAGTCAAGTATTTAAGAATGGAAACTAAGCTCTCATGTTACATACGAATTATGACATTTCTTAGATTTGGCTAAATCATGTTTTCTTATCCAATTTATTATCCTTATTTAGGGAAATATATCTCATAAATTGAATGTTGATTACTTTGGTTTTATTGGAATAGTAGGTTTATATTTTGTTAAACTTCTATACAACTTTTGGTAAGAATACTTTCCTGTCTGTAGATTCATTTATAACTGAATAACTATAAATCCATTAAAATTAATATCTTACACTTAATTTTCTAGTTCTTCTCTCTTTCTCTCTCCTTTCATAATTTCATAATGATATTCCCTGAGATTTCTTCCATCTTCAAGAGATTAATGTGTTAAGATGCGAATCATAAAAATAACTTCTTCTCTTGAGGCTACAATAGTGAGGAACTATTGAAGTTGGTTTTGCATATTGAGTATATATTTTATATATATATAAATATTTATCAATTTATGTAAAAACTACATCAACCCTATTCAATTTATTAAAAATATTATCAACAAAAAAATAAATATCGATGTATTCTGTATTATTCTTTCACAAATCAATATATTACCTAATGAAAAAGTTAACTCCTTTTTTAAACTTGTAGGAGACATTCATAATATATATATAAATCTATTCTCTCACAATATCAACTTTCCCTTTTTACTATTCAATTAAAAATTATTTGATTTAAATAAGAAACTCATACAATCTCAATTATTAATCTAAATACTTTAAATTATTTTCGATTATTCATCTTAACCAATATAGAATTCCTTTTTGTTAATTCAATTACAAAAAATATTTTCAACTATTAGAGAGAGAACATTGATCGAATATGAATCTATTATAAACTCAACATTTTTACATTAACATATGAAGAATGTTGAAAACCAATTCTATTTTGTTTCAAAAATTTGATATAATTTACTATTAAAAGGATATTTATGGGTAATGTATTTAAATGATGACTTTGTTTAAACTAAGATTCATAAAAAGCAGGCTCTACTCAGTATTAATATTTTGGACAATAGATAACTGAATTAAAAATAGAAAATCTAAAAGATTATATAGATATAAGGAATTGTGATGAGTTAAAAACAAAAAATTGAATAATTAGGAAATCAATCAACTTTAATTAATCTAAAAATAAAAGAATATATGTATTTTTTTGTATGATACTCTATATTTTTTAATATTTACTAACTTATAATTTGAATAAAAATTTTAGTTATTCATAAATAGACCAAGATTTATTTAGAAATCAAACTATTTTATTATATATGATATAAATATAATATAGAAGCTACGTTAGAAGATACATTGTATTATTAAATGAAATATTTATTGTAATCAATTAAACATTTATTTGAGTATTTATATAATTCAAACTCTTTAGCTTTATAATTTCTTATATGGATAATTCTTTTAAATAGATATAAATAGCAAAATTTATCTTATGAATTTGCTAAGCTATGCAGAAGTAAAAAAAAGTAAGTGATTAACTAAAACTTATAAATATATCTTAAAAGAGTTCTAAGAAAAAAAGAAATTCCTGAATTAGAGCAATAAGATGACTACTAATTATTAATTTAACTTAAACATATTATTTATTGTCTGTAAGATAATGCTTGATAATATTTTGGTTAATAAAGAGAATTTGTAAGATTTTCCTATCTTTATATGATGACTAGGTTACTTTAGTTAATCATATAGTAATCATTGTAAATTTATTATTAAAATTGATGATGATCTATTGAAAGGATCTTTTATAATTATATCAATATATATATATGTACAATAGAAAATAAAATTATTTATAAATATTTTAATTATTTGTCTATTAATGTTCCCTGTGAAGTTGATTGATTTGTAGTTGTCACCATCGAGATCTGAATACAAGGATTTCTCAACAAATATTAGCGAAAATGATCTTGACTATGACACTTTCAAATTGGATCAAATACACAAACCTCCCTAAATTAAGAAGAGTTCTTCTTATCCTAGAAATTATGTATCAAATTAATCATTAATATTTTAGTATAAACAATAATTGATAGAAGAAAGTAATATAGATGGTGATCAAATCATATAGGAATGCAATCGCTTCATTTAAGACCATTAAGTTAGTGTAACTCAACTCCTATAGGAATTGGCTCTTGATCAACCAAAAAAAAATAGAAGTACTGGCTTCTTGAAGTTCTTTGATGAGAATAAAAACTATGGATTCATAGTAATGGACTCAGATGGCTCAGATATTTTCGTCTATGCTGATGACCTCACCAAAACTGGAATCTCTAAAGAGTATTTACGAAGTGCTAAGTTTGGAAATTGCATCAGGTACTCTACTTATATTAAATAAAAGATTTACTTTTACTTGCATGGAATATTATGGTAAATATAATAAATCGAGGAAGGCAATTGACTTAGAATATTAAAAGCCAGGCTTGTTCACTCAAAGCTTATACTGATTAATTATATACATTTATAACTTAAAATTTACAATTTATAATCCATTCAAAAACACCCCTTTCTTGTATCTGGTAATAAAAAATTATATATAAAAAATAAATTACCTTAATCTTATTATTTATATTATAGTAATAAATGAACCAATTGAATTCAACATTCATTTTATTTTATCAATATTGTTATAGTATAATTTATCATAGATAATAATATATTTAGTATTATTCATAACTAAATGAATTAAACTTTTTATAGTAACAAAGTATTTGTAGTTAATAATATATATGATATTCTTCACTTGAAGTATTACTATATATATATATTGAATTATGATTAATTACAATAATTATGGCAATTATAAATTAGATTATTTAATTATTTTTATTCATAGATAAATAAAATGGATGAGATTTTATTGGAGTATCAATATTAATCAGAATCTCCTTTATTCTAGTTTTTGTATCAAAGAAAAAAAGAAAATAAAGAATTCACTATAGAAGAATAATAATATTTCAATCATTTCAAATATACTTTTTTACTTGAAGCAGGTACAGCATTTGTATTAATGCCTTCAACATTTATGGCTTATAAGTAAATATAATTATCAAAAATTAAGGTTGATGTAGGAATTCAAATCTAGTAAAGGTGCTTCATTAAAATTTTAACGATATTGTTAATTAACTGGGTTATTTGGAATTCCAGGAGTTGCTATATATGGATATTCCCTATATAGAAGATTTATTATGAAAGCACCTTATTAAAAAGAATTGGAAGATAAGTATTTGAATGAATTAAAACCAAAATTAAAAATTATTGATAGTTCAAAAAAGGAATGAATTGTTTAAATAATGAGTCTATTTCATAAATGTTTTGAATTGATTCTTAATAATTAAGTTATATATAATCATTTATATAAGTTAAAAATTTACATTATTTTCTAATTTGTTATATTTTATTCTTTGTCAATTACTTTAGAATACTTATTATAAAGACTGTTTTATTTCAATATTTCCTCGAAAGCTTTCTTTTGATTATCAAATAATTATTTACATTCGATTAACTAATGATTAATAATTAAAATCACTTACCAATTAATTAGAATGCTTAGGTCCACTAATAGATCTGTTTCTTAATTGAAAGTATTTTTTTTCAGATTCAAATTAATGAAGATTATTTGTTTCTGTTGTACTCACTCTATCTTCAACAATAATTTCTTTAATCCTTTAACTTTATTCTTCAGACTTGAGTCCTCTAAAATCATGAGGATTTTGATGAGTTTATGAAGAAGG
This sequence comes from Paramecium primaurelia, assembly GCA_905182975.1. Lineage (NCBI taxonomy): Eukaryota > Ciliophora > Oligohymenophorea > Peniculida > Parameciidae > Paramecium > Paramecium primaurelia. Next base: position 375,078 of record CAJJDM010000065.1, on the reverse strand, counting down.
TGTTGTAGCTTTTTTAGGTGGAATAAGTCCAAATTTGAATAAAGGGTTTCTTCTACTTATTTTTGGATGAGCTCTAACATCACTAGGTATTTTCCAATCAGCAAATGTAGGAGTCAAAATATTTGGCAGTTTTGATCTTTACTCTCCTTGTTCTTGAACAGATGATGCTCTAAATTTAGGATGCAGCTATTACATTTTGTAATAAAATAATATTATAAATTTAATATAAAATTACAATTGAGAACTTGCTCGATAATATTCAAAATTTAAATATCTAATATTTATTTTAAGGTATTTATGAATTTATTACAATAAATAAATTTTTTTAAGAACTAAAATTAATATAGCATAATCATAATTAACATAATATATAAGGAATACTTATCTTTTATAGGATATTCATTATTGATTATCTCTAATTCTTTAAAATTTCCACATTTTCTTTATTCAATAATAAAATTATTACTAAATTACTTTATATTTTATTCAAGAGTTTTTCATTTTTTTAAATCTCTCTGAATATAACTATATTTATAAGATTCTTTCATGATGATTATCAACATATTAATAATCCTATTTCAAAGCATTAAACATAAAAATTCTATCAATTGATATATTAGTTTTAATATAAATTAAATAAAGAAAATAACTTTTATGGAAATATTAAATAATTATATATATATTAATTACATCAAGGTTTATCTAATAACTACAATTCTGTTTCAATATGATGAGCACCCATAGAATGGATTTTATCATTTATTTCATTTGACAAATTATGCCAATCACTTTTCAACATAATATATATTTATAAGAAAGAATATGTAGAAGCTGCAACTATCATTCCCCACCAAACTCCTGCTAATTCATAATCTAATACATAAGTCATTATGTAAGCTACTGGTTATCCAAATACAATATAACAAAACATCATAGATTAAGAGGCAAAGTGCTCTTTTCCTATAACCTTTACAATACCAGATACTATGGCTTAAACACCATCAGCCACAATTTAGATTAATAAAACAGGTAAAAATTTTATGAAGAGTTCTTCCATTTCCACATCTGAAGTCAAAAATTAAATAATTTGTTATTAGAAACCAATAATTAGTATCAGACATATAATTAAAAATCCTCCTAGCAAAACAAACGATCCAATTGTATATTACTTTGCTAATTTGGCTGATTTTGCTCCCATAGCATTTCCAGCAAATGTAGTTGCAGCTATAGATATTCCATAACTGAATTAATAAACAAGTAATGCTACTGTGTACATTATGACATTTAAACTTAGTAACAAAGATGGTAAATAATTCACCTGGATTTAAAATAGTTCAAAACAAATACTTTCATACCAAAATATTGATCCTATTGGCAAAGCAGTTTTAAAGAATTTGAATGAACCATCTAATAATTTCCATTCAAATTTTATCAGAGTTTCTTTACAACAATTCAATCTCTTTTTATTATAATATATTATTCAATACCTTTATGAGATAAACTACTATCAAGTTATTGCTTATTTCTAGTAAATTTCTAGCAATAATACCACCTAATAATTCCATTTCTAAAATTGATATAAAAAAGTAATTAAATAGCAAAGATAAGAAACAGGATGTAAAATGAGTATATACTGAAAGGCTATTATAAAAATATATAAATTTTAATACTGATAAAGGTTCTAAGCATTTAGAAAAGCCTTTGTTTATGCAAATATTCCTTCAAATAATATCACTGAGATCATTCCTTTATTTAAGAGACCTGTTGCTGCAGCCAATTCTTAATCACTAAAATTAATATATCTATACATTTTAATAAACAGCATTATATCCTCTGATGAATATAGGATTATTGCTACTGGTATAATTAAAATAAGACAAATGAAAATTGACTGATAATACAATTTACCACAAAATTAAAATTTTTATGCACCCATAGCTTATGAAGCCAATGCTTATAAACCCTATGTTTAATCAAACTAATACGCTAGCTATTCCATTCATAACACTAAATCCAAAGGCTTAATAAAAAATAGTTCCAACTCCAAATGTTGCTACATGTAATTAATTTTAAGTTTGCTCTAAAAAATAAATAGTTATTGCAGCAGGCATTTGTTGAAGAGTGTAGCAAAAGGCATTAGCGATAGATGGACTAATTAAATCTTTATAAATAAAAGCCTAAGTCAAATCTTGAAGCTCTAAGGATTTTTCAAGTTCTTATAATGACATTTTATACTTAAAAGATTTTAAGTTAATTTATGATCTTAAATCAATTTTTGTTTTATTTTGAATAGTGTAAATAAGGTTTAATCTATGGAATTTTAAGTTCTATTTAATAAAAAATACTTAAATTAATAGTTTTATAGTGGGAGCCTAAAAATTACTTATTATAAGAATATTTTATTGGAATTTGTAAAATATAATAAAAATTATATAATATAAGTACAAATTATTATAATATTTTGGTTTTTGTAATTAATTGTATATTTTACAATTTTATAATTATATATCAAGGACTCTGTTAACTTTAACTTCTCTATAACTTTTGCTTCTCTTTATAATAAAGAATATCATTTTTCACAATTTCTACTAAACTTAATTTTCTAGCTTATCCTCCAAGTGTAGCTTCCCAAGTAGCTCTAGCACCTATTTTTTTTGCAATAATAATATTATTATATTGTGAATGACTTGGAAATGCTTCACCAATTTTGACTAATTCATTTCTAATAGGTGCACATTAATCATTTGGAATTCTATCTAATTCAGTTTCAAGTTATTTATAAATTTCAGGCCATAAAAATTCACATGTCTTATATTTATTTGTAATAATTACTTCAAAATTAGCTTCTCTAAGGAGTCTCAACATAAGTGGACAAGCTCTTCCCATAACAAACCACTTAAATCTTTTTCTTAAAATAAAGTGTAAATGATCATAGAACAAATAATCAGTCATTAAATTATATTTGTAAACCATTTCAAATGCTTTTGCAATAGCTTATGGAGACATTTTAGTTAAATGAACTGGGATTACGAGACTCAATTCTTTTTTGAATTCATCAGAAGATCTTTCTGGCTTTTCCATAAATAGTCTAACACATTCACCAAACAATCTGGCTGGAATATTAGGTAAAAGTCTTAAAAATATGATTAATATATTACTTAATCATTCTTTCTTCAAACTTTCCCCAAATTTCTGGTGTTTCAATACCATAATTACTGTAAATATTTAGTAATTGTATAAATTAAGCTTTGGTTAAATGATAATGTTCTAAAAATGCTTTGTCTAAAGCTGCTTTAACCCAAGGATGTTCAGCAAGATTAAATTCTAATATTGAATATAGTAATACATCCATTATTGAATTTATGTAATCTCTCAAGACCATTTAAAATTTCATTAATTCTAAGGTTATCTAATTATTCAAAATATAAAAGAATTTCATTGCCACTCATAACTTCTGTATTAAGATAATCATTTTATGGAGTGGCTTTATTAAATTGTCTTTATGGTCGATATACATATCTTAAAATAATCTTGTTTTTGAATACCTTTATTTAAGTGGTATATTAATGGGGAATGTCAAATCATCATTCTTGAAATCAAATTTTTTTTTCATCTCATAAAATCTCTAAAATTGTAATGGTTTAGTAGCATAATATCTATGTCTGCTGTTTGTTTTGTTACGTATTGATACACTAGAATATAAAATAAGTGAAATACTGCTTGAATCCGTATTTTATTTGATTTACCCACAATTATGAATAACTTTTTAGGAGAGTTTACATAAATATAAATTTTTTATATATATATTTTTAATTTTGTTCAAGCAGTTCCATATTCTGTGCTGATAGCCTAAAATAAAAGTAACATTAATACATCTTTTAATCCTGCAGTAGCACTTTTAGGTCCAACAAAATGGATAACAACATAAAATATTCCAACTAACCATAAAGTCAATCCCCAAATCCATCCAGCTCTATATATTCTATGTAATAATTTACACTTATTATGATGATGAACTTCCTGTTGGTTAATATGATACAACAGATCCCAAACTATTGTGTATAATATAAAATATACAATATGTAAAAAATTCCTCTTCCAAAACAAGTCATCATGAATTGAAATTAATCTGCTATAAAATCTTTCTTAAATTCTATTGCCAATAAGAGACCACAAAATATTCTGAATTAATTAGTAATATTATTTACAAAGAATAAATTGGTGTGAATATACTCCAAATTTCATAGAAATGAAAATGGGTAAACATTTAAAATGTAACTAATTGATAGATTCCCATAGCTCCAATTATTACACTAATTTAGTATTTCAATAATATACGCAGCCACAATATTGACCCATCTCAATATTAAAATCCATGTTTTTGTTTCCATTGTTAATTAATTAATGTGATATAATTTACGTATAAAAAATTCATGAATATTTGGATTGCCTTATCAATAAATCTGGTTATTGGAACAGATGCAACTATAAATCTTTTTGATCCACTCTCAAATATGAACTACATATTGTCAGGAATAAGATGCACTATAGCTTTATTAAGTATACTCTTTTCACTAGCAATTTACAAAAAAGTAAAGCTTTCATAATTCACTATTTTACTACAACTCCTCTATTAAATGCAACTTGCTTCTGAAATCAGATAAACATTTACATCTTTAAATTCATTTAACATTTATAAATACCTACTATTATTATATTACGAACATTAAAATAAACAAATAAAGTATCTGTAATATATAACATACTTATATTGTATGATTGAAATATAATTCTAAAATACATAAATTCATTAGTACACTATCACAACATTAATATTTATTATTATCATACTTTTTAAAACATTCCTGAACTCTTAATAATAAACTCATAAAAATTCAACTTCTAATGATGTATTCCATTCATATTCTACAGTACCTGCAGAAATAGCATCTTCAAATAGAAAAATAGATTTGATATCTAGAGATGAATTAATTAATATCTTAAATCATAGTCGATAAGGGATCATCTACTTTGGATAGAATCTTGAGATTCAATATATGAATGAAAAAACTTAGAAATTATTATAGACAAAATCAAATGAAATAGCTATGTATTAATTATAGAAAATTATTATACAGTAAATATATATGTTTAAAATTAATAGAGGAATTGAATAAGATGAAAATTAGAATACTTAACACAAAGAAATCAAGTCCAGAGCTTCATAAAAACATTTATTATAAAAGGCTGATTGTAAAATGATTGAAAGTTTAATTGCTTCAGCTGAATAAAATCTCAAGAGATTCTAATCAATGAGTGAAAAAATACTGGATTCTTAATTTTTATCAAAAAAATAAAAAAAGAATTAATTCACAATTCCTGAATTTAGATAATTACTCCTATCTTTATTTTCTGATACTTAAATGACTAATCTGTAATGATTATATTTTATTATAGTTTAGATTAAAGAACTTTCGTTAAAGCTAATAAATTGAAAGTCAATCTTACAATAAATAATATAGAAAAAATTATTGAATTGTAATTTTGCAAAATTGCCAATTTCTTAAATCAAGGTGGATATTTGCTTTTCATATAGGATATAACTGAAAACGAAAGATTATAATAATATATTCAAAAATAAAAATTTCAGACATTACATTTTAACTCTTTCTCTCATGAATTGAGAACACCCCTTAATTGTTCATTAACTTTACTATAAGCATTAAAAACCTAATAGATTTCTAATTAACTTATACATAATTATTTAAATCCTGCTATAGTTTCAAATAAATTATTAATGCATTAAATAAATGATATTTTAGATTATGCTTCATTTGGTCTAGGAACATTTTAATTAAATATCAGAGATTTCCTTATAAAAGATTTATTTAAATAATTAGAAGAATATTATATGGAAATTTGTTCAACAAAAGGTATAAAATTAATCTTTTCTATATTTGATTCTCTTGAAAATCATATAATTTATAATGATCCTGAAAGAATATTACAACTATTAGTTAATTTAATTAATAATTCACTTAAATTTACAAGAGAAAATGATGTTATTTGTGTTATTGCTAAAAGTAAATAGAAATCATCAGGAATAATCAAAGATAATTTTATTAAATTTATTATTCATGATACAGGAAGAGGAATAGCAAAAACAGAATTAGATGCTATAAATAATATTATTCATACATCTATTGATGATGATATATATCATTAGTTAAAGAATTTTACAACAAAATATGTGGGATTAGGATTCACTATAGGTAATAGAATGAGCAATGAATTAGCTTATTCTAAAAAATCATATTTCAAAATTAGAAGTAAGGAAGGTTTATTTACAAAAGTGAGTTTCAGAATAAATAATTAAATAACTTAATATACTTTAAGACCAAAAGAATCCTTAATTAAAATTGATTAAATAATATCATCAAATCAAATTGATATTGAAAATTCATAAGAAGAGTAACATCATATTCCATTTTGGACTCAAACTTTTTTCTCTAATAAAATGATTTAAAGTGAAACATTTTCTTAGATACTTATTTGTGATGATGTTGTTTTTAATTTGATTTCTTTGAATTTACTAATTAAGAATCTTGGTTATGAAAGTGATACTGTTTATGATGGTTATCAAGCTATAAATTAAATTAAAAAAAGAAAACTTTAATAATAAATATAATATAAGATGATCTTTATGGATATTGAAATGCCAGGTTTAAATGGATATCAAACATCAACTTAATTATTGGAAATAGATGATAAATTAAATATAATTATGTGTTCAGCATATGATACAGAAGATAATTTAAGTAAAGCATTAGAAAGTGGAATGAAAGATTATATTATTAAACCAGTTAGAATAGAGTAATTAAAAGTTTTGATTAAGAAATATATTAAATGAAATCATTTCAATTTATATTACTTATCATCCTAACTTAATCCTAATACTTCTACATCATCATTTTCATCTATAGAATTTGTGTCATCAATTTATAATCCATTCAAGTTATAAGAGAACTTGGGACTATAAGCACATTAAGATTCTTGTAATTCATTAGTTGATTCCCTAAATTTATATTGATAATTAAATGTATTTTATGAAAATTCTCTAAAATTATAATTAATTTCAATATATTACTTAGATAACTTTTGATAAAGAATGAAAGCATAATCACAATAGTCTAATTTATATTTTTCACATACTACTTCTAAAAATTTATCAATATTGTATTTAAAACTTTAAGCTTAAAGTAATTCATAAACAACTTCTAGGCTACCTAAATTTAATAAGTATTATATTAAATACCTATTTTATCTTTTAATTTTGTTATTACATTTTGAATTGCTTCTGGTTTAACTTCTTAATTTTATAATTAGATAGTTAATATTGATCTTAATTCCTCTCTGGAAATATTGGCAATTTTACCATAATAAATTATATTTTAAACATGTATTCCATTAACATAGATTTTTTCAATTTCGAGTGAACAATGAGCAATAAATTATTACTATTATTTTTATTTTGTTATTAAAGATTAATATTTATGTTATGTGTTATTTTAATATTATTGATTAATATTTAATAAGAGAGGTAATTAAGAATAATCAATTTAAGCAGGAAATTGAATAATTAAATTTTCAATTTAATCTGAAATCATCATTAAGAGTTATTATAAATTAGGTTAACAATCTTTTAATAAATCTTTACAAATATATGTTGATTCTGCATTAATAGTAGGATGAATGAATATGCTATCAAAGGGTAAACGTCTTTTTAATTTAAAAATATCAGAATTTATGATTTCAACTTTTGGATTTGGAAAATCTTGATTTTAATTGGCTTTATCACAATTTTTTCTTGTTTTCAAACATGCTTCAGTAGATTTATCAATTGCAATAACAAAGTCTAAATAATTTGCAAACTTTTATTTATTTCATATTATACTTAAACTGTATTTCCTCCATCTCCACATCCTAGTTCTGCTAATGTATTAATTTAGTCTTTAATTCTAGAGGCTATATATTTTGAGATCTAATCTGAAATTTTTGGATTATTGTAAATGTCTTCATTTATAAGTGTAGCCTTAGAAACTTCAATTTTAGCTGATGTGATTTTAGCAATAATAGTGTCACCACTTTAATTATTTTTAAGTTAAAATAACTAATTTTAAGGATAATTATTCTCAAAAATAGGTACAATTAAATTGCTAGCAAATGGTGATGCATCACTAATTTATCTTTATGTTTCTGGATTAGTTGAATTTAATTAATTAAATTATGATGTACAATTATTGTTGCTAATATCTAATACAGATTTATATAAAGAGTTTCTTGTCTATTTATTTACCGATAATCTATTCTATTCAATATTCACATTTTTAGAATTCTTTTTTTTAATCCATCCACAGAAATATCCCACATCATCATAACCATCATCAATTTTAGAAATATTCTTTTTCTTATTACTCATTAATTGATAAATTATATTAATTGCATAAAAATTCATTTTTTTTTTCTTTTATCTTTAGATCTACTTTTACTTCTTTTCTAAGATGAATCTGATGAATCACTATCACTACTACTAGAATCTTAACTACTACTCTCTGAAGATGAACTTTTTTATTTTTTTACATTAATTATGGTTCCCTCTTTTTTAACTTATACTTATTCATCACTGCTAGAATCTGATGATACTTCTAAAGGCACTTTCTTTTTTGTGTTTCTCTTCCAATCTCCATCAAATGCATCTGGTACATCAGGAGGTTTATCATTATTTAATTCATATTGTAATTATTTCTCTCTAAAATAATACTCAATTATATTCATACTTAAATTGCATTGTTCTTGAAGGTCTATATAAATATACATTTTCATTTTTGCATTCATAAGTCAAATGACCATATTTTAAACATCTTTAACATCTAACTGCACCTGCATCTTCATTATTAGCCTTGTTCTTATTTTTCATAGCTTATTACATATATTTATTGAAAAAGGATTGAGATTCAACAAAGTTACTTTTGTACATTTTTGGTATATATATATATATATATATAATATATATTTTAATTATTATGTCTATTTTAATCAGAACTTCTTGTCTTATTAATAATAAAGGCCATTTGACTTTTTTAAATGTAATCCTTTATAATTAGTAAACATAATCTATTTAACAATAGTAAAGATAATTTATTAATAAATTTTGTTTAACTGCTAAATGAAAACCTTTGACAATGCAATTAAACCAACTTAAAAGCCAGTTTGCTTTACAGTCCAAGAATTACTCTAAAGATATAAATCTACTAGTAAGGAATCAGCTTCAACTACAGAATGTCCAGAGTTATTCTAAACAATTTAAACAGACACTAATAGATCATTAGAAATTCCTGATAGTAAAATTATTCAACAATCCTATGTCCCTGATTCAATTAAGATGACTCTAAAATAATATGAAATTGATGAATTACCTATAGTTTAAGACAATGATGTTATTTTGCAAATCAATCATATGCATTCCATCTTCAAGTACTTATAAAAAGATGATTAATCACAAAAATTATCTACTAATACTAATAGTTAACATAGCATCACTTCTAAATAAACCTCAGAAACTTTAAACAATTAAATTAATAAAAGTCAGCCCAAACATAAATTCAATAAGACAACTCAAAACTAACAATAAAATTAAATAAATTAAAAAAAAGATGTATCTCCAAATAGAAGCATATCTCCATATAGATAATTTCTTCAAAGACCATAAAATAATTAAAATAATAATTAACAAAGAAGCAAATCTCCTTTTATTAAAAATACAGTTGTATAAAAACTTACACCTAGAACTACTTAAAGAACTACTCCTTCAGCTTCTCCTTTCAGATAGGCTAAAGAAAATAATATATCAACCATAAATTAGAGAACATAAAGGACTGACAGATCTTAAAATAAATTAATTTAAGTTAAGGTAAAGGAAACTCCTAATTAAAATCAATCTCATGTGATAGTTGATTTAAGTAGATGTCCAACATAAAGAGTTCTTATCAAACAAGGTACTTAATATTAAAATTATTTAAGATTCAAATCGACCTAAAATGAAGGTTGAGTTAAGTCTAAAAAGTTTAATTTAAAATGGAGTATGAATCTGATATTAAAAATATATAACTTAATAATATAAATATATATATATATATATATATAATTTTATTAAATCTCATGCTCAATCCAGAAGCAAATCCCCTCTATAGATAAGTTTTATATGATGGATAGAAGAAAACTAATATTAGAACACTTTAAAGTAATTATATTATAATTCAACTTAATAGATCATAAGAATCAAATAGCTCATACAGAACAATATTAATGGTATGATAAACAGGATTGCTTCAAAAACACCGATAAGATTACTACAATAAATAATCTATCAACAATTTCAAATATTTCTTATTAAAGATATAAGAAACCAGAAGTATATCATTTATGATATCATTAAGGATAGTAAAATCTTCACACCTTTAGAACTGAGTAAATAGACTTCGATACCAATGAAATATTAACAGAGATATTAAAGTTAATAAGCTTTATTTCCATTGACTTCACCAAGAATTACAGAAAGCTCAGCTAAACTTATTGGCAAATTCATTTTAAATGAAGGAAGTGGGCATTATAATTTACCTCCATTATAACCACCTTCTGAAACATATAGAAATAGATCATAAGTTTTTTTTGGATGACTTTGTAATATTTCAATTATAATATATAAATATATGAAAATATTCTAAAAAGCAAAACAATTAGTTACTCCATTTACACTTCATCTAAAAAATTCACCTATAGTTGTAATGGACACTTTTTGTGAAAAAGGAAATGAGTCTAAATTTAAAGTTTTTACAGATTAATTAACAGGAGGTGATAGTAAAGGTGTTGTTGTTTTTAAAGAAGAAGATGAAGCTGGTAAGTATAATATAGAAATTTTAGTTACATTCTTGGGATAAATCTAAATTGATAAGAAAAAACAATTAGAATCATTACCTCATGTTGGGATTGAATATAAATATTCGAAATCAGTCAATATTGCTAAATTTACTAAAATTTTGTTTAAAATGAGAACAGATGGTTAGATCTATAAAATTAGAATAGGAGTTAATTCATCTTATGATTTTGGACAACATCAAGCTTACGTATAAATAATATTCATATTAAGGCATATATTGTCGACTAATCTTAAATGTGGAATACTTATGTGATACCTTTAAAAAACTTTGAACATTAAGGTTTTGATAAAGAAGTTCAAAGTCTTGAATTGTCTGCAGAAGGATTATAATTATATTCATTTGACATAATGAAAGAATCAAAAATTAATGAAAAGATTGCTATTCAAATTAAAGAATTTGCTATTTCACAAGAAGAATTAACAGAATAAGAAATAAATTTTAAAAGACCTATATTTTATAAATATTTATAAAAATAGGATATTTTGGATACAGGGAGAGAAAAATATAATTAAATACCTTAAAATAATAATTAGAAATCTAATTAAAGTGGAAAAAGTATAAATAGTTGGTTCGATTGATATTTATATTACAAATTTGTATATTGAATACTTAAAATAATATAATACATTATTTTGATTTATTTCTTTTATTAAAAAATTATCTAGGATATAATTATGTATTAGTTATTTTTGAACTTAATCTTTTATTTAAATACTATTAAAAATTAAATAAATTTAGATAATTGTTGAATTAATTATTATGAACCTATAATCCAAATATGAATCTATTACTAATATTATTTAATTAATATTAAAATGGAATATTTGTAATATTAATATAGATTAGTAAATGATAATTATAAAAATAATCAACTGTCTATATTATTAATTTTAATTTATAATTTAATAGAATAAATTCAAATTATTATAAATATTAAATGTGTCATATTTGATATGAAGTATTTTTTGAATTATTGCAACACATTTCTATACAATTTGAACATGATATATTATGTGACATTTATGATTTAATAGATGAAGTAGAACTACAATATTTATATTTATATACTCAATAGTTTATTAACTCTTTTTATCTTTTGAGCCTTAAACATTAGTTTATTCTTCTTATCGATATTTTTCAAAAGTAGTTTAATTTCTAAATAAATTGTCCATTTAAACATAGATCAAATATGCCAAAGGAAATAGAAAGAGTAGACATAAAATTAAAATAGATGATTGAACACATATTTTAGAGATATCGAGTGCTTTTATATTATTGACTTGATTAAACCATGGATAACGACTATTATTTATTTAACTAGGATAATCACGTATCAAAAATATTGCATTCAATATAATTAAATGAATTAAGTTTATAAAAATTGTCCAAATAAAACAAATAAAATATGGATAATTTTTAGCTCCTATCTTAATTAAAAATATAAATATTTACACAATTATTTAACCAAGGACAATGATGATCATAAACAATTACACATCTTGAACAAAATTCACAATGTCTTGATCTTAATGGTTTATGTATTTAACATTCTGGACATAATTCCCAAGGTTCATATTAAGTGAGAAGTGAAAATAGTTTTCTTGAATCATCATTTTTTTTAACATATCCTGGACTAATATACATAGTCAAAAAATAAAAAATTAATCCAATTAAAAATGAAGCTATGGATAAATATTATAACCAAACATCAGTATCAAAAAATGGATATACAAATATCACGGAACCAATCATGCAATAGAAATATATAAAAAAAAATGTACATATCTAACTCCAACTGATTGAGGCAGGTTTATAACTAATAAGACTGAACTTAGCATTTACCTTGTTCGGATATTTAAAAATTCTAATAAACAATTATTTGTTTCCAAAATTTTATAGATTATTTCGTATTCATTTTCTAAAGCTGTTTAAGCTGGAGTTTAATTTCTTTTATCTCTAATATTTTTTTTACTACCTTTATAAAGAAGTTTTTTAGCAATCCTTTAATTTCCTGTCATTGCTGCTAAATGTAAAGGTGTCATTCCTTCTGTATCTTACTAATTAATAATTTTTTTGCCTTCTTTTGTTTTTTATAACCAACTCAATAAAAATTATACAGCAAACTCACTTCCATAATAAGTAGCCCAATGTAAAGGAGTTCCACCTTTTTCATCTTATTCTGTATAAGACAACCCTTACATATATAGCCAAACCATAGCAGAAACTTAATCTCCTTAAGCTGCAATAGATAGTGCATTTTGACCCTATTCATTTTTTACTTTTAAATCTACTCCAAATTTTTTTAAAATTTCTAATGTTTCTAATGATCCAACATAAGCAGCAAAATGAACTGCTGTGAATGAATCCTTATTTTTCAAATTTATCCATATATTAAATTCCTCAATTGTTAAATTAGCTTTTTCATACATTAAAATTCTGTCAACAACAGTTGGTAAGTTTTTAAAGCATGATATATGAAGAATAGTCTATTATTTTTAATCATAAATTTCTTTAAGTTTTGGTTTAGGTGAAATTGTATTAAAATGATCTAATATGGCTAGAATTTCTTAAACTTCTTATTCTTAGACAGATTTTAAAAGTTAATGGCATTTCTATTAAAGACTCATTAAGGATAAGGAATCATATAATTCTTAAAGAGATGGCTATCATATATCATATAAATACATGTTTATCAATTAATTAATGCTTACTAACTTCAAGAATAGATTTTTTTAATTAACTTAAAGCACCATCATAAAATGATGATTTTCTAAGAACATCTTTCTTATCCTAACTTTATTTTCTATCTAAAAGAGGCTATCTTTTAATGGATATAGAATTATCTTGAAATTCAATTTCATTTTTCTTCATGGAATTAAATATTATTTATAAATAATTTAATTCAGTTTTATTGTTCATTTTGGATGATAGGGTGTCGACTAGCTGGAAGACAAGTCTAAATAACATCAGAGCATTGTATATTCTTTTCCATTTCATCATTTACTTTTTATTATGGTTCTTATCTTTTAGTTGTCTTAAGAGTATCCATTCCAAATTCTTAAAATTAAGTACTTGCTTAATTCTTAATTTTTAAAAATTTGTACCAATTCAATAACAAAATAATTAAGATGATTATGATGAGACATAAAATAATCAAAATAAATGTAATTAACCAATTAATTCTTTGTATTCTTTTTAATGGAAAAATTACAAATATATCATACTTTATTTAAATGTTTTCTGTTGGTAAAACAGTTTATAATTAATAATTAAAAGAAAATTCATCTGGATAATCTTGAGTAATAAAACATTCAAGACTTATTTTTGAGATATGTACATCAAGAGCAAAAAATTCATTATTTGTAATACCAACAATTTAATTTTATTTTTATTCAGTTTTTTTTAAAATCAATTACTTAGTACCAGGTATTAAGAATTTAGTTTTATCAATTTTAACAATATCTCCAAAACTACCATAAAATACAGTAATTTAGCTTCTATTATAAATTATAATATGATCTTTAATTATTTAAAGGCCTTAAACTTATCCTTCAATAAGTGTAGAATATTTGAGATTAAAAGTAGGATTTTGAAAGTCGAGAGTAAATATTGATAATTTGTTCAAATTTGAATTTTCTTAGGGTGTCAATATAAATAAATTAGATTGCATATACTCAAAGAAACTACAATTTATCATAAATGTATTTATATCTTGATTTTTGTGCATTTCATTAATTGTTTTATTGTATACATAAAAATGAATTCCAACTTCATTATCTAAAATTAATACATTTATTTTATCCTCTTAAACGATTATTAAAGAATCAATTATAGACTTGATTTCTACTTTTTAAAGAATTTATAATTGAGTAGTTTCTAGTTTATAAATTCCAAATCCCTAATTAAGAAAGGTGAGGAATAAATAGTTTTATATTACATGTAATTTATGAATATTCCCAAACCCAATCTACATATGAACTTTGTCTAAATGACAATTTTCAAATATATTTTCCTAACTAAAATTAGGTTTAAGAATCCAAATATCTCTATTACTTAGAATCACTATTTAGTCATCTAAAAACTCTAAAAATGCTTTTTCAATTCCATCTAATTCTTAATACTGTTATAATGATCTTATATCATACTTGTTATTTTCTTAAGTATAAAATATTAAAACACCTTATTAACTTAACACTATTATTCCTATTCCAACCTTCCCTATTCCTATTAATTTAGGTATTGAACTCTCTTAATGTCCATTTACAAAATTTTCTTCAAATACATAATTTATTATTTATGAGATGTTGTTGTTGTAAGGTTAAACATTAATGTTTTATGGGTATGTATAACAAGGATTTGATAGTTAAAAATCTTTATTAAAAGTAAATTAGGAATCTACTAGCACTCCATCAAAAGAATCAATCATCATTTAAGTATTTGAATAAATAGTTACTTATTTTGTAATTATTATGCTTCCATAACATAGTTTAATCAGAACAAATATTTTCATTATTAAGGTGATCAATCTAAACATATTTATTAATTTATTTTCATATATGAATTCACTAAATTCATTTTGATATTCAATAGTACAAAAATTAAATTAATAGACTTTATCAATTAGAACAGACAAAGTATATATACTCAATTCATGTAGTGAACAATTAGATTGAATTGATAAATTGAATTATCATTTTAATCTATTAATAGGATGAGACCTTTAAAAAATAAATAGTTAATAATGGTTTAATAATGGAAATATATACTAATATCAAAATCCAAATGAAGAATTATAAATAATTTGATCAATCTCAAAACTTCATCAATTATCAAGAACAATGATCAAATTTAAACTAAACATGATTTAAAAATAGCATTTTAAGATAGAGAATATTCATGACGATGAATCCAAATATTAAATTTATTTTATAAAAGGAATGTGTATTCAAGTATGTATAAAAGACGCCATCTCTTTATGGATTTTAATTAATTAATTTATTAATTCCTATCAAATATTGTTGTTTAATTTTGAAAAATTTATAGTATCCTTATTTATGTATTTTTTATATGATTTAAAGAATATTTTAAATCCAAAGAGAATCATTAGAATTTGAGAAAACTTAGAAATAATTTTGATAGATAAATAAATATATATATTAATTTTATTAACTGTCATGAACCAACTTCAAATCGAAGAACTTTAACGTAAGTTGTAAAAATTGCAACTTGAACGAATGAATGAAGATTCATCAGATGAGGAGCCAACATTTTAATCTGTTTAAGGAAAACCTAATGATAAATAACTTTTCTAAAATCTCTCGATTGATAGTTTTGAAGTGTATACAACATTGGGTACTGGCACATTTGGACGTGTAAAATAAGTTCGTATAAAACGTGATCCAAGTCGTTAAGTTTATGCATTGAAAATAATGAAGAAACATGACATCATTAAATTAAAATAAGTCGATCATATAAAATCAGAGAAGAATATTTTGAATGAAATCTAACATCCATTTTTAGTATAGTTAAAAGGTTCATTTTAAGATGCTAAATGCATTTATATGTTATTTGAATTTGTATCAGGAGGTGAATTATTTTCTCGATTGAGAAAAGATGGCAGATTTAGTTAAGATATTACATTATTTTATGTATCAGAGATATTGTTGGCAATTCAGCATTTACATAGAAAGGATATTGTTTATAGAGATTTAAAACCAGAAAATTTATTAATTGATAGAGAAGGACATATAAAAATAGCAGATTTTGGATTTGCAAAAATAATTAAAAACAATCATACTTAAACATTGTGTGGTACACCTGAATATTTGGCTCCTGAATTAATATAAGGTGCAAAAACAGGATATGGAAAATCTATAGATTGGTGGGCATTAGGAGTATTAATATTTGAAATGTTAGCAGGGTATATAATTAAAATATTAAATCATTTAGACATCCTCCTTTTTATGATATAGAACCAACAAATATATACAAAAAAATTTTAAATGGAATAATAGAGTTCCCAAAGTTCCTGCATGTAAGAGCTAAAGATGTTATAAGAAAATTATTAAATTCAGATGTCAATAAAAGATTAGGAGTTGAAGATGTAATAAAATCTAGTTAAATTAGGAAGGTGCAGCTTTGATGAATCATAAATTCTTTAGAGGTGTTCCATGGTAAAAAGTTTATGAGAAGAAAATCTAGCCTCCATGGATTCCTTTTTTAAGAAATGAAACAGATTCACAATGGTTTGATAAGTATCCAGAAGAAAGAGATGACATTCAACCTATAGATGATGAAAAATAACATATGTTTGATGATTTTTGATTAGTTATTAATAAATGAATTAAGAACAATTATTCACTTATCTATAAATATGATAGGCACTAGGTAATGGTGTTATGAGAATATTTCTAATAGAAAGAAATAATTTAATTAAGGATATTCTAAGATTATTGATGTTGCAACTAAAAATAATAGTAGATTTTATTTACTTATCATAAAATAAGTAATAATCTATTTCATTTTTCAAAAAAAATATAGAGATTTAATATTCAAGGCAAATATTAATATATTAAATACAAAAGGCTTAAATTAGAGAATATATTTTAAGTATTTCTATATTATAAAAATCTATTAATCTATTAAAATAATTATAATATTGGGTAGAATTATATGGTTCCTAAGTTGTTTAATTTTGACACTTAATTTATATTAGTAGATTAAGAAATTAAATTTATTTATTATTTTTAAATTATGTCATTATTTTAATTAATTATTTTATGCCCTTATGTATTTATCTTAATCTCAAGTTCCTTTCAGCATTAGATTCTGTCTAGACTAGTTATGTATTTACATTTTTCCTATTAGCAACAATACTTATTTTATAAAAATATTAAATTATCTTAGATTAACTATATTCTAAATCTATAGCAGTAAATTAATGTTAAGTGCATTTTTTAGTCATTATGACATGTTCTATTTTTAATAATTGACCATATGATTAATGACACTATACTATAATGATTTAACTTAAACAATTAAATTAGGCAATCTACCTTGAAATTTATCATTCATGCTTGAAGGAATATGTATTCTAATACAAAGTTATTCCTTATTAGTTGAAGTTAAAGTTAATAATTTTTGAAGATGTATATAACCTATTTAATGATTGAATGAGAGTTTAACACTTTTTAACATAATTTAAATCTAATAATAATAAAAAAATCTTAGTAAAAGTTAATTAATTTGAAAACATGTCTATTAATAATATGTAAAAAAGATATTATTCATTTATAAATTGAGATTTAATTAGAAAATATCAAATTGAGAATATTAAAATTCCAATAGAAGAAAGATTAAAAGGATTTTTAAGGAATAGAACACTAGAAGTGAGAGAGAGACTAGATATTGTTGAGTACAATTTATGATGATCAGTCATTTGATGATTGTATGGAATTATTTTATTTACTATTTAAACTACATTTGTAAAATTTAAGATGTATTATAAATATAAATGAGTGAAGAAATATAGGCAATGAAATAATTGGTGTCTTAAGTGGATAAGTTAAAGACAGCCAAAAGTGAATAGTAATATGAACCGATTCTGCAAGCTTTATAAAGAGTAGAGTAGTATATGGAAGAGACAGTCACAGCAGATGGACGATAATATTTGCCAGAGTTAGTAAATATTTGTGTGAATTTCATCATCAATCATAAAGCTTATCCAGATAGAATTATTTTCAATATAGAGTCATTCATAAAGTCTGTATTGAAATACATTTCTAATAATCTCTAAGATGAGAAGGTAAGTTAAATGTTTAGGACTATAATGGATCCTTCTCGTATGATTTATGAGCATAATGTACATCGTACTGAATGGCATGATCAAGTAATCAATTGAATAAAGTTAGTTCATTAAATATTCTTACTCGCTCAATCCTCAATATAAGTAATTCATAGACCAACTTTAAGAAGGCACTTATGTAGATTGTCTGCGTCTCTGTCGTAGTACAGCCAGATTGAATTGGTCAAGAGGAATAGTAGAAGAACGCACGGAGGATAGCATAAAGGTTAGATATTTAAACGATTAATCTGTGAAACATATTTACAATATAAGAAGTGGTAATCTCATGCCATATAGAACTCGTTCTCAAAGATTAGATTAAATGTTTAATCTTTAAGTAGGTTAGGTGATTTTAGCAACTCAATCAGATAAATGGGTGTTGAGTACTATTTAGGAACGTATAGAGTAAAAAGATATTGAATCAATCATTAAATATAATGTGGCATTTCGTTTTTATACCGAAGATGGAAATTCTATAGAAGATGGATCTTAGATGAAATATATTGGTTATAATAGACATCATGATGAAGAAATTACTGCATGTCATCCTCGATTGGCACTTTGTAGTGATCATATTGTAAGGAAATTCAACTCAATTGAATAATATATTGATGATAGTTATGATATCCTATATGAATAAGATTATCTTGAAGATAAATTTTATGCTATATTAAGACCTAAATAATCAAAGAGTTTTCTTTTAATTCAATTTATTAATTATTTTGGTTATTTAGGAGGATTTGAAAAGATACTCAATATCTAATCAGTTGATATTCTAGCCAATTATATGTCTGCTATTGGCAATATTCATGCATAATTATTTAGATTTTTTTGTTAAGAATATGTACCAAAATTATAGGGTTTAAGACAAACTTTACTTCATTCTGATGAATAAACCTTAAGAAATATGGGTAGAGAAAAAATGAATCTTATTATTTAAGCATTCAAAGTACTCTTAGATAGAATTATGAATGAAGATTAAAGGAGAGAATGGCTTTAAAAGTTGAGTTTGGAATTTGTATAGGTATGCTTTAATTGTAATTTCTTGGATAAAAAAATTATGGGCTTAAAATTATTGACTGATATGTTAAAGTAAGCTAGTATTGATAAAGGTGCTTAGACTGTTTTATAATGGATTGATTCTGAGAATATTATGGAAACATTATTTCATCATAATACTCATCTTTAATTATTAGAGAGAACTAAAGAATTAATTAGAATTTATTTAAATATTGATAATGCATTTACAGCCAAACATATGTCTATGATTTGGGAATTAATGTAATAAAATGATAATGAATTGAGACCAATCATTTTTAAATTAATAAATGAAATTGCTTTTTCAATGAGAGATTATCATGTGATTTACTTTATGGAATAAATTAAATAATTGAAATAAGATTAAATATTGATAGAACATGTTTAATTATTATATGAAATGAATAGATATTAAATTAAAAATTAAGAATTGATATGTTCAACGATTGATACATTATGGAGAATAATTGAATATGCTGGTTAATCATAAAAATAGACTTTAGAAGATAAATCAAGGTAATATCTTTGTGATTTGATTAAGAATCTAGAAATTAAAGAAATTAAAGTATAAATGGTATAAAAATTAATGACAAATATATAATAAATGAAAGTAGAAAGTTCATCAATTAAAATATTATCTCATTTAATATGTTCATTTCCATAAAAATAATAATAGTAATAATAATAATAATAATCAGATAATAATGTAGAATAATAATCTAATTAAGTTATGACGTATCCTATAATATAGAACAATGAAAATAAATTGTTAGCATAAAAAATTAAAGAAGAAATTCGATAATTTATGAATTCTGAAAATAAAGTACAAGAAATAACTTAAGATGAATTTGTTAAAGAACTTATTCAATAATCTAATATAAATCATATATTAAGACAAAATATTGAGAATCTTCGTAATTAAAATAGAGGCATTAATGCAGAAAATTTACAAGAATCAGCACGATATATGAATAAATTATAAGAAAGAATTCTATTAATAAATACTTTAACTAAGATTAATGGCACAGCTGCAGATATCATAGATTAATAATTTTTAGATCTGATTTGGAATGAATTAATTTTAAGACCTATTTGTAAATAAGAATGTGATATGGCTAGCCTTTGGTTAAGAGATTTAGTAGAGAAAGATGAATAATTTAGTCATACATAATTAGATACATTTTATTAAAGATTATTAAATTCAGATTCACATCTCACTGAAAGTGCATTCAATTGTTTTTAGGCAATATTATATTATATGAATCAAAAAGAGTATCGATTACATAGATAATAATCAAATATAAATTAAAATTGTGATCAATATGGAAATGTGATAATTATGGCAAATACAAATGTTAATGAAAATGATTAACAAATAGAATTGAATCTATTAGTAGATGTGAATTAAATTATAGGAATTGAATATTTATGGCATATAGTATTTAATTCTCAATTAGATAAAGCAGTTTAATTATTAGTGAAATTAAATTTATCACAATAAGAACAATTTATAGAGAAGATTGTAGATAAGATGGATTGTACAAATGAATAAACTATACTTAAATGTTTAGAAGTACTTAGAACATTATTGAATGAAACAGAGACAAAAGGTGTTGGATCCTTACTTTCATTGGATGGATTAGTTAAGGGTGATGCATTTAGTATAAATATTATAAATGACATGGGAGATGGGGCACCAAGTAATAGAATAACTATAAAGGTGTATTCTAGAATGACTATGTTTGAATTGAGAAGAGTGATAGCAAAAGAGTTATAGACAAGTTGGGAATAAGTGAAATTAGTAAGAAATGGAGTAACAGTATAAGATACAGATAATGGTAAGACATTGAAATAGATGAATGTTAGAAAGAGTGAAGTGTTTAATGTTTACAGAAGAAAGACAAAACCAATTCCTTAAGTACCTTTAGTTGAGGATAACAAATTATCATCTAAATTTATTAAAGTTTTACATTAATTATTTGAATTATATTCAACAGATGGTAAAATGAATTCAGAGTAACTATCTAGTTTTGGAGTGAAGGCTGCTAATGATGAGAGTTTTAAAGATGGAAGAAAAATTAAAGAAGTTTTGGATTAATATGGTCAATAGAAAGATTATTTATCAATTGAAAATTTTATTTCTTTTTATGAAAATTGTTGTATTCAATAAAAAATTACATCTATAGTATGGAAGAATTTACATTCATTTGGTTATAAGAATGATTTAACATTATTAGAAAATGATGAAGTTGATTTAGATGAAAAAAAATTACCTCGTTATTAATTGGCTCATAATGAAAGATTTTATAAATTGATGTTTCATTTTATTAATCAAAGTGATTAAGTAGCTTAAGAATGTTGGAAATTATTGTGTTCTTTACCTGTTTTTGAAGCAGCTAAATAACGAATACTTAATTTTGAAGATTTCACAAAAGATAGATCTTATTAATTAATATATTCTATTAAAATTATAGAACATCTTCTATATACTGAAGAATATTGTAAAAACTTTGTTAAATATGGAGGATTCATATAATTACAAATGATTTTAAATAATTTAGAATAAGAAAATATTAAAATTGTTAAATTGGTATAATGTTTGATATTAAATATTCTCAGTCGACATATTGCTGCTTAATTCTAACCAAAATTTAATAATATATATCAAATTTAATAACATGTAAAATAACCAATCTAAGCAACATTTGATATCATTGCTTAATTAATTGATGGCACTTATCCATCATCATCTGACAATAAACCTTTATTAAGAGTTAAAGAGACTGAAGAATTCTTAGAATTAGTCAAGTTTATGAATGGTTTAGATATATAATTAGATTATGTTAATTTACTAAAATATATAATTAATATGTAAGTTGATATTACAGAAGATAGATTTATAATTGAATTTGCTTTAATATTAATCACTACAATAGTAGGATATAATTTAGGTAATTGTTATGATTATTTTGTTAATTCAATTCAATCAATTAAATAACGTTATGAATAATTGTTATATGCTCCTAAATAATTATTGATAAGAAAATTTGCAGGAAATTCTTTATATTTGATATTCAAATGTTAAAATCAATTAGGAAATACTTTAATCAATATTTTAATAGAACTCTTCCCAAAAAATGATAACAAGGATTCTTAATCTTATTTTGATTTATTAGCAAAATTAATTTAAGAATCAAAATATATTGATAGATAATTTGCAGATAATATCATTACATAATTAAAAGAATATGAACCAGTAGAATCAAGAATTGGATTTACATCAGATAAAACTCTTACAGGTCTATTGTCAATTTTAGAAAGTTTGAGTATAGTGGATTAAAGTATATTAACATAATAATTGATCATGTACTTATATCAAGTTCATTTATTTTGTTTTCATTTAAATATATTTTAACTTACACCCTAAAAATAATATACTCCAGATTATGTAAAGAGTAAATCTCCAGAGAGTAGGAAAATTGTTTATAGAATAATTATATTGTATTTAAAATAGAATTACAATCCTGAGATGTTGGATTTAAATATAATAATATATTAGATAATGATTTTTAATGGATTTGATATAAAATTAAATCCAAAAACATATCATGGTTTTGTTGGTATTCGTAATTTGGGATGTATTTGTTATATGAATGCAATGATGCAATAATTCTTTATGACTCCTGAATTTAGATATAGTATGTTGAGAGCTGAAGATGGTGTTGAAGCTAAAGTGATTCAATACAAAGATAATTAGGGTCTTGAACATTAAATAGATGATAATTCTATTCATTAATTCTAGAGATTACTTGCTTATTTGGAATTAAGTGAAAGACCTGATTTCAATCCTTAACATTTTTGTTATTCATTTAAGGATTATGATAATCAACCAGTTAATGTTTCTTTATAATAAGATGCTTAAGAATTCTTAAATCAATTTTTTGATCGTTTAGATAATTAATTAAAGAATAAAGGATGGTAACAATTTATTGAATCTATTTATGGTGGTTAGACTTGTAGTTAAATGATATGTAATGGATGTAAAAATATGAGAGAGAAATTTGATCTTTTTTATACTCTTTCAGTAAAAGTCAAAGGTGTTAAATCAATTCATGAATCATTTGAAAGTATGATAAATGGAGAAGTCATTAAAGATTATTATTGTGAATAATGCAAATAAAAAAATGATCTTATTAAACGTTAATGTTTACAAACTTTACCTAATGTATTGATAGTACATATACAAAGGATTGTTTTTAATTTAGATATATTCATGAATGAAAAATTAAGTACTCGTTTAGAATTCCCACATAATCTTAATCTATAATAATATACAAGAGAAGGATTGTTAAATTAAGATATTAAATAATAATCATATTATTAATATAAATTAAAAGGAGTAGTAGTTCACAAAGGAACAGCTTAATATGGACATTATTATAGTTTGATTAATACTAAGGATGAAAAATGGTTAAAATTTAATGATTCTGTAATTGAAGATTTTGATGTTAAAAGATTACCACATGAATGTTATGGAGGCAAAGATACTGAAGATGCTTAAGATTTTTAAGAATCTGGTAGTAGCACTAATGCATACATTTTAGTCTATGAGAGAATATAAAAAGAATAAGTAGAATTGAATTTTACTGATCTATAATAAAAATAAGAGATTATGTAAAAATTTGAAAGTGTTATTTAAGAAGAGAATAATGAAGAGTTATCATATAAATTAGATTATAAGACAATGACTCAATAACATATACCAGATTCCTTATATTAAGAAATTTGGCATGATAATCATAGATTTATGATGGAGAGACACATTTATAGTGAAGAATTCTTTAGGTTTGCTAAAGATATTGGAGAAGCTTTTCCATACCCTAAGGATTATACTTTAATTACAAATCCAGAATAAATACCTTAATATTTCGGCATTTATAATAATTATTAGGATATAAAGGAAAATTAAAAGATTTTATAATTGTTATCCAATATGACATATATAGCAATTGAATTAATTGCTAGATCATATGATCATTCCACTATTAAAAATTATGTACTTATTATTATAAATCTCATTAATATTATACCAACATGTGCTTTTTCAGTTTTTAATGAATTAATAGTCAATCGTTAATAAAGAGTTTTTAATGTATTATTATGTGCTCCTGATTACACTATAAGATAAGCAATATAATAAATTCTATTGCATTATGTTAATGTGATCACTTATATTCATGCATTTTCTTTAGACACTGAATAATTATAAGTATTATAGCCAGAAAATAGAACAGTAAGTTGTGATTAAATTATGATGAGATTCTTATTAGATTTAATATAGAAATTATAAAATGATGTTGCTAAAAATCCTACTAAATTCACTTAATACTTTACTTTTTGGAGGGATTTTGTTAAATCTTCAATTACTAATGTTAAATTTGCTTGTTAAATAGAATTAGTTTCTATTTTTGCTGATTTCTTTATGGAAAAATAATCTCCTTAAGGATTATAAAAAACATAATTTTATGAATTCATTTAGGATAAGAAAATTACTATGGCTAGTAAAATGGTTGTCCCATTCTATTCATAACTATTTTAATGTATACAATATTTATTGTAAAACCAATATTATGTTTTATCTAAAAATGATATGATTTGTCTCTAAACTTAAATCTTTTATAAAAGAGCTTTAACAGAATGTTAAGATTTCGAAACAGTTAAATTGATCATATAAAGAATGGTATTCGATAATGAACCTCTATCTAGATCTGTAATTGAAGTATTATTAGAAGAAATCAATAAAGCCAATTATGAAATTATTGGATAGTATTTAGGTTTAGCCTACAATCTACTTAATATTTATGATGCTTATCAATAAGAACGTATTGAATGGTTATTTGGTTTTCCAGAACCTAATTATTAAGATAAATATACAACTGGATGTTCAACTAATCTATCTTATCAAAGCATACTTTACTAATCTCATATAGGTTCTTAAAATGATAACCTTTCAATTTTAAATTTATTATTTGAAAATTAAAAAAGATTTTAAAATGTAGCTATCTAAATGATGAAAATGACGTTAGCTGCTGCTAATTCAAATAAATTAGTATTTTCTTATTTGGTTAATCTTCCACCACCATGTTATTTATATTCTAAATATACAGATTGGTTTGAAGGATTTCTAAATGAATTTTTAGATGATTGTAAAAAGTATCCTGTTATAGCAACAACTATATTTTTCAATAAATAAAAAGAAGTTGAAGAAACTTTTTAATTATGGCAATAATTTAAAAATTATTATTCTTAAGTTACAGAAATTGGTTTATATGATCCTATTCAACCAATCTATATCTTAGGTAACACAATTCAAACAGAACTAGTTTCAAGTGTAGTTCAATCAGATGGAGTCATATTAGAGTGTTATGAATCCACAATCTATTTTGCTGAATCTAAACCTACTTTAACAACTAATAGTGTCTTCCCAAGCTCAATATTATATGATAATATTTACTTGTAAACTGTTAAAATAGATCCATCATCAAATATTCACAACCTTATTTAAAAGTAAGGATCCTTTACTATTCCTAAACCACCACCTCTTCCAAAAAAGAAGGATGTTATTGATGGTATAGATTTTGGTACTGATGTTAAATAAACTGCTGAATAAAGTAAGGCAGAATAAGAATCTATGATGTAATTATCTCAGTTCTCAATGGAATTAGAACAAATTCCAGAGTTAAATAAATAGAGTGATGCTCATAAAACAATACCTCTTGTGTAAGTAAAGATTCTATTACTTTTAGCTAATTTGAAGAGACTCCCCAATAATTAATACATTATGATGTTGATATTTAAATGGCACCTATGTTGAAAAGATTCATGCTAAATAATACTACAAATCAAACTTTACACATAACTTATTAAATTACTCTTGATCCAGATATAATGGTCAATTTTAAGTATTTCTAAACCAAAAAATAATATTAGACATCCAGCTAAAATTTGTAAGGTTGTTCCTCCTCGTTCTAGTGTTTATTTGGCTACAATTATGAAGACTATACCTTCTATGGATTGGGGATTGTTCATTGAAACCATGAACATCAATTTTAATGGATAAAATAATACTACTCCATAATAATAAACAAAAAAATAGTATTATTTTATATTAATTTTAGAGTGAGAATTGATGAAGAAGTTTAAGTCTTTATGCCTAATCTTAAACCAGAAACAGGAACAAAAATGGATGATCAAATGTAATGTCCAGTTTGTACATTCTTACAATCAAATTCAAACCACTTTTGTGAAATGTGTACTTTTGAATTTAAGTGAGTAATATAAGAAATTATTATTAATATTAAATATTTACAATTTATATATTCTACTTATCTTATTAATAATTATAAATCAGATAAATTTTTAAATATAATCATCATAATGTAATAAGTTTTATTATAATCTTTATTTTAATAAATATAAAATAGTTATAACTATTTTAAAAAAGATTTAATAAATTGATTGATAATAATAATATATATATGTAAAAGTTAAAAATATATCAATATTTAGATTTGGCTTTAATTCTATTAGCCATTTCACATAATTGTAAATACTTCATATCTATATTTTCAATTTTCTTATTTGAAGCATTAAGAATACCACTTTGCATTTCAGTATGAAAAGGTGATTAATGTTTTACCCTTTTTGTTGTATTTTATGAATTTGTTGATTATAATATTTTAGCAAGATCAATCTAATATTATGATGAATTAGATCTTTTATTTATTTTTTTAGGAGTACTTTATTCCTTTTTTGCACTCATTTAAATAAGTGAATTTTAGGCTTTCATTTTTTATTTCTTAAGATTTACTCTATTCTACCATTCTTGATTTCTATAATATACTGCTGTATGACTAAGATTACTTTTTTATAATTATTTATTTAAAGGACTAAAAGTACACTCTTTCATTATTCTTTCTTAGCTTTGTTCCTGCTATTAAGTTATCTTTTTATTTTTCCTTTAAACCCAATCATCCAACCGTTCCATAAAATTTCCAGATATATTCTATTTATTTATCTTTGGTATGAAAGTACATTCTTTAAGTTCATTTTATGTTTTATTTATTTGAGTTTCCTCAAAAAGTTTTTAGAAATTAGATTACTTTTTTTATGCTCTTTCATATAAACTTTCAACAATCTATTGATTTGAAGAGGATTAAATAGTATTTGATTTCTTTTTTGATTTTTAAGGGTCAAGAGCAATCATAGTCTCTTCATCTTCCATGATCTTAATCTGATTATCGAGAGAGAGGATCTGATTTAAGATTGTTTTCTTTTTCAACATTAATTTAGTAGTAGGAGACTAATTCTCTTTTTATGATTGATCAGCAAAAAATTGACTATTTTTTGAATTGTCTTTAGGTGATTCAAATTTTGTAATGACAGTTTCAATCAATACATCATTTTCAATCTGTTATTTAAATGCTTATAATTCTTCATTGATATATTTGAATTGCTATTAAAATTGATGTTTAGCTAAATATTAGCTTAAGCTAGTCTAGTTACATTTATTACGATCACTTGATAAAGTGTCTCTGAAGAATGGAGTAGGTTCATCTGATTTACCCAGAGTTTATTATTAACTAATCTACCTCTCTGTTTGAGAATTAGGTTTATGACTTCCCTCCGTTTCCATTTTGTTAGTGCGATTTGATTATAAAGCTCCTTTGATGAATGATAAGGATGAGTTTGTTTAGAAGTCCTTTTTCTATTGTATTGGGGAAGCCTACAATTAACTGGATGTTCGCTAATAATTATTTTGAGGTTATTGAATATATTATGATGAAACTCTTCTAACGATTTAGGAATTCTGCTGAAGCAAATTATTATTCTTTTTAATTTACTCTAAAGTTTATAAGGCCTCGTAGGCTTACGGAGACAAATGGACAAATGATCCACTTTATGAGTTTGGATGATCAGATTATTTATTTATGAGCATTCAACGATTACAAATTAATTATAAAAAAATTGAGATCTTGTTGTTGTTGTTCTCATTCATAATTGCTATCATTTAAATTCATTAATATTATAGAATTTAAAATACATTTGCATTAAAAGAGATAATTAGAACTTCTGTAAAATCAATAAGAATTTTTAGAATCATGATAAATTATATTAATAATATATTATATGCCAATTAAACTATTTGTTCAAAAGAATATTAATTTATTTCCTCCCTTTTTAACAAAGGGGGATGGATAGATGTTTTAAATTAGAAGATTCTATTTATAAACAAGTGAAATTATATCATCTTGTATTGTACTTATGATATTTGTGAATTTCATTTTTTTTGTGGAAAATAAGATGAAGTGAATATGAAATTTAGAATTATTAATTTTATTCTTAGCTTTACTATTACAATAGATTTTCTTATAAAATATAAAGTCATTAACTAATTATATTTAAATAGATATTTTTATGGTTTAAACATCACAAATTAGGTATGGGTTTTATGATTATTGATATAATTATAAATAAAAATTGAAGAATATTCAGTAAGATTATATGTTGTTATATTATTACTGATTGCAGGTCCAGTGGCAACAATAGTGGATATAATTTCATTATCTATATATTAAGATATAAGATTTGGATCTATGTTACGAGTTTTAATAGTACTTGCTATTTTCTATGTGCAGAAATTACTATTCAAATTTGTAGAAGTGTTGGCTGGAGTCAGTCATATTATCATTTTTGTAAGAGGATTACTATTTACAATGGCTTTGATTGGACATTAATTTATTAAAGTTGATGTTAGTAATCCATTATTTGATTCATTGACTTAATCTTATTTATTAATGTTGTAAGTAGTTATATTTGATAGTTGGGGAGATGTAGCTAGAATAGTTATACGATATTAAGCTATTTATGTGTTTTACTATTTATTTCTGACAATTTTAATAGGATTCTTTTTAATGAAAATGTTAGTAGGAGTAATGGCTACTATGACTTAACCAAAAACATAGGAGTTATTTGAGAAAGATCATATTTTAAGATAAAGAGAAAATGAATAATAGGTTAGATAATTAAGTGAACATATTTAATAAGTAATTTAAAATATTTTTATTTATAATAGTATAAAGAGTAGGAGTAAAATTAACATAATCAATTAAATAAATTTTGGAGGATTTCAATTCTTCAAAGAATACACACCCTCTCTATTTAATAATTGAAGGTGTTAAATATGAAATAATATTGAAAAATTTCATTTAATTTTAAGGTGATTGATATAAATAATATAATGATTTTCAAATATATATTAATTAAAATATTACTATGAAAATACTTAATATATTTGTTTTTAATGGACATTGAACTATAATAATTGGATAAGGTTAAGTGGAATTCATAAGAAGATGATTTATTATTAAAATTGTAAAAACATTTCTAAAATGATTTTTAACAAATTTCTAGTTAGATGAATAAAATATTCTTTTATAATAAAATGACACCTGCTTTATGTGAATATAGATGGAGATATTATATTGATAGTAATATAAATAGATCAGAATTTAATTAAGCAGAAGAACATAGTATGTTTTAATAAATGAAGAAGAATGATTTATATACTAATTAATTTTGGTTTGAATTATCTGATTAATTTTAAAAAAGACCACCAAGTGTATTGAAAGTATGTACAATGAAATTCATAATAAAATATTTAATTGCTTTGAGTGAATCTTATGTATAAAATAAAGCAGTAAAAAAGAGATATTTGGCAAGAATCAAATAATTTAATATAGATATAATGATTACATTTTTTAGATTAGGTAAAGAGAAATAGAAAAGAACTGGTCCTCCAACTTTATTAGGTTAAGGAATAGATTAATGCACTTAACTTCTATTATATTTAGAATAAATGATATCTACTCGTGGTTAAATGTCTAAATATGATGATTAAAGTGAATAAGCATCAATTAAATTTCATTCTATGATGGAATGTCTTATTTTTATAGATACAATATTTAGAATATTTCATAAGATCTCTCCATATAATTAAGGAGAATAAGCTGAAAGAGATAAGATGGAAACTCTATTACCAACAAAAAAATCTACTCTTAGTTTACATGATGATAGAGGATATGAAGATTAAGCATTCGAATAACTTAATAAAGAAGATGTCAGATTAATATATAATAGTGAAGCATTACAAACATTTTAATAATACTTTAGTACAAATGAGTGATTGATTATTAAAATATGTATATTTTTAATGATTTCATTCAAGATTTTTATTTAATGCTAAACCAACTCTGTTTTTATCTCTATCAAATTTAGCAGAATACTTTGTAATAAAGACATCACCTAAGATCCATAAGGGACCTCTATAATTAATATAAAATTATACTATTTTGGTGGAAGATCCAAAGGAAAAATAGTTCCAGCACAACCAACAATCTAATCCATTGATGAATGTTGATAAGGTGCTTCAACTCCTTATTCTATTAGATATAAATAATATATTTATACATGTAATAGTTAAAATGTAATCTTTAGGTGATAAAATGTAATCATGTCCATCAATAACAAATGTGATATCTGGCATTGTTGGATAATTTTAACATTTTGGTTCAACTCTTATCATTGATAATAATGTTCTAACATCTTTAGTTGGTCCTGTTAACAGAGTGGTTCCTGTGTCAACAACCATTTTACACTTATGTTAATGTGTACAAATTCCAGTATCCTTATTACCAACTTTAATTTATTCTGCCATTATTGACCAATAGAATTATTCATGAACTTAATGATAAACCCATTCTCCTTTAATTTAAGAATCATCACTTCCACCAAAAATTAATTATGATCCTGAATTACCAGTAGCTCTATTTAAATGGAATGTAAAAACATTTGAATGTAGTTTATGTTATTAGATCATATAATCAAATAAAGTAGGAACTCCTGTCATATGAGGATACCCTAATCCTACTATACCATCAAATTCACCCTCATGAAATGCATCTCCAATTTATTAAGTAACTTCAATAAATAAAGCATCTTTCAAATCTAAACCATCCACTTTGATTCTCTCTCTATTTATTAATCCTTTCAATGTTCCACTACCAAATACAATTTCAACTGATTTGCCAATCTCATTAAATGATTAACTTTCAGCTCTATTATATCTTTTACTCTTTTAACATCCAATATCTTTACATTACTCTGAAGCTATACAAGTCAAAGCAGAACCTGTATCAAATATAACATCAAAAGCATTCTTTCCTTAAGCACTTCCTACTTATAATTCACCTATGAACATTGTATTAGCTATATTAGTCAAAGGTACATCTGCAATATATGAACCATCTTAATTTCTATCTGTTGTCAATAACTTTTAATTTTGATGTTCCATCTATTCCTCAATGTGTATATCAACAGGAGCTAATGCACCAGATTCTTCAAATATACCTTTTTCTTCAGATGTTAAAGGTATTACATCCATCAATGATTCATTTACAACCATATTTGTATTTTTTCTTTTCTTATGATGATGTTCCTATTTCTTATTATGATGACTCTAATGTTTTAAATTTTTTTTCTAAATATTTTTCTCTAACATCACTGTCTCAAATTATAGGGCTCCTTCAACTTACTTTCCAATCTTCTAATAATGACTTTCCTCCAACAATTAAGCATGTGAATGTTACAACATATTTACTATTTCTATTAAATGTTCTTAGGTATGACGGCTCTTTAGCTCTACAGTAAAATGCTTAGCTGTCCCTAATAGTAATAAAGCTGCTATCAGCAACATAATAATTAATTATAATAAAAAAACGAATTATTAAACTTTATAAATTTACTTTATAATTTTACATATAACATTTATGCACTCAAACTTTTTGCTGTTATACACAAATTTCAATTAAATTCATAACATTTGTTATTTTTAAGATATTTCCAATTTATATATATATATAGATTATAATTCTTTTATTTATTGTTTTAACTTCAATATAAAGCAATATGATTGTTTCACTTAATAATTATTAATTTTTCAAATTTAAAAAACAATTATGAATAGAAAATAATAAGCTCCTGTATCTTAAAAACCAGTTGGCAAATAACAATAAGTCAGTCGTAAATAATAAGATAGGTAAATAATTAGTGCATATTAATTTTTAGACCAGGTTTGACTGAAGATGAAATAGAAGAGATTAAAGAAGCTTTCAATTTATTTGATACAGAAGGTACAGGCAAAGTAGACCCTAGAGAATTAAAGGCAGCTATGTAAAGTTTAGGATTTGATTAAAAAAATCCAACTATTTTTAATATGATTGCAGAATTAGAAAATGAGGGAAATGAAATTGATTTTGATTAGTTCTTAGATGCCATAACTTCTAAATTAGGTAATAGAGAAACAAGAGATGGAATCAATAAAATTTTTGATTTATTTGATGATGATGGAAGTAATACTATTAACTTAAATAATTTAAAACGAGTATAATTTATTACTAATATTTTAGGTGGCCAAAGAATTAGGTGAAACAATGGCAGCTGAAGAACTTGCAGAAATGTTAGAAAGAGCAGCTTCAAATGGTAGAGAAATTTCAAGAGAAGACTTCTATAACATTATGGTCAAAAGAACCTTTTGATAAATATAATTCATTTTAACAACCTTTAGTTATAACTTTTAATTCAAAATTTTTATTCAATATATCTAAATTTTACTTAAAAATATTAATTATAATTCTATTTAAATAGGAATTTTATTAATTATTATTCAAACAATGTCAAATATTAAATTACTTTATAAATCATAATTATTGTTAGACTATTATTACTATCCATTTTGATAATTATTATCTTATTCCTCTTTTTATTGATTTCCTTCTATTTCATTTTCTTTTTTAACCTAAAATTAATATTAAAAATATACATCTGCAGATATCCACAAAGTACGCTTTTCGGTTAGAAAGAGAGCTTTAACAGAAGATTTATTAATCTTTGAAGGAAATCTTAATGAAATTTTATAAAATTTGCCTGCAATCATTTAAAATTAATCTTCATCTACTTTTAATTTGATAGCTTTTCCTGTTATTAAAAGAGGAGTGAGAATTTAAAATCGATATTATTTAATTGCATTAAAATCTAGATCTCCATCATATTCCTATTCTGTATTCTGGTAAATCAAATATAATTCCCATTCAGGTTCTTAAATAACAAAATTGGTTGGTTAAGAAGACATTGATTATTTTTCAAATTCCTCTCTCTGTCTTTTCCTTACTTATATAGATTTTAATAGCTTTTACTTTATTCTGTTTCATCTTCATCATCATTATTTTGAGGAGTGGATTAATTAGGTTTTTCATCTATAACTTCAACCTTGGGTGGTTTCTTTCCTTTCACTCTTTAAAATTATATACTTTTCCCTTTATATTTCATTTTAAGAGAGATAAATTCTAATAATATTAGTTGATTAATACTATCTTATAACTTTAATTTGTATTTTTAATCAACATAAGTTTACACAAGTTAACAAAAGAAAGTTTTTAAATTATCATCTTAGGTTAGATTAGTGGCGACTGTTGGATTAATGATTAAATCAATGACTTTGCAAGTATCACCTTCTATGATGATTTAGATTTACATTATTACTTACATCATGATCTTCTTTGATGTTTCCAACACTCATAGGTACTCTAATGCCAACTTCATTGTTATAATCAATAAGTTGTTTTTCTTCAGGAGCATCAACAACAGAATGAGAAGTTACATTAAAGAAGACTTTTTCTCCATTTTGATCAAAGGCTTTGAGTACAAAATGGGGTGTTGGTTCAATCATCATACCACCTTCTTAATCTAAATATTCTTAGATATCTTTGAGTTTCTGAAATTGAATTTATGAATAAATTTAGTACCAAATATTCTGGATCTGTTAAAGGCTTGGTTTTAAGTTGATTAGTTTGAATATTGGCTTTCTTTTATTAGAAAAGAAATTGATCATATTTTTATTTTAGCTATAGATATAATATTTATTATGAACTTCAGGATTGCTTTTTATGAATTCCATTATTTATTCATCTGAAAATTAGGATAAATCAAACTAATCTGGTTATCGATTGGGTAACATATTAGGCTTAATAAAAATAATTAAATAAATAAAAGAAGTAATGAGTAATATTATTTGAATAATGATGTACTGTTTCATATATGTATATTTTTATTCTTATAATTTGAAACACAGAAACATTAATAATTAATTCGAATTCTTTTTGATTTCAAATGTCTCAATATGGTAAAGCAGAATACTGGGAAGAACGATACACTAGGTAAAGTCAATGATTGTACAGTTAGGGATCCTGAACCATTTGATTGGTATCAAAGATTTGCAGGAGTAAAAGATCTTGTATAAGCATGTTTCACACCTGAGAGTAAGTTACTGAATGTTGGAGCAGGCAATTCAAGTAATGATTATATTGAATATTTGAGGATTAAGTGAAGAAATGTTTGATGAAGGTTATTAGAATATTACAAATATTGATATCTCACATGTAGTTACTAAGGCAATGTAAGAGAAGTATAAAGACAAAGGACCAAATTTCAAATGTAAGAAAACAGTTTTCAATTAGATTTACATATGGATGCAAGAGCAATGGATTTTGAAGAAGGAGCATTTGATGGAGCAATAGATAAAGGAACTTTAGATGCAATTTTAGTATCATTTCTTTAGATTATAAGTGTGGTGAGTCATCATCTTCAAATGCTTAGAAGGTGATACAAGAAGTTCATAGAGTCTTAGGGCCTAAAGGAGTTTTCTTTATCATTTCATATGGTTTACCTGAGCATAGATTATAATACCTTGAGAAACCTGAATATGATTGGTAAAATGAATTAATATATTAAAATGCAGGAATGTAATAGTTAAATAAGTTCATAAACCTACTATTTCTACATCAATTGCTATCACAAATGAAGACAAAGATGCTCCAAATGTTCATTATATTTATATTTGCTCTAAAGTATAAATTTATATTAAATTTAGGGTCAACCAAAAGGAGCTAAATAATGATTTGGTATATATATATATAATTGACATAATATTTAAATATATTTTCATATGAATTATTAATCAGCAATTCAATCCTGTAGTCCTAGTAAATAAAAGTAAGTATGTTTCTAAAGAAGATAAGAAGAGATTAGCTCTCCGATTACGATTTCTCTTCAATCCGAATTCGAGCAGTTAACATTAGATACTTCTCCTAAATAAGATCCACTCACCAATTAACATAGTGGGATACTTGACTTTATTGATGAAATAGATCAAGAAGAGAAGTTTAAGAAACATCAGAGTTTAAGTTTGTAGAAAGAGCTTATTAAAAGAAATAATAAAAACAAGTCAAATGAAGGTTAATCGTCTCCTCACTCTAATCAATCTTTGGTTGATCAAAAATTTAAATATATAAAAGAACTTTGGTTATAGGAATCACCCATATAAGAAATAAATAAATAAATTCTATCTTAGAGAGTGATATCAATCAATGAAGAATAATATTTCAAAGATCTACAAAATGATAATGTAATAGGAATGGGAGTCTATCACTCAAACGAAGCAAGTCCTTTAATGTACTTTGAACCAGATATAGAGACTGATATTTATATCTCAAGTTTGATAGTAATTACTAAATTAACTTTTCATTAGGATTCATTATGGGGAAATTAAATTATCTCTCGAAAATTGCAGAAACTTATTGAATCTGGAACACCAGAATAATAATTATTGATAGTCCAAAAGTTAGAAAGAATAAGTCCATAAATTTAGAAGGATGTTTTCGGAAATTATGTAGTTCAAAAGATCTTTGATAGTTGTGGAGATATCAAACTCAAAACTAGAATGTTCAATAAATTAAAGACTCATTTTTATGATTTATCCAAGAATCCCTTTGGTTGTAGAGTTATGCAAAAATTAATTGAGTATTCGTAAGGCAAAGAGGATATCTAGAATTCTATACTTTCTTAATTGGTTTAGAATATGAGATCTTTGATTTACGATTCTAATGGAAATTATGTCATATTTAAGATGCTTGAATCCTATGATAAATCTAAAATGGAATTTCTTATTCCTATTGTAGAAGAATCTGTATATATAAATCATGTATCTATTCTAGTTTCATTATATGGCTCAACAAATTTATGGATGCAAGATCATTCACAAAATCATCCAATAATATCCTCCCAATTATATTGCCAACCTAGTAAAATAGTCTATTTCTAATTATTCAGTCTTAAGTTAAACAGAATTTGGAAACTATATTCTTTAACACATATTATAATTTTGGATTGTTTCTCCGGAGAAAACTCGACTAATCTAACTTGTAATCTAACAG
Organism: Paramecium primaurelia; assembly: GCA_905182975.1. NCBI lineage: Eukaryota > Ciliophora > Oligohymenophorea > Peniculida > Parameciidae > Paramecium > Paramecium primaurelia. Next base: position 337,813 of record CAJJDM010000065.1, on the reverse strand, counting down.
TTTTATTAATTAAGCATTAACAAATATGCAAGGTGAGAAATCTTAACTAATTTTAGTAATACTGTAGAAAGAGCCTTGGAGGCTTTAAGTAAACCTGAATTGATAACTGTTCTAAATTGGTTACTATTTAGAAATTAAGCTTAACAATAGTTCTCCTATGTTGCTTCAAATTTTGTCCAATTGGCAAATCATTAATTTGCAAATTATGTGATCAAAAAATTTTTGATCTTAATTGATTAATAAATGTAACAATCCATTTTAAACTTCTTAATAAAGAATTAGTAAGAGTATCAAGCTCTGAAATCTACTTTGCATGGTAAATTTAATGTAATTCAAATAGGTTAACGAATATGTAGTCTTTTAGAGAAATAAGTGAAATGTTGATAGTGTGTTAGAATTAATATATATATAATAAATTGAATAAAAACTGTGGAAATATATAAAAAATTAATAATTGACTTATTTTTTAATAAGTCAGAATACTAAGAAGTATTTTGTGTTCGTAATTTAAAAATAATGATATATCAATGACTCATGCATCTTATACTCTTCTTTAGACACCTTCATTTAGAACATAAAATTACCTTTGGGAGGGGGAATGAAATCAGTATATAATGTGTTGTAAAGATTTGGGTAAAGTGCCCAGACAGCTATAATTTAATAATATTGTAAAATATACCCCAGCATCCAACAGCTGGCATAATTCCCATAAATCTCTTAGTCTTGGCAGTCCAAGCTTCGTATCCTAATTTGTAAAATGTGGGTAAATACATTATTTAATTAAAATTATTGGAAATCTTTGGAGTCTAATAAAATACAAAAAAAAAACTTTATTTCATATTTATGATATATCATATATACTATATGGCCTTAAAAACATTCAAATTAATTGTAATTAAATGTGATAGATCATTTTAAATTATATTCATCAACTCTTAGCTATTGGTTTGAGAATTAAGTAAGGTTTAATTTAATTGGAATCTGTAATATTTTGAAGATTAAGAAATAGGGATTAATCAAATAAAGATGTAATTTTTTATGAATTATTAATATAATAGTTATGGGAAATTGTTGTCCTAATCATGATTAAAAAGCATCGTTTATTAGTTCAATAAGTGATGATAAAAGTAATAATTCTGTTTAATTTTAGTCAAATTACAAACTAACAGTGCATAAAAGTAACCTGTTTAAGTAGTTATCCCACCACCTCCATTAAAATAACAGATAAGCCAAGATGATTTTATTAGGATAGGAATGCTTGGACAAGTATTATAAATTATAAATGTAGGGGGCATTTGGTAAAGTTTATTAAGTGAAAAAGAAAGACACTAATAAAATATATGCAATGAAATAAATCGAGATTAAAAAAATCAGAGAATGCAATTTAGAAACAAACACTGTTTTAGAAAGAAATGTATTAAAATAAAGCAAACATCCTTTTATAGTAAAATTGAAATTTGCATTCCAAAATCCAAAATATATATTCTTTGTGATGGAATGTATAAATGGAGGATAATTTTATAATGTCATCAAATGTAAAAAGAATGGATTACCAGAAAATGTTGTAAGATTTGTTGCAGCAGAAGTAATATTAGCACTTGAATATTTAAATACAAAACTTAAAGTTATTTACAGAGATTTAAAACCAGAAAATATATTGCTGACTGAAACAGGACATGTTAAATTGACAGATTTTGGATTAGCAACTTTAAGAAAAGATAATGAAAAATCATATCTTTTAGCTGGTACTCCTGAATATCTGGCACCAGAAATCATAACTAGATAAGGTCATTCTTATGAAGTTGATATATGGACACTTGGTAATAAACTATTTATATAATTAATAGGAATACTTATATTTGAGATGATTAATGGTTATCCACCATTTAATGATCCATAAAGAAGAGTAGAAATGATCACTAAATAAATTTTACTTAATGATCCTACATATCCAAAGACCATGAGTCAACCTGCCTGTGATTTAATTCAAAAACTCCTCAAAAATGACCCAAAAGAGCGTTTAGGTGTTAAAGGAGGATATGAAGAAATTAAAAATCACCCATTCTTTAATTCAATTAGCTGGGATGTTATTCATATGTAAGTATCTCCACTTAAAACCTTTGCTGAAAAGAGCAATATAAAAAACTCAACAAGAGTTGTAAATCCTCCTCCTCCTTAAACATTAGAGGATACTCCTTGTAATCGTTAAATGCATGAAGGAAAAATTGATGGTATTACATATTTAGGAGAAGGTGAAACTTTTAATTCAAAATTTTGATCACAAGAATAATACTTAGTAAATATTTATAAATGTATGTCATAATAATCGAATACATTTTATTCATATTATAAATTATTTTTTTCTTTAGAATTTGAATTTAATAGTCTATATATTTAATATAATTTTTTTGTTTATTTACCTATTCTCCAGATACATAGTTTTTGATGTTGGATTCTGAAATGTTATTATTAAAATTCTATTATTAAATCGACTAATCTTCATTCAGTCTATCACACTATAATTGGAATATTTTATTTTCAAGATATAATGGACAATCCTTTATAATAATATATTATCTAATAATTCATCTAAAAATTTTAAATAATTTAAAGAATTTTATTTTGATGTGATTGATGATGTTATCTTTTGTTTTTGATACTAATAAGCATTTCTTGATAATTTATATTAAAAATAGCTAATTATCTTTGCAAAGATTAATCAAAGAAAACTTATCATTAATTAATTTTTTTATGCACTTTTTTATGTGTATGTACAACTTTGAAAACAAATTTTTAAATTAAGATTTTTATTTTAATGGCAGATTAGGAGTAATAATAAGCACCACCCGCTCCAGAATAAGAATAAGCACCCTAAGCTGAAAAGAAAGGATTCGGAAGAGGAGGAAGAGGATAAAGAGAAAGAAGAGAAGGAGGAGCCCCAAGGTAAAATAGAGGTCCCAGAAGATTTGGTGGAGAATAAGAGTGGACCCCATTGACTAAATTAGGAAGATTAGTTAAGGCTGGTAAAATTAAGAGTCTTGAAACTATTTTCTAATTCTCTATTCCAATTAAGGGTATCAATTTATTGTAATAATATTTAGAATATCAAATTGTGGATCATTTCCTCAAGAATTTGAAAGAAGAACCACTTGCTCTTGGTCCAGTCTAAAAGCAAACATGTGCCGGATAAAGAACAAGATTTAAGGCCTATGTTGTAGTTGGAGATAATCACCAACACATTGGTTTGGGATGGAAATCAGCCAAAGAAGTTTAAGGAGCTATTAAAGGAGCAGTCATTAATGCCAAACTTAATTTGATTCCAGTTAGAAAAGGATATTGGGGAAATAAGATTGCCTAACCACACACTGTCCCATGCAAAGTTACAGGAAAGGAAGGATCAGTCAGAGTTAGATTAGTTCCAGCACCCAGAGGTACTGGTATAGTTGCAGCCATCACTTCTAAGAAAGTGTTACAAATGGCTGGTATCCAAGATTGCTATACTCAATCTAAAGGAAGCACAAGAACAAGATCAAACTTCTTGAAGGCAACCTTCCATGCCCTTAAAGAGACCTATAATTTCCTTACCCCAGATCTTTGGGGCCATACCAAATTAGAATCAACACCATTCTAAGAACATAGCGAATACTTGGCAGCCTTAAAATGAGATAATATCACAATAAGTATAGTATAATATGGATGTTCATTATATTTTAATATTTTTAATAAGAAAATGCTCATCTTCTATAAGAAATGATCTATCTATGTGAGTAAAATAAATCTAATTACAAAAAGGTATAGAATATAGAACAAAAATGATTTACATATTAGAAAATAATTGAGATTTTTAAAAATATATTTTATTAATTTTTAGGATGTCATCGGGATCACATTTAAGCAAAGAATTACATGATCTGATCAAATCAATAGGAGAGACTCGTAGTAAATAAGAGGAAGACAAAATTATCATAAAAGAAGTTCAATAATTAAAGACTAAACTTAATGAGAAGAACATGCCACCAAAAAAAGTGAAGGAAATGCTTATTAGAGCAATTTATATTGAAATGTTGGGGTAAAATGTAAAAGTGAAGTATAAAGTCATGATGCATCTTTTGTACACATCAATGCTATACATCTCACATAATCCAAGAATTTAGCACTAAAGAGATTGGGTTATTTGTGTTGTTCCTTATTTTTGGATAATGATAGCGAGCTACTTATTTTATTGGTGGCCACACTCCAAAAAGATCTAGCATCAACAAATGTTCATGTTGTAGTCAATGCTCTTACTGCTGTAGGAAAATTGATAAGCAAGACTTTTGTGAATGCATTGACAGAACCTGTATTAAAATTATTGACTCATAATACTGATATTGTTAGAAAGAAAGTAAATTGAATAATAATATGATTTTAGGCATTAATGGTGATGTAAATTATTAGATAATTGAATTAAGATTGTATTACAGAATAAGATTATGATGATAGAATCAGAAGAGGAATCTAAGATAAAGAACCAAGTGTTATGGGAGCAGCATTCAATTTGTATCATGAAGAATTAAAGAAAGGTGCTGTTAATAAATATAAACCATTAACAGGTACTTTTGTTTCAATGTTAAAATAAATTATAGAACATAAACTACATAAAGTAAAATTTTAATATATATTAAAATAATATAGGATTATGATTATCATAGATTTCCTGCTCCTTGGTTATAAATTAAGTTACTTTAAATACTTACACTTTTGGGAGCTAATGATTTAAAAGTTAGTGAATAAATTTATGAAGTTTTGGGATCAACTTTAAGAAGAGCTGATGATACAACAATTAATATAGGTTATGCTGTTACTTATTAATGTGTAAAATGTATTAGTGGAATTTATCCTTAATAAAGTTTACTTGAATAAGCAGCTAATTCTGTATCTAGATTTTTAAAATCTGATAACAATAATCTAAAATATTTAGGAATTAATGCTTTAACTTAGATTGTTTCAATTTCATAAAAATATGTATTAGAACATTAAATGACAATTGTTGATTGTTTAGAATCTAATGATGATACATTAAAAAAAGAAACTTTAGAATTATTATTTAAAATGACAAATGAATAAAATTGTGAAGTCATTATTCAAAAATTGATTCATTTTCTTAAAACAAGTTCAGATTCTAATTTTAAAAAGGATTTGTTTGTTAAAATATCTTTATTAAATGAAAAACATGCACCTACTTAAGAATGGTTTATTAAGACAGCTAATACATTATTTGAATTTGGTTCTGAATTTATAGATAATGATGTTAGAAATAATTTCTTTAAATTATTAATAGATAATTTTAATGATATTGGAACTGAATTTGGTGTATTCATCACTGAAATATATTCTGATCTATTAAAAAATGATTTGTAAGATAATATATTGAAAATTGTCTGTTGGGTTATTGGTGAAATTGGTTCATAAATATATGATTAAGATCCAAATAAATTAAATGAATTAACTTAATTAGTAATCATGAAATTAGATTCACAATTAGAATCTGAAACAACCATATCATGGATATTAACATGTTTGGCTAAATTATAATCTGCAAGAGCATTTTAAATGTTTGATTAAACTAGAGCTATCTTTTAAAAATATATGCAATCAAAACATTTAGATTGTTAATAAAGAGCAATTGATTTCTTTACTCTTGCTAAATTTAATGCAGCCCTTAAAGGTTCATAATTTATTACTGTGGATCCCAAAATGTCATTCTTAGATGCTTATGTCTAATAAGAAAGATCACGTGGAGCTTAACCATATAATCCTTCATTATAAGTTAAAGCAGCTGCCTTAGGTTCAGCAGCAGAAGCACCTTCCCTTAATTTTGGACCTTATAGTGATAATAAATATGGAGGTGTCAAGACTGGTACTTTCGGAACTGAAGAAAATAAGACAACAAATTAGAATTCATCAGCTCCAACTATAGCTGGACCTTGGGATGATACAGGTTACAATCAAAAGTAACCACCTGCTCCAAAACCAGCTATTGCAACTCCGATGGCTATAGGGTCAACAACTGGTATGGGAAGTAATGGAAGTGGTTAAACAACAACTAAAACTACTATGCAATCTATGGGAAGTGGTTAAATGGGAGTAAATGCAAATCAAACTTAAAACAATTACATTCCACCTGTCAAACCTCTACCTCAAAAAGAAGATCCAAATTTAAAGGAGAAATAGAAATTAGCAAATCAATTATTTGCTCCCATTTCCTAAACATAACAATAACCATAGTAATGATAATTATTTCTATATTAGATAAACCTAGAAAAAAGGAATTACAGCAATGACTGCACCAAAACCAATGAATGCAAATCCTAATCCTAATGCTACTCAAACATAAACATAGTAATAAAAACCACCAGCTTAAGTTTTAAATTTATTGGAAATTGACGATCCTTTGCCAACCAAATAACCAAACATAGTAGTTCCATAAGTATATGTCTAATAGCCTTAAATTATCACCCAAAAACCAGTAGTTCCTTAATAATAGCAACCTTAATAATAACAACCTTTATAATAATAATGGTCATAACCTTCTCCAGTTTAGGCATAGCCAATTCCTTAATAATAATAATAATAATTAAGATCATATATACCAGCAAATATTAATGTCGATCAATATGAATAATTATGGGAAAGAAATTAAAATATCAAAGAAGTAACTTTGTAAAGTAAGATTAAATCAGAATAGGATTTTAAAAGAATGATCTAAACTATTAATATTAATGTAATACTAATTCTTAATATTCTTTTAAGGTTATTGAAGTAATAGAATAGGAAATTATTTGTGCTGGTGCAAATGCAGAAAATAAGAGTTGTGTCCTTATATATGGTTGTTACAATTCTAATGGATCATTAGATTTGAAAATCAATAGTACAGATCCTAAGGATGCTGAATACATTTTAGCTGTTATTAAGAGATAATTCTGTTGATAAGGAATTAGAAAAACAATTATATAAATTTTATTATTCATTTTATTCTGGGAAACTATAGCTTCTTTTATTACCTATCAGGTTCAATGCGTAATTAAGACAAAGCAGAATTCTTATAGGATGGGGCACTAGTTTTACTTTAGTTGGATTTGGTAAATTTAGGATTTGTTGTTGTTTTGGTTAATCGCTAAACAATTTTTCCCATCTTTTATTGATTTTGCTATGAATATTTAGAAATTCTATTCTTGAGTTCCACAGTCCTTATAAAAATATAATAAATTTTTAACTTTTTGTAATCTTTAAGAAAAGTTTCTTTATTTCTAAATGTAGAAGGAGTTCTCTATAACCGCTGCATCAATTTTTCATTTTCTCCAACTATTTTCAATGCCTCTTTCTTTCTGTAAGATAAATTAAGAGACTTTATTGAATTTGCAGAACTTTATCTAGTCAGTGATCTTTTAGGAAGAGATGAGTAAGTTTTTTAATTTCCAATATCTACTATTCGATTAAGAATTTTGGCATTTTCCTTAAATAATCTTTACTCCTTTTATAAATCCACTTATAATTTAGTATAGAATTTATTTGCACGTATTTATTAGTATTTATCATTGTCTTATAAAACATGCTTAAATGAATAATATTTGATACTCTTCTTGATAAATATGGATCAGACCTTGTATTAATCAATTTAAATTTATGTTATTAGAATTACTCAGCCTAACAAACCTTCTTTATTATGTCTTACTCTACATATTTAGGTCCTTTCATTATTTATTAATAAATAATTATATGCAATAAAGAAAAAAGCTCAACTTGAATGCAAATGCCTTTTCTTGTGAAATAATTGATCCATAAATGAATAATAATTAACCATCTTAAAATACAAATTACTAGTATGATTATACCTATGGCAATTATGGAATAGATTAATTTTAAAATGATCACAATTATTATCATTATGATTAATAGAATTATAATTAGATCCATTATAAGAAACAATTTGAATAGCCTAAAAAGAAGGTATAGAATGAAAATAAAAAAATGTAAATTAAAAACAATAAGGATAATTAATAAAAACTATAACTAGATTAACAATAAAAATAAGCATAAAAGATTGAAAAATTACCAAAAGATAATAAAATAGAATAATAAAAAATAGAATAGAAGAATTAAAAGAAAGAAGTAAAATAAGATGTAATAGAACCTCCAGAAGAACCTAAGTAATTAGTTTTAGGTATATTAATTTATATTAACATTAGATCCAAAGCTTGGCTATTGGACATATACTCAAAAAGAGTATGAGGAATTTCATAAGCAAGAGAAAGAATATTAAATTAAAAAAGCAGAATATGATGAACGTATTAAGGGATAAAGAATGTTAGAGTAAAGAAAAAGAATGGAGAAATTCTCAAAATTAAAGGAGAAAAAGTAGAAAAGGAATAATTTATTAGGAATGAAGAAAATTAATTAATTAATAAGGGAATTAAGAATTTAATATAAATAATATGTGAGAAGAGAAAAAAAAAAATAGTTTGGTTATGTTTTAGATGAGAATAATAATGTCTAAATTATTTAGTAAGAAATAAAAAAGAAAAAGTTATCAAAGATCTAAAAAGCAAAGTAATTATGGGATAATCTTAATGATCCTGATTATGAGACAGTTGATGAAGATCAAATTAAAAATGATGATTAATAATTAATTGCTATTCTAAATTAATTATCTATCATCAATCCTTATTCTAAAGAAAAATATAATAATATGAAAATAAGACCTTGGATTACTTAAATTCCTAGTAAAGAATTGGATGATATGGCATTGTAATTCATTAATGAACTTAGTTATATGTAAGCAAAAAAGAAAGTAATTGAACCTAAAAAGTTGAAAAAGAGAATTGTGGCAGGAATAAAAGAATGTTTAAGAAGTATATAATATACTTTACCTGAAAAATCAGCAAAATTAATAATAATACCGATTGGCATTCAAGAGTGTCCTATTAAAAGTAAATAATAAAAAGTATAATTTCAGATGGGCCAGATCATTAAATCTTGAAGGTTTTAAAAGAAAGCTTAAATAAAAATATTCCAGTTATCTTTGCAAGCACTAGATCAAAACTTGGAAGGGCATTTAGTGGAAAATTTGGACCAAAAATAAGTGTGATTAGTGTTATTAATTACTAAAATATGGAGGAATAATTTACTAAACTTATTTAATTGAGTAATGAGTAGAAAGAGTAATTTAGATTGTTATATGGAGATGTGAATCTGCTTTAATTTATTAATTAAATATGAGAAATAGAATTAAGTATTTCTGATAAAGAATTGTCTTCATGAATGCTAAAGTATTTTATCATATAAAAATCATTTTGAAAATTTATTTAAAATTAAATGTTTGAGAAGGAAATAGTGATTGATGGAAAAGGTCATTTACTTGGTAGATTGGCTTCATATATTGCCAAAGAATTGTAAAGAGGATAAAGAATAGTTGTTGTTAGATCTGAATTGATTTAACAATCTGGTAAGCGATTTTAATAATTAAAGGATCTCTCTTTAGAAATAGAGTCATCTTCGAAGAATATTTGAATAAGAGAATGGCTTTCAATCCAAGAAGAGGATACAAGCACTATAGAACACCATCAAGATGCTTTTGGAAGGTTGTTAGAGGAATGCTTTAATACAAATCAAAGAGAGGAGCAGCTGCTCTTGAAAGATTAAAGATCTTTGAAGGTGTCCCCCCTCCTTATGACACTAGAAAGAGATAAGTTGTTCCAGATGCCCTTAAATTGATCAGACTCAAAAACCATAGACCCTTTTGCACTTTAGGTGATTTATGCGCTTCAGTCGGATGGAATTCATAAGCAGTTGTCAACAGACTTGAAGAAAAGAGAAAATAAAGGTATTATTAACATATTAATTTATTAGAGGAACAGCATATTATAAGAGAAAAATTGCAAGAGAAAATCTTAGAAGAAAGGCTATTGGAGCTAAAGAACTTACTAGCATCAATGCAGAATTAGAGAAATTGGGCTATTGAAATATTATAATAAGATAATGTACAATTAAATATTGAGTAATTTTTTTTCAATGTATTTTCTTTATTTTTAGAGAAAATTTTTTTGATTAAGATGAAATTATGAAGGGCCTTTCAAAATACTCCAACTTATTAATTGCAGGTAACTACTTGGAATTGTCAATGGTTGTATGTAGAGAATTGATATGTAGAGAGTGAGTGCTGGCTGCTTTTTAACTTATCAAGCGAGTTAATCTTATATCTTAGTTTTTCATCTGTCTTAGATAAGTACTATTTTTTTAAGCATCAGACTTCAATTTTTATAGAAGAATCAAGGTTTGAATCTTTTCACCAAAACTATAATTTCTATTTTTGGTTTCTACACTTGAACTCTTCTTTCTTTTTCTGTTTGAAGGACTTTCAGGATAGGGATGGTGATGTATCAATTAATGACAAATTGACATTTTTGGTGGTGAACTACTTCTTATCTTATATTCAACTAATGCCACTTTGAACATAAAAAGAATGGCTTAAACACAAAGGATCAATTTTCTCCACATTTTAATACAAAACTAATGTCTTTAGTATTTTGTTTTTTAATGAGTAAAAGTTAAAAATATAAATTAACATCTCTTATTTAATATTCCTTCATATGTAGATTCAGAACTTCGACTTCTTTTTTGTCTAATAAATAAATAACATTCTAAAATACATTTCTAAGTTTGATTGTATTTCATTAAGTGATAATAATTTTAAGAGTCCTTACTTTTGATTACTTTTTATGGGTACTTTAGTAAAATATCTTTGGCTACGTTATTTTGGAGAGGGATTAGACTAGAATTATTAAGTAAAGTTAGTTTTGATAACAAAGCAGTTTTTTGATTTAGCTCTTGTTTCCATATTATTTTATTAAAAGTAAAAATAATATATATGAAAATATACAAATAAACATTTTAATACANGAAAGATTAAAGATCTTTGAAGGTGTCCCCCCTCCTTATGACACTAGAAAGAGATAAGTTGTTCCAGATGCCCTTAAATTGATCAGACTCAAAAACCATAGACCCTTTTGCACTTTAGGTGATTTATGCGCTTCAGTCGGATGGAATTCATAAGCAGTTGTCAACAGACTTGAAGAAAAGAGAAAATAAAGGTATTATTAACATATTAATTTATTAGAGGAACAGCATATTATAAGAGAAAAATTGCAAGAGAAAATCTTAGAAGAAAGGCTATTGGAGCTAAAGAACTTACTAGCATCAATGCAGAATTAGAGAAATTGGGCTATTGAAATATTATAATAAGATAATGTACAATTAAATATTGAGTAATTTTTTTTCAATGTATTTTCTTTATTTTTAGAGAAAATTTTTTTGATTAAGATGAAATTATGAAGGGCCTTTCAAAATACTCCAACTTATTAATTGCAGGTAACTACTTGGAATTGTCAATGGTTGTATGTAGAGAATTGATATGTAGAGAGTGAGTGCTGGCTGCTTTTTAACTTATCAAGCGAGTTAATCTTATATCTTAGTTTTTCATCTGTCTTAGATAAGTACTATTTTTTTAAGCATCAGACTTCAATTTTTATAGAAGAATCAAGGTTTGAATCTTTTCACCAAAACTATAATTTCTATTTTTGGTTTCTACACTTGAACTCTTCTTTCTTTTTCTGTTTGAAGGACTTTCAGGATAGGGATGGTGATGTATCAATTAATGACAAATTGACATTTTTGGTGGTGAACTACTTCTTATCTTATATTCAACTAATGCCACTTTGAACATAAAAAGAATGGCTTAAACACAAAGGATCAATTTTCTCCACATTTTAATACAAAACTAATGTCTTTAGTATTTTGTTTTTTAATGAGTAAAAGTTAAAAATATAAATTAACATCTCTTATTTAATATTCCTTCATATGTAGATTCAGAACTTCGACTTCTTTTTTGTCTAATAAATAAATAACATTCTAAAATACATTTCTAAGTTTGATTGTATTTCATTAAGTGATAATAATTTTAAGAGTCCTTACTTTTGATTACTTTTTATGGGTACTTTAGTAAAATATCTTTGGCTACGTTATTTTGGAGAGGGATTAGACTAGAATTATTAAGTAAAGTTAGTTTTGATAACAAAGCAGTTTTTTGATTTAGCTCTTGTTTCCATATTATTTTATTAAAAGTAAAAATAATATATATGAAAATATACAAATAAACATTTTAATACACCTAAATTTAGCATAGATTTCAAAATTTTAATTTATGAAAGTAGACTTTACAATGATAGACGACTATGGATTCAATTCATATGAATCAGTATAACTAACATCAAAAAATGATCTCATAAATTTATACTTCTTAATTCTGATATATTTATTTATCAATTACAAATAATACTTCAAATTGAAAATTTTTCAAAATAGATTTCAATTTAAAAATAATGTTGATTAAAATAAATTATGATTACATTTAGATATATATTCTCAAAATAGATTTATTATTATTTCAGATGTAGATAATAAATAAATATTTGATTTCTCTTTTTTATTTTAACATTATATTAATATGATAATTAATCAAATTCATTAAGATTTCATAAATTACAATTAATAATTTGATTATTTATATGATTCATTATTGATTCAATAAATATTATCATTTCTTCTACTTATTAAATTAAACAATATTTGATATATTTCATTAATTTAATGTATTTTCAATTGTCTATAATTAAAAAAAAATACATATATTCTAATTAGTAGTTTCATAAGAGATATATAAATATTTATTAATTAATAAATAACTAAATTTATAATTTACTTGAAATTGAAATATATAGACAAAAGTGTTTTACATCTAAATATTTATAAGAAAATTTATAAATACAAAAATACAATCATTAGACATAATCAAAAAGTGTTAGAAATGATATTTAATTTAAAGCATTTTAAATTAATGACTGATCTATATTACAAAAAAAGTTATGTAAAATTTTTTTAATAATAAAAATAATCATTTATGATGAATTAAGACTTAAAAATATTAATTAAATTTTTTTAATAACGCATACCCTAATAATGGAATTAGAATTGAAAACATGATACTACGATATAAGCCCTAGGTATTTGAGATTCAATATTGAGAGTTGCAAATAATAAATCAAATATTTATAATGGAAGGATGATTATTAATCTTCAAATACTATAGCCATATTTAAAAATAGAACACAACTTAAATTAATATAAAATGACATAACATTGTTAAATATGAATATATGAAAATAATACTAAAATTATCTTTCTATATGATGGATTCTAAAAACTATAGTTTTTGATAACTGATTTGAAGATATTATATATTATATTAAATAATGTCTAAAACTCTAAAATCTATAGGAGTAGAATGCTTGACATTTCCAAAGTCGAGATAAGATGAAGCTATTCATTAATAAACAATTTTAAGATTGAATTCTTTCATTAATTGTGAAAATGAGATCTTTAATTGGAACAATATAATAGCAAAGCCAGAATTATTAGAGATTAAGATGAAAAAGCCTATGTAATATCTTGATCCAGAAACAATAGAAGATGATCTTTTATAAAACGATGCTTAATGGCCTGTAAAATAATATTAAATATTTACTAGTTTGCAGATAACTCTTTGTTTTTATTTAAATCAGATAACCCTTTCCGAATGAGTTTATATAAATCCTTTAATGAGAAGTTATTCCTTTAAGTTATCCGATTTATTACATTTTTGAATATCATAGCAGTTTGCCTATATGATTATTAATCAAGAATTAACTATGAAGATGAAAATAGAAATAGAATTTCAATAACATTAGAGATATTTTGTAACATTATTTTTGGTTTAGAATGTTTTGGATCAATAATAATAAAGGGTTTTGTATTAGGAAAGAATGCTTATTTAAAATCTTGGTGGAATGTTGTAAATTTTCTTACCTTCATTGCTACTTGGTCAATATTAGGGGATATTAAAAGTGAGAATCAATTGATTCATATTCTTAGGGTCATAAGATTATTTAGAACATTACGTTTAATATAAGATTCAAAAATTTTAAAGAAGCAATTTGATGCCTTTATTGGAAGTTTTTCTAGATTAGGTCCAATATTGATACCTTTGCTATTTGTAGTTTTATACTATAGCATAATCGGTTTACATTTATTTATGGGAATAACAGAATATAGATGTAGAGAGACTCCAACACCAATAAATGAAGAATGGAAAGCAGTAGATGATATAAAATTCTTATGTGGCATATGGGAGTGTTCAGAAAATTCATATTGTGGTTCATTAGCAGATTATAATCTACCTAGGAATATGACAGAAAATGTTATTGAATAATTTGGTTTTGGGTTTATTCGTTTTGATGATTTCTTTTATTCTTTATTTGTTGTATTTACATTCTTAAATGTCACAGGATGGTCAGGAACAACATTTATGTTTTGGAGAGCAATGACTACTTATATTACTGCATTTTATTTTGTATCTTTAATTTTTATTTTGTATTTTATATTATGATTATTTTAGGGCATATCTGTTATCAAATTTATTATTGGCTTCATTTTATGAATCATTTTTAGTATTGAGTACAATAAAGTAAAATAAAAGCTTTGATAATGAGAAAGAAGTAATAGAAAATGAAATAATGAAAAAGAAATAACAATAAATAATGACTAGATTAGCATAAATAAATGATTAAAAATCAAAAAAAAGAAATTCTAAAAAGAAATATTAAATATCTTTATATTACTAAGATGAAGAGGATTAACAGAATTTTTTATCAGAACATTTTTAGAAATTCTTAAACATTTCTACTATAATAGCAAAATCAAATACATTTAAATATTTAAATTGTGCTGTAATAGTTATATCTGCAATTGTAATAGTTTCTGATCATCATGGAATAAGTAAATAAAGGTAAATTTATTCATCTCTATTTTTAAGTTATGAAAATTTATTAATCATTGATTTTATATGTATTCTGTATTTTATATTTGAATTCATCATATCATTATGGGGAAATGGTTTAGCTGAATAATTTAAAGAAATTATTGATATTTTTGATTCACTTGTAATAATATCTTAGATAATTTTGATTGTTGTCTTATTTTTTTTTGATGAATCAATAATTATTAATACAAATAGATATATTAATTTAATTAAAGCATTTAAAATGCTTCGTTTAGTATGTTATTAATATATATTAGATAAAATTACTATATATTGCTAGAGTATTCTACTCTATTAGTGTATTAGCAAGATGTTTAATCTAAACTCTATTTAAAATTAAAGATATGATCTTATTATTTATAATAATAATTTTAGTTACTTCACTTTTTGGATAAGAATTTTTAGCATATAAAGTAAGATTTGAACAATTAGAGAATGGATCATATTAACCAGTAGATTCAAATAATGGTATTTCAGCACCTATCAATTATGAAGGATTAGGTAATTCTTTTATGGCTGCTACTAATATATTTTATAATGAAGAATGGCATATAACTATGTTATTATATGGTGAGAAAATATGGGTCTCACTTTTTTATCATATTTTTTTTATTTTATTAGGATAAATTCTATTTGTTAGATTATTATTAGCAGTATTTTTAAATGAATTTTGTACTTAACTTAAAAAAATAGAATAAGAAATTAAACCAATTAATTTTACATAATATTATAAAAATGCTGTTGGATTTTTTGTTTCAGTATTAAAAAAGAGATAGAGAGCCAAAATACATAGTATTACATAAAATATCAATACAGCTAATCAATAATAATAAAAAGCATAAGTATAAACATAATAAAATGATTCTAAGAAAAATGGAAAACTTTCCCTTTTTTATGAATTAAAAGCACAAAAAGACAATATTAATGCTAATAGTGACTTAATTGAATATAAAGTCTAGACTCCCACCAATATTTTATGTATATATATTTCATATAAAAATTATAGCTAATAAGGAGAGTATAATTGATTGTTTGAGAAAACCAGAAGAAAAAAAAGATGCTTCAGATGATCATGTTAAAGATCATAACATAGAAGATGAAATTAATGAAATGGATGATGAATCTAATGACCATGAAAATATTAAATCTCCATGTCAAGTTAATGATCCTTCTTCATCTAGAAAAATGAATTAAAATATTAGAAAATCAATGCGCAGAGAAAATTCAGAGAAAACTCTTTTCATTTTTGCTCCTGAATCCGATTTTAGAATGTTAGTAACTTCTTTAGTTACTAATATCTATTTTAGAATATTTAATTTTGCCTTAATTTTACTAACATGTATAAGGATTGCTTTATTAAGTCCTCTGGAAGATCCTAATTCAGATATTTCTTTTATCTTATAGGTTGGATATATATTTTTAACAGTATTTTATATTTTAGTGATTCTTTTAAATTGCATTGCTTTTGGATTATATAAGAATGAATAATCATTCTTTCGATAGTCAATTTATAATATATTTGCATTTGTGATAACCATAGTAGATTTAATAACATTAATTTTTGATATAAGTCATCCATTAAGTAAATTTGTAACATCTCTAAGAATTTTATAATTTATATAGATTGGAGCAGTCTTTTCTAAAAATATAGCATATGCTTAAGCATCATTATTAAATGCTTTTACATAGATGATATAATTAACAATATTTTGTTTAATATTATTAGCAATATATGGAGTTTTGGCTCTAAAATTATTGAAAGGAACATTTTATTATTGTGATGCTTATGATAGTATGTATAAAGATTTTATTGTTAAAAAAGAAGATTGTTTTGATTATGGGGGATCATGGGTAAATTAAATATTAACATTTGATACAATTTTTTAAAGTATTTTGACTCTATTTTGTACAGCCACATCTGAAAATTGGATACCATTAGTATAATAAGCTTGGAATGCTGTAGATGTAGATCATTAACCAATATAGAATCATAATAGAATATATGCTCTATATTTTTAATTATTCTTCTTTTTAGGTAATCTATGTTTGTTAAATATGTTTATTGGTCTTATTGTGAATGCTTATCAAGAAGCAAAGATGAAGGCTTAAAACTTTCATTTACTTGATGAAACTCAAAGAGAATGGTTTTAAATAAAGATGCAAATATATAATATGTAACCTTTAGTGAAATCTAAAAAGCCATCTAATTTTATTAGAAAAATATTATTTTAATTAGTGAAGTAAAAGTATTTTAAAATATTTTGGTTAATCATCATATTTTGTAATACAATAATATTATCAATGTATTTTTAACGATCTGATTAAAATGTAGGTGATGATTACAATAAAATATTGGATTCTATAAATAGTGTTTTTGTTTTTATTTTTGCATTTGAAATTATTTGTAGATTTTTGGCAAAAGATAAGAGTTTATATTTTAAAGATAATTCTAATATTATGGATAGTATTGGAATTTGGTGGGCAATAGCAAATTTGTTTATTCGTAATCATGAAGATTATAATTTTTATTTCAAAAGAATTTCAAATGCAATATCAATTGCTTTTTAATTATAAAGGAATTTCAGAATAATAAAGTATAAAATAATTTAATAGATAGGCGTTTTAATAATTTAGAGAAGCTATTTTCATCTATTTTCTCAGTAATTCCCAATTCATTATCTATGCTCTTCATTATGTTTATATTTTTATTTATTTATACAACACTTGGAATGGATATGTTTGCATTCATAAGAAATCAATCAAATCTAAATGGATGGGATTAACATTTTCGTAAATTTTCAACTGCAATGTTTTCCCTTATTAAAGTTGCTAGTTCAGAAAGTTGGTGGTTCATTATGGTTGATACTTTACATGAATAATAGCCAAATTTTGCTTGTAATTATATGTCAACCTTTGATGATTTCTAAAAGTATGGATTTAATGGATGTGGCACACCTTATGCCTATTTATATTTTGTTTCTTTCCATTTGATATTTTCATTAATGATTTTAAATTTACTTATTGCATCTGTACTTGGAGCATATGAAGAACATGTTAAGAGTGAAGAATCTGCAGTAAGTAAATATTAATTGAATGATGTATTGTCACTATGGAGAAATTATGATCCTGAAGGTAAAGGGTTAATCAATTACAAAGATTTTTGGAAGTTATCTTCTGAAATAGCAATAATATTTGGAGTAGCTTAAGATGATTTATTAGATGTAAACAATAAGAAAAACTTTCTTAAAGTTTTAAATATACCTATATACGAATCAAAGGATTCTAATATGCTTTGTTATCAATTTCATGATGTCATACTTTCTCTCACCAAAATATCTGTTACCCTTAAATATGGGGTTACCAAGTAATATGAAATTATATAATAATATTAGTTTGGAACCTACTGACAAAACTGTGTAGTAAAAGTTACGGATTTAATTAGGTGATCTTTAAAGGAAAGATTCTACTAGCAAATTTAAACCAACTAGTTTTAATAGTGGGGATATGGTGGCTATAATTTACATTTAAAAGAAATTTAGATTGTGGAAAAAAAGAGTTTAACTTAAAAGAGAAGGAGGAGATTATAAAATTATATATAATGAGATGTCAGATTTGAAAAATTTAATAAAAAAATAATTAGAAATGGAAGAACAATAAGATATGAAATCCAAAATACAAGAATGAGTTTAGTAATGTCTAGTATTGTTATTTAGAATGTTAATTGAATTGATTAATAATTTTATTATTATTAAAGTCAATAAAGTAAATAATAATTTATTATCTCTTTTTTAAATAAGCTAATTGATATATAATTGATTATTCAATTTTTATAATAATTATAAAAATGTTAAAATAAATTCAATTTTCTCTTAAATAGATAAGAAAAAAGAGAGATATGAACTTAAATTTAAATCCTAATTTAAAATCATATATTATTATGGTCGATTATATAATGTTGAAAATAGTTTCTATTTACATGAGGATGTTTGAATATGAATAGAAATATAAAGATAATTATTAGAATTAGAAATCAATGGAGTAGAAATTTATAATTTGTAAATGAAGAACTTTCTAACTAAAAATTAAGTTTCTTATATAATTGGGGATTTAAATTTCTATAATTCAAATATTCAAACATGATTTATAATAATAAAATATTATAATATATTAATAATAATTTAGTTAAAAGATTATCTAAGAAGATTTAATATCCTTATAATAAATTTTTGTTTTTATTTCATAATTTAATTGACAAAATAAAAAATATTTCTAAATTAAAAGATTTATTTCATAATTCAATATGAGATAATAATAACATAGAATATTATATTAATAATCAAATATTGAACCAAAGAAAAATTATAGGTCTATTAACAAGGTGTATTGATTTTGAACCCATATTTATAAATATCAAAATTTAATTCAAAACACAAGAATTAAGATAATGAAGGTAAAAGATAGAAGGCTTATATATCTTTCATAAAGATTAATTTGAGAAACTACTAATTTTTCATCACTTTAATATTGATGCTTTAAAATATAAAGAGGAGAGAATTATAGCATTATTAAATTAACATTAAAGAGAACTTGCAAATTTAAGAATAATTTAGACTTATATTGAAAATCTCAAAATTTAGTAATAAAATACTTTAAAATTTAGATAACATAGAGTGATTGATTTAGAAATATCATTTATTTTAATTTAGTATTTCAAATCACAGCCTAAAATATATAGTTCAAGAACTTTTAAAAAATATTAGTATTTTACATAAATAAATAATTTGAAATCATTCAATTGTATTTTCTCGAATCACATGTTTTTTTCTGGATTTCAAATGTCCTCCCAATTCTTAAGGTGTTTTAAATAACTTATTATGACAATAACATTTATAGACTTTTCTTGATGATGTTTAAATAATTTAATTTAGTTTTTAAGTCTTATGGTATTTTAGAATATCAAGACTTTCGATATTAAAGTCATCTTAATTTTTTAGTTATTAATCCTATTCTTACTACTTACACAATAATTAAACTTCATAAATTTAAGCAGTCAGAGATTTTGGTTATTTTGCCTTTTAAATCATGCTTAATTTTCTCTCGAACATTTCAATTAGTTACTTAGTAGCTGATAAATACTACTCTTTAGCTGAGATTATTTAAGATTTATTTTCAGGGATTTTTTGATTTTCTTCGATTATCATTTTCTTTCTTTAATAGGATTAATATAAAATAACTATCTTGATATAAATTTCTTTATCAAATAAATTTCTTCTCTCATAATTAATCTTTTTATTAATAATGATGACAATCATTTAAAATACAAAATCATAATATACAATCTACACTATCATTATTTATTTGAATCTATTCCTAACATAATAATATTAACATTAATATTTTTTATGTTTAAATATTTTGCTTTTTATTAAGTTCTCATTATGATAAAATGAATTCTAAACATTAAACCATATGTAAATGACTAATTAGAAGTTTCAGATATTTGAATTAATTAATATAACTTATTTTTATAAGCCTAAAATATGTAGTAAATTTAGAGAATTTGAGAATGAAAATTTTCAATTACTCTGAATATCTTATGATAAAAGATAAGTTAATTTCTTTTAGGAAGAATTTAAAAATCCTTTTTATTCAATATTTATGTCATTATTCAATTTAAGAACTTTCTTAATTACATATGATTTTTTTAAAGGAAAGAACCAATAAAAACATACCTTACTAAAAAGACTAGAAATATTACTTATATCAGAAAGAGAAGTTTTTAGGATATATCTATATAATTATATTATATCAATTCATAATCTTATCAAGTTTACTATCATTTTAAACTTTTAGAAGGATTGGATTTAGATTTAGTTTAAAATTTAGAGTCTTTTTACTAAGACTTTGGATTCTATTTAGGTATTTAATCAAAGTTTAAAGGATAAGGTACTTCTAAGCGTTCAAGATCTTTGTGTAACTCAGTTAGAAGTAACACTAATCTTAATAATTACTCTTTTTTTTATTTATTAGTAGTTTTGGTGCTTTTCATTATTTTTCGCCTTTTTAGATTGTCATCTTGATCTTCTACCATTTTTCTAGAAAATTTCATTGAAAATTTAATTATTAAAAGTTTCTATAGGGAAAATCGATTAAAAAAATTTCTTAGAAAATTCTAAAACTGTTAAAATCTAATAAAATAAATGATTGTAATTAAATTATATAATTTAAAAATAGCAATAATATACTATATGAATAGGATTATTTAAATCATTTATGAGCTTATTCAAAAAATTGTTATTTTTCAATGTTTGAACTGAAATTTCGACTATGCTTAGATGATGAACTCGATGATTAATCAGTTGTAGATGAATTTTTATTTATACTCTGATTGGCATTAAATTCATAACCCTAAAATAACTCTTAATGATTTAATTCTTAATACCTAAAGATGAAGGATCTTTTAAAACCAAAAGGTTCTATTAGATTAATTCATTATTTTCCTCATCTTCTATTAAAATTTATTTTTAATCAAAATTATCTTCAGTTCTCTAATTTATTAACAAATCAATACATTTGGTTGGAAAGGAGGATTTAATTCAAAATTTTATAGTTTCTACCATGGAAAATTCTAGAACCAAGGATGTTATTTGATTTCTTAACTACCATTAAAACCTAATCTTGATTAAGGTTTTCTTTAGAGAAGCTAATTTAATTGATATCAGAAATACTCGATTAATAAAGTCTGCCCCTTCTAATGACCAATTATCTGGTATTTCTGATTTTTTAATTTGAACTTATTTAGCCATAATTTAATCTCTAATTTCTTATCTTGATCTTCCAACATATGGTCTCTAAGATATAAAATTAATAAATACTCTTCCTAACATAAATTCATAAGCAATTACTCCCAAAGCATAATAATCCACAGCATATGTATGATTTTATCTATACATTACTTCTGGAGCTAAAAGATTATAAAATTATATACCCATATATCCTGGTGTTCCACTTGTATCACTTGAATTTTCTGGTTTCATAACTCTGGCAATACCAAAATCAGTTAAATGTACGTATCCTTTATTATCTAATACTAAATTTTCTGGTTTGATGTCTCTGTGAATAATTTTATTTTCATGCACATATTCAAGACTCAAGAATATGCAAGCCACAAAAAATCCTCAAAATAATAGTTTTAAACTTACTAGTCTACTCTTCATTAAATTTTCTCATTCTACCAATGTGATATCTTAAATCACCTCCAGACATATAATCCATAATTAAATACAATGTTTCTCTATCTTAATAAGCATAATTCATATTAACTAAAAAAGGATGCTTTAATTCACTTAAAAGTATTCTCTCATTCATAACTGAATTAACACTTTTTTTAGTTATAATTCTAGTTTAAAATATATATTCTTACAATGCTTTTGACATTTCTTTCATTGCATATATTTATCCTGTTTTTTTATGCTCTACTTTCCATACTTTACCAAATCCACCTATCCCAACTACAAAATGAAAATGAAATGTATTTCTGCAATAAAAATTATTATTGAATAGTTCTTTTAATTGATTAATTGATTATGTTTAAATTGATTGAACTTATTGCTTAATTATAGGTGGTTTTGATTTATTTTAAGTAATTTCTCTTGCTTTTGCAAATAATGCTTATAATTATTATGAGCTTTAATTTTAATTGCTTTAAACATCATTTATTTCTATATTTGGTGATTTGCTTTGTCTAATCAGTTTTGTTAAATTTGCAACATCAACCTAAGATCCTTTATGGGAATGTAATGCTTTTTATAGATTTTATTCAGAATTCTGAGGTGAAACCTATGAACTATTAGGAACAGTAATAGGCGGCCTAAAATTTATTAGAAGTTAAGATATCATTGGCTTCTTAATAGAGGATGGACTACTAATCTAATTGGGTTTTTTAGAGCCTTGAATATTCAAGTGCATCTATTATTTAATTATAAAATATTAATAAAAATGAGTAATACAATATTATCTATTTTATTGTTAAGCTTATTTAAACGCAAGATTGATTTACTAAACTTAAAAGTTGAAATAAAGTCATTTAATTATGAAAACGTGAACAACTTAGAAAAGGATAATATTCTTATAAGTTTGTGATTTTTAGAATAAAGCATTATTCCTTTTGAATAAATCATGTTTTCAAATACTGAAATGATGATATATTTATTCATATAAACATTTATATTATATTTGATATCTATCTTTTATATTAGAATTAATTTGAATTTATAAGAATTATCTAGAATATTAATATTAATTATTTTAAAACTGCAATTATACATTTATTCTTTTTTAATTAAAATTGATTATTATATAATTAGAAAGACTATACAGCTTTCTTTTAATATATTAAAATTAAATATTTCTTTGAACCTTAAAGAATTATTCTAGAATATTCTAAAAAATACTTTAGATACAAATCATTTATTAAATATATATTTATTATAAGAATATTTGCATTTAATAATGTCAAAGTTTATTATAATTTTTATATAAAATATTTAATATAATTTATCATAGTCTTCTTTAAATAAATATTAATATATTTTTGATTATGAAATTCAATTCATAATTTATATTAATATTTTGAAAATATATATTAATATTCAGAATTAAGTATTTTAACCTTAGAAGAATGTAGAATTAGATGAATAATATTAAATTTACTATTTTTTATTCTAAATTCTAATAATATAATTATATTATTTAATTATTTTCATTTTCTAATTAGTTATAATCATTTATATAGGTAGTCAGCTTGTTTTCATGGTCAATATACAATTCATAAGTCTCAATATTTCAATATATTTTAAGATATTTTATAGTAATTGATTGCAAATATTATATATCTTTATTAATCATCTATAAATTAAATGAAAACTACAGTATATATGATGAATAAATATAAAATTAATTAAATTGTTTTCAAATATGTTAAGTAGACTTGATTAGAATATATAAAGAATTAATAAATTTTAATGAAGATTATAGTATTATAAAATATATAGTTAGTTTATATTTTTTAATGATCCTAAACTAAATTAGAGATGTTAGGATTATTAGAATAAGCTTAAACGATTAGAGATACTTTTATTACTTTTGCTTATCTCTATATTATGAATATACATAAAAAATTTAATATAAATAAATATTATGTATTTATTTTATGTTTAAACCGACAGTCGCATATTGTGAAATATAAAAAAGAAAGAAAATGATTATTGGAATGCATTTGGTTGAGCTTTCAGATAGATATCATTACTTTAATATGGTAGGCCCAGGAAGGAGTCAGAAATAAAAAACATAATCATAAAGTTAAAATCAAAGATTAGAATTTTTAACTCCAAGGCACATGACAACTTTACCTGTAACACCTACAAGCAAATCTCCATCCTTTTTAGAAAGCTCTCGACTTTTAGTTTTAAAGTAAGTTAATATCACTCCGAGAATAAAATAATTAAAACCTAAGGCTTAATTATAAATCAGGTAGTAAAAATAATTAAATATGAATAAAAAATGCAATGAATCATTTAGAGTTAAAGAAACCATTGTGATTCCTGAATAAAAAAAGTAGAATAATTATAGAAGAAACCATTAAATTGAAATTACTTATCCTTCCGATTATGATGATTTTATTGATTATGTAAGTAATAAGAAATTAATATGATTTGTAATTTTTTAATATTTCTTCTATTACTATGTAGTTATTTGATAATTAAATTACTTAGATTATCACTTTATTATCTCAGTTATTTTTTCAATTTAAGATTCTAAAATATTAATATAATAATTTTATTATGATACTTATTGGTTTAACTTCATATGGTTTTTATGCATTCCCACAAATTTAGGTTAATCTAGATTATTTCAAAGATTGAAAATAAATCTAAGAAAATAAAATATTAAGAAATGAATATTTATTTTAATTTCATCTATTCGTTTTTCTGTTTAGAGCAATGCAGAATGGACACTTATAGATACTTCCATTTTTTGGTATTTTAATTCTTTTGGAACAATTCTAACAATAAACATCAATATAAAACTAAATGAATACTATTTCATAGCTTACTAAGGGATCTGGATCAAAAACTTTATTTACTTAACTACAATATCCACATTTCATAAATTAAGCTCTGGCTGAACATTAATTTTTTTTCTAACATTAATAACATGAAACTATAATCTCTATTATAAAAAATGGATTACATTTTAAATAACTGGCTATTATGTTCCAATACATAATTCTCCATTAATCTTCTCTATTAATATAAATTGCTATATGATTTATTTGATATTGTTACTTCCTAATTTAATGGATTTTACATATTATTTTTAATACTAAATTTAATAATGGGATAAGGTTGTTGTTAAAAGTCAATAACAGAACCCTATTTAATTTAACCTCCAGAATTAATGTATCCTTTAACATTTAAACATGTACATTAAATTAAAAAGTATAGTCGAAAACAATTCTGATTGCTCCTGAAGATACTTAACCATAAAATATTGCAAATATAATATTTTTAGAACCTTCAGTATAGAAAGATGATACAGAAGTCATTTTTTCAAAGGATGCAATTCTTTGTAAAATATAACCTCAAATTGAAAATGAATTCGTTCGACATACTATATCTAAATTTGGTAAATATAGATCACCACAATATCCTAATAATGAAAAAATCACAACTTATCCACCATATGTACTTTACTTAACTTATTTAGTAATTTAATGAAACTAATATAATTTATGTTGGAGGATGGAAAACAGGATAAAGAAGTGGTTATGGAATATAATATTGGCCATCAGGTAGTTTATATGAAGGTGAATGGAAAAATGATAAAGCAAATGGACATGGAAGAATGATACATCAAAATGGAGATATGTATGAAGGGTATTGGTGTTAAGATTAAGCAGAAGGGTAAGGAATATTTTATCATAATGATGGAGCATATTATTAAGGGGAATGGAGACAAGATTTATAAAATGGAAAAGGCAAAGAAGTTTGGCCAGATGGAGCATGGTATGAAGGGGAATTTAGTAAAGGCAAAAAAGAAGGAAGAGGAAAATACATTTTTTCTGATGGATCTTATTATGAAGGAGAATTTGTAGACAATTAAATTTAAGGTGAAGGTTTATATGTGTGGGTTGATGGTCGTAAATATAAAGGAGGTTGGTTATAAGGGAAAATGAATGGAAAAGGAGAATTTATTTGGCCAGATGGCAAAAGATATGTAGGTAGGACTAACATTTAGTATTAGGAAAATATAAAAATGGAAGAAAAGATAGTTATGGTGAAATGTAATTTTAGGATGGGTCATATTATAAAGGATATTGGAAAGAAGGAAATATGCATGGGGCTGGTACATTAAAATAGTAGGATCAAGAGAAAATAGGTGAATGGTTTGATGGTAAATTTTAAAGAGATTGATTAATTTTTAATAAATATTAAAATTAACAAACAATTAAAAAATTGTTAATGGATAAAATATTAAAATTTAATATAATACTTAAGAATACATTAAGAATTTAAATTTATTATGATAAATATTAATTATTTACAATCAAATTTTTTAAGAATTTGATCTACCAAATTGATTTATTTCATCTGTTGCTTAATAATGATAATGAGTTATAGCCATTTAAATAGCATCTAAATTAGAGTTTTAATTTAATAGGATATTAATTATACATTTTTAAATGAAATATCTGGTCCTTGATGTAATAAAAATTTAATTATATCATATGACCCAGTTCTAGCTGCACATATTGAAAATGTATTGCTATTTTAATCCTGAGTATATATTGATATTGTGATCATGATGAATTAAATCTTTTATATCTAGTAGTCTATGATCTTAAATTAGAGAGAAGACTTTATCAATATTTGATTTCTCATTTTAAGAGCGTTTCCTAGAATAACATATTTCGAAATAGTGTTAATGTATTTTAATTTATCTTTAGGATTATTTATTAAATTAAACTCCAATTTCATTTTATATGTTCCAAAACTATTAAGATTTTTATTCATGAATATTTGTATTAGTATTCATTTAATAAAACAAATAATTCTTTAATGAGCATTATATTTTATTATTTATTTGGCAAATTGAATTTTTCTAAGAAACAAATTAAATGTATTGTAAATTTTAATCATTAGACATAAACATTCTTTTAATCCATTTAAATTTGATCTTAAAATTGCTTAAAATTTTATAATATCTTTAAATATATATATTTATTTTGTTAATATTTCTAAATTTAAATTTAAAATTTATCTTCACAACTATTTATTCATTATATCTCAATTAATTCCATTTTTTTATTTTAAATAAATTCAAAATTTATAAGATATTAAAGCCTTAAATTTTGATTTAATATTTAAATTAATTCTTATACAGCAATTATTGTAAAAATCTTAACCAGAAATAGCTTTGATCAATAATTCTAAAAGTCTAATTTAATTAAATTATTAAATAGGTAATAAGTAGAAATTAAAATAAATTAAATTTAACATTTAACCAATAACTACTTTTTATTTTAAAATCTTAAATTCTCTCTATAATTTTATATTATATAATTCATTTTGTGTTATATTCTTGATTAAATAATAGTTGCAATAAGGATTCTATAATAAATATCATCAAATATACTTAGCTTTATTAAAAAAATATATCAACATAAATGAATTTAATGATAATAGTTAATATTGTAACATCATTTAAAAATAATCTAACAAGGAATTTATTATCTTTTGTTTAATATTTTGATTATGTTAATAGTATTTTATCAAAAAAACTAATATTTTTTATCAATTAAAAAGAATCTTTTTATAAATTTATAAAAGTATCATATAATTATTAAAGATATATTACTTCCAGTGAAATATCATTACAATGTGTTGAAATTTTATAAGTTTTCTATTGTGATAGGATATTGATTAAATTATAAAAATGATTGCATTATTATTTTGCATGGTGTTTTTTCTCTATATTTCCATGGCAAAGAAATGTTAATGCAACGAGATATATTTTGAAGATTTATGTAGAGATGCAAGAGGATGTTATTTTGAATTAAAATCTGGTATCTGTGAAGAAATAAATTGTCTTGAAAGATCAAGTGAAGATTGCTCTTATTTTGCTGGAAAATTAAGATGCTATTGGGACATTACAATAGGATTTTGTAAAGAATTGAAAGGTTGTGAAGAATTGTAAGAAAATGATAAGGTTGATTCTAACGAAGAAAATTGTTAGGAAATAGATTGCCGGTGGGATTATTAATCAAAAATATGTGTATCAGATGCTGATTAGAGATTGTGCAAAGATTATAATTTAGAATATTGTGTTGGTGCTATTTAAGTTGTTGGAACAAAACAGAGTGAATGCGTTTTAAATGGAGAAAACGGAGATTCTTGTATTGCTTTAGAAAATTGTGAAGATATTACTAATGTTAATTCATGCTATACATAATTTTGTAAATGGGAAGATGATGAATGTATGACCAAAATTTGTAGCGATTATAGTATAGATGAATGTCCAAGTTTTAATAAATTAAGTTAATAACAATGTTATCCTTCTCATTTAGGATGCATTGAATATAATTGCAATGATTTTGGAATCAAATTAGAATGTTAGAATCATCCAAGATGTTTTTGGAGTCAAGATCTCAATTCTTGTCATCAATAAACATGTAATAAAGCTACATATGCAACATAATGTCTCAGTTTTAGCTATGTAGTAGAAAACTCAGAATGCAAATGGGAAAATGATGGTTGTCATTCTTGCTACTCGATTGCATTAGTTTTCTATTTAATAATATATATATTCTATTGATATAGATATATATATTTATTCATTCACTTTTGTTTTCTGATTTTAATTTTTATCTTTTCTTTTTCATATACTTTTAGTAGTAAGAACGAACTTATAGAGGGGATCTTGTTTTTATGATTGCTGCCATAGCTTTCCAATCTTTTGATGATCCTTCTTTTATTGCTTATTTAAATAATCTTCTTTCTTCATCAGTCCAAGGATTCTTGTTCTTTGTTTTCTTATCTATATAATTATTCAATCATTTACCCTCTTTACTTGTCTAATTGCAAATTTATTCCAAATATTTATGATATTATTCAATACCTTCATCCATTTATTATGGTTAAACTAAATAATTTTCAGGGAATATTTCGAAATTGTCTTATAGTATTTTGTGTATTTTAGGATGTTTATTGAACATATTTAAACTATCAATTAAATTTCCTGTTAACTATTCCAAAATATTTGTAGCTAATTCATAATCTTGATGACATTAAGCTACAAATATTTTTGATATAAGAATTTAATTTGTTTATGAGTTATTTAACATATTAAATCAAACTTTTTCACTAATTAAGTATTTTTCATCCACTTTAATGCATTCTCCTCCTTTTTATGGATCAAACTATGCCTTGTAATACTTCCCTTCATATGATATTACTATCAATTGATATTCATCTGGTATAAATGACACTTTGCATTTTGTATCAAGAACTCTAAATTGAGCAAAACTCCATTCAGATCCCAATATTGGAATGAATCCCTTTAAAAATTCAAATTTACTCTTTGGATTTTAAGAAACTTAATTTTAACTTTATAATTCTTATTATAAACCATCTTAATTGACTGCAAAAATGTGTATAGTTCCTTAATCAGAAGCACAACCTAACCATTATGATCTAAAATCAAAGGCTAAACATGTTATTGTGGCATAATCATTACCTCTACGAAGTTCTTATGAAATTTATCTATTTTTTTAATATATATTCAAAATACCCAGTATTTGTATCATATATACGAATTACAGTACCTTTTTCACTAGATGTAGCCAATTTTGTCCCTGTTGAATTCAATTAAAGATATGAAATTGGAGAAACATGTGCTTCTATACAATAAGCTTTGTTAGCATCATAATTGTTTACAAAAACCTTCCCTACTGATTTTTCTAATGTAGCCAAAATTGTATGATCTCCCTCTGTATTAATAGTGCAAATTCCTTATTGTAATTTTAGTTAAATACCTCTTGGATTAGGACATGTTTCGATTTAATCAAGTAGTTTCAAATCTGTAAAATTGTAAACAAATATCTTTTTCTCAAGAACAACAACAACTCTATCATTTTTTAATTTAACATTTTTTATCTTAGTTCTAAAACTCATTTCACCAATACATTTAACAAGATCTAAATAGAAATATAGCATTTTTACGATCATCCCATATGATTACTTTATTATCAGGATATTTAGGTTATAAACCACCTCCAACTAATGCCAAAATATTGCTTCTGTATAACATTTCTACATGACCAATACCTCCTTTCAAATCTCTTTAAAATTTCTCAGTTGAATTTAATGCATTACAAACTCTAAATCCTGTATCAGTTCCAATACAAAACATACCTATATGATATTTGTATTTTTTACTTGAATCTTAATTGAATCCTGCAAAAAGTATTTCAGACTTTGTAGAATTCATTAATGTTAATATTAAAAATAAAATATTTATAAATCAACATTTTTTAGGGATACGTGAAGTCTCTTAACTAATACTTCTAAAAGTCTAAGGTTCATTTCTTTAATTCAAAGGACTTTAAAAATCAATCAATAGGTATACCAAGGTTTTTTAATTAATAATCTCAGAGCATTAATCTCCATATAATTAGGCTATGAATATTTTCTTGATATTTTATCTGGTGAATCTTGATATTATGATTCTTTCATTATGGAACAACACTTACTCAATTAAGGAGTGTTATCCCCTTTAGGTTTTTATGGTTCTTTACTTAATTGCTGATTTCTACCTTTACGAATGGCTGCCTAAACTTAATTAAAATTATTTTTGTTTTGTGAATTATCTACTATTGTAAAGAGTTATAAATTTTCTAAATGATCCAATGAAGATTAAATAGGTTCTGTTTTTGTAGCTTAATATGGAGCCTTTTGATTTCCTTTATATTTTGTATCTTAAAGTTCATTCTTAATTGTCTTCAATTCCATTTCCTTATTATCAAGACTTTTTTTTAATTCAGTTATAAATTATTCTGATGTAAGTTTTTCAGATTCAAATTCATCTAGCTTTTATTAAGCTTATTCTAATAAAATTTATAGTTATTATTGAACTCTTATATGTTATCTTATATCTGCTTCCATTTTTTATAATTCAATTTCAAATTATTTACTATCCCCAAAAGAGCACAATTTATCTTCTAATTCTAATTTTGATTTTATCAAATAAATAGCTATCTATTTTAAATAATTCAATATGATAATTTAATCTGTATTTTAAAGTACTTCTCTTGATTCATTAATTGGTATCACCATCTATAAATATTCTTTTGATGTCTCTTTTTAAATTAATTTTCATTACATAATCTAATTTTTTACATATATCCATAAAGACTTCCAAAATTGGAGTATTCATTACTTTATCTTGCACTCTTCTTCTTTTCATAATATTTGCATCATAATAATTTTCTTTGTATTCATGTAAGTCCATTTTTATTATAAAATATTATACTATAAATTCAATCAGTTAATATGAAAGAGAATTTCATAAATCTATTGTAATAATAATCATTCCAATTTATAAGATAGTTAAATTAAATAATCAAATATTGTTTAAATTACTTGAAATCATTGGTTTCTCTACCTATTCAGTATACATGATAGGCCTAGGATTTATTACTCAAGAAAATTATAATTCTTTTTAGTTTAATTTTTTAAATGACTTCTATGCACTCTCTTCAATAACTTAATTAAACTCATTAATCATTTCAACTATAGAGAAAGATGATAGAGATAAATTATTAATTTATTATTCTGATTAAGCAAAATCAAATAATTACTAAATATTTCTAAGACTATTATTGAGTAATGGTAATTGTCCTTTAATTTATTAAAATTTTTAATCTATTTACTATAATCTTTGAATTTCATTAACATTACTTATTTTACACATTCCATTCTTATATTGCTATATTTCTATTTGTTATATATCAATAATTTGTTATAATTTTTCATTTTTTTATTCTTTTTCATAAATAATTTAATCCTTTTCAGATACAATATTTTGTAATTTTTCAATATATTCATTTGTTTATTAATTAGAATATATTTTATCATTTTTCTTATCTTTCTCCATATTTTCTAATTCAATTTCTAATTATTGAATTCTTTCATATAAATTTTATTATAAATCATCATATTTCATTTTCCAATTTTCCTAATATTGTATTGATCCATTAATAGATTTTTCACTCTTATCAAATTTACTCATACATTTTTTATGACTACTATCATTACATTTGACCAATTTCTGATCTTAATTAATACTTAAATGAGGTATTTATTTTGAGTTATTTCTATTCATACTTGTTTTAGAATTTAAATTTTCCTTTTGATTATTTTTACCATATAACAGTTACTTTACTAAAAGCGGACTAGGATTTTAAATATTGGCAGCTATAATTTCTCTGGTTGATAATGAAGCAGATGATCTTTCAATACTTTTTGGTGCATGATAAGAGATTTATTTATTTTATTCTTTGTGATTAAAGTACTTACATAATCCATTTAAGGATTGAATTAAACTACTTGAATTTTATTATTAAAGTGTAGTAGTTGATATTAAAGGCTTAGATTTAGATACATGACAAGATTATTATGATGAACGTGAATCCGTATTAAAATTAGCTATTATTTTTGGCGAAACTCGCTTCATTTTTTATTATGGTCTGTTATAAATTTAATAATTATTTTTTAATTTTCATTAATAGATTTATTGAGTATTCGATCTTCTATTATCTATTTAAGGAATCTTGATTAATCAAACCACTATATTGTGTTTTAATCCTTTTTATATCAATATTGAAATCAAATTAATGAGAATGTGATCTTTCTTTTAAAGTATTAATTGAAATTCAGTGTAAGCGTTTAAAAATTTTGATTGTATAATATATAAACTCAAATTATACAACGTAACCTAATCCATATCAGTTTTTGATAGATTATAAATATTAAAATTATAAAATACTTTTTGAATTTAGGATAGAATAGACAAATTATATCATTTTATTTTACATAAGAAGTATAAAGATTTTAGAATTAATGTCTTGTAATTCTTTACAAATGTCATAAATTTGTTAAGAATTCAATAAGAAGTTAATAGTGGAATCTTTCATATTAATTATCTTAATTATTAAATTATTCTCATTTTGATCTAATGTCAACGCATTAATAATATAAAATAAATGAATAATAAAATTTAAGCATAAATAAATACACATCAATTACTATAGAATTTGTAAAATAAAGTTTGACTTTTAATAATAAAATCATTGTATCATCCATTATAGGGTTGTTTGCGTCCACGTTCAAGTAATAAATCTCTTTCATTCTTTTCATATTATAGTCTTTCTTATTTATCTCTTTCTTCTTTGTCTTTCTTTTCTTTAGCCTATAAATTTAGAATTAAATCAATACAAATTATAAATTAGTTTATTTAGTAGCAACTCCAATATCAGTTTTTCTGGCTGCAAAATTATCTTACAGCATTCCTCTAAATCTATTGATTTCTAAAGTTTGTTAAGCATAAGCCATTTCTTCAGCCTTCTCTTATTCTTATTTTCTTTTCTTTTCTTCAATTTGTTCTTAAATCCATTGCTTCTGTTACTCTTTATTATATTTATTTCGAGCATCATATTCTAACGAACATAAAATGACAAAGTATACATAGATCTTCTCCATCGAATTCCTTAAGACCACTGATTCCTTGTCTTTATTACCAGTCAGGATGTTGTCTGAAGATTGTTTCCTTTGTTCTTTTCATTATTAATTTTAATAAAATGAAAAATTGGAATTCGAGCTCATCCAGTATATTAGTGGATAATATATAATAATATGTCATTCAGTAGTTGTTTATATTAGTAATTGAATGCCTTCTCTTCTAAAAGATACATAGAAGGGCAAAGAGAAATATAAAATTTTTTCATTCCACTCATTAAAGATAATCTTTTAATTCTAAATTATTGGAATAATCATGATAGTGTTTGGTTGAATTTTTTCTTCATTTTGAATTTCTTTTCATTATAGCTTCTTTAAGATTTAAAGTAATAAGCTTGATTTAAAATAAGTTATAATATTTAATAGATTGGGAAACAATAATGATTTTTATATTCAAGTGACTTAAATTATAATAATCCAAACTTAAATCAATTTACATAGGATGGTAATTTTCATAAGGATAACGAACATTAATAATATATCTATATATATATATATATAAATTTAATTTAAGTTTCAAATGAATCATTCTTTAATTATTATTCTCCTCTTTAATTTTCTTCGATTAACAAAAATTCTTATTGGATTTTTTTTGTTTTGTTACATGAATTTTTCATAAGTTACATTAACTCTATCAATAATATTGTCTATGTTAAAATGAGGAAAATAATATTTATAAGATTACATTACCTCAAACTCTAAATCTGGATTATAGGTTAGAATTTTATTTTGGGTTGAAATAACTGATTTTTCCCTTTCTTTTTCTTTTTAATTTACACTTAATTTTTAAATGAGTTCTTCTATGTAATTCTTTAAGTCATCTTCTTTCTTAGTATTATTAGGATTGTCAATGATAAGGGAATGCTTTTTGATATTTTTTCTTTGAAATAAGGGATGTTAGAGTTGATCTCGTTGTTAATCAATTTATTTAGAGAAGAACTGAAACTTAGTAGTAGTATTTTTAATAGGTGATTTTTAGTTATTAGCTTAATTTCCTTTGGTATCATCTTATAAAGATTTACTAGAGTCTAAATGTTAGGAATCAGCATCATGAATATTCAATTTCAACTTGTAATTACTATCATCATTTAATTCTTAATTTGGTCTATAGAAAAGCTTAATAAAATTTGATACATTTCATCTAGTATTTTTTAGCTAATCATGAAATCTAGACAAGCATTTTATGCAGTTTGTAATTAAGATAAGGTATTATATTTATGAATTCTTCTAAAATCATTAAGATATTTTCTTTCTTATTCATTATTCTATCTATATTTAGTTAGTAATTTCATTTTATCCACTTAATAAAATGTCATAGGACATTACATATATCCATGTGTCCATCCACATATTTCACATGTTCTTCCAATAACATTTCTTTTCTTAACACTAAATTTATATTAATCTCTAATTTTACACATCTTTTCAAATTCTTATCTATCATATTATAAAATTTCATAAAATGCTATTCTAGAAATAGTAGCTATCTTACTATATCCTTAACTTAGTACAATATAATCATAGAATCCTTATTCAGTAAATTCTTATTCTCCAATTACAGTACCTTAAGTAAGTTATTTAAGTATTATAGGTTATCTTGAATTATGTCCTAATAATGTTAATTCACCACTTAATAGAAATATCAATTAATCAGCAAATTATTATGCTTTAATAAGTTCAACACCAGGTTATAATTTTTAAACTCTAACTTTTGTACATAATTATTCAATAGTAGATTCTTTAAATTATCTTAATAAATATGAATTTAATAAAGTAGTTTTATAAGTATCAATCATGACTTCTTCTTCTAAATTACGAGTTAATTTAGTAAGTAATAATTCTCCTTAAGAATTTTCTTATTATTCTTATTGAAATAAATGTTAATAATATTTTCTCACTTTGATTGATAATTTATCATTAAGATTTCTTTATCTAATAATTTATTCAATAGCTTTCATTTAAGTCTTATATTGTCTCTTTTTTTCATTCATGGATCTATATATTTCTCCAATATTTGTTATAGTATATCCCAACATTCCACATAGACTCATAGCTACAAAAATAACAAATAATTATTCATAAGTTGATTAAGGAGTGATGTCACCATACCCAACAGTTAGAGTGGTAATGACACTAAAATATAAAGATGCAATGTATCTCTAATTAAATTTTATTATTTTACTGTTCAATCCAACTTTAATGACTAATATCGTAATAGTCTAACCAATTCTTTCCAATAATATAATATTCCTTTTCATATACTCCTAAGAAATGCCAACTACATGCACAACAATGAATTATAAAAATAAGCATTACTATTAATTTCATTAAATCAATTATGGCTGCTAAATTCTCTTTAAAATTAGTATTATATTCAAATTGATCCAATAATCTTATCAATTTAGGAATTCTTAATACAAAAGATATTAAAGGAATGAAATAACCATATAATATTTAAAAGTAAAGAGTAAAAACAATTATAAAATCTAAGGTAAATTGACTCTTTAAATAATTACTAGCTATATTTATTCTATTTTTTTATAATGTTTAGTCTTCATAAAATGATAGATTGAATGAAATAAATATCCATATCAATTATAAGATTGTAGGTATAGTGTCAAATGGAATTGATACTCCTTAATTTAAAAAACTGATGTTTATAGGAACATAAAACAAATTCACCATTATAGATATTATGAGACAAAGTTCATAATATATAATTAATTTTTAATCAGGTTAAAAGATTGGTACAAATCTTCCATAATAATCAAGTAAAACTCTAAATTACTTTTTAAAGAGGGAATAATGAACTCTTAATTCTGACCTTCCTTTAATTTAATATTTATTATTGCGATAACGTACTATGTTTAAGTAATCTGAAGATAAATCCTAAATCATAGCAAATATTCTCTTATTTAAAAGTTTGTATTTCATTGATTCTGTCTATAACTTTAATGTATATAAAAATCGTATAATTATTGTTATTATTATTAAACCATTACTTTTCCATACTTAAGTCATTCTATGTTCAAATAATAAATTACCCTATAGGTTGAGTTGTAAGTAGATTACTATATTTATTGATCAAGACTTTATCTCTATCAACTACCATTTAACTATGACTAGGCGAAAAATAACTATAGTAATTGCATTATAAATCAACCTTTAATTAGAATATTCAGAAGGACTAATTACTTCCTTATAAATATTCTATAAATTTTCTTATTTTCCTATGGTGTTTCTCATTTCTTCTATTGCATTTTGAGATTCAAAATTACTCATTTTTATAATAATAAATATTTACAAATAACTCAAATTTTTTGTATTCTCAAAATAAAATAGTTTATTAAAATACAAAAATTATGAACCCTTCAGATCACACTACCAATAAACAAAAGAAAACTAAACCAAATATGTTTTAAATCTTTTAATATTAATATCTAAGTAATATTAAATTTTATATTCTTTCTAGAAACACAACCATCACAAATTAATAAAGAATCATTTCTACCTATCAATTCAAATTATACTTCAACAAAACACAAATTAAATCAAATTGTTTAAAATACATCTATCAATAAGAGTACCAGAACTTCACATAAAGTTAAATTATCAATGTCAAACTTTTAAGATGATGAAGATAAAATAGGTAGAATAAGTGCTACAGTCAAAGAAGCAAGATCAATTTTAGAAGAAAATTAATAACCTTAATAAATATAACGTGATAATTTACAACAAATTGTTTATATATAATCCAAAATAAGAACCTATTTAGTTAAGAAAAGATTAGCACCTTTAAAAAAATCTCATAAATACAAATATAGAAAATAAGTATTAAATGAGTTACTTGCTACTGAAGAAATATATTGTACAGCACTCAAAACAATGATTAATTCATATTTGAAACCTTTATCTGATTCAAAAGGTATACTTTCATCAAGTGAAATTAAAGGACTATTTTCTAATATACAATCTATCTATATGCTATCATAAGAAACACTTACAATCTTTAAAGATCTCTAAAAAGATTATCATTAAGAATATTAAAATGCCATTAAATAATTATTATCACATGCTAACTTTTTTAAAATATACTAAGATTATTTAATTAATTATGCAAATGCAATTAAATTGTAAACTAATCTTAGACATAATAATAAATAATATAAATCATTTCTAGATTAAGCAGATAAGAAAAATCTTGGTAAAACATTAGAAAATTATTACTTAATATTACCAGTATAAAGAATTCCAAAATATGTTCTATTATTTAAAGATTATATCAAAAATCTAAATTAAGAAAGTGTTGATTATCCAAAATTTTAAAAGATTCTTCATGAATTTGAAACTGTTGCTAATTAAAATAATAAAGCTATGGATAATTTATTATCAAAATAATAAATTTTTGAATTATAATAATAATATGGAAAACATGTAAAAATTTTGGAATTGAATAGATAATTTTTAAAAGAAGAATCACTTTAAATGTATTTTACAGTTGAAAGTGAAGTAAGACCTGTTATTGTATATTTTTTCTCTGATCTTATTTTAATTACAGAAAGAGATTAAATTAAATAAGGTTAAGTATTTAGAACTTATATTACTCTTAATCATCTTAGTTAATGTAATAAAATGGCTGAAATGTATAATTATAAGTATTTATATTAAATCAATGGATCAGATAATCATGTAACTTTTGTTGTTTAAAGTCAAGATTGTGAAAAAGATTTAAAAGAATAAATAGATTTCATAAATTAAATAATACAATAACTTTAAGATAAAAAAGATAGAAGAAATAAATTAATTTAAGAAATCTAACCAGTTAATATGCCTTAAGATGAATAGAATAATTAATAAAATTTTATTGTCACTGTATAAATATAAGGAACTTAGGAATTACTTGATAATTCTAATAAAAAATTTACTAGATATGTCTTTGAAATTGTAATTAATAATATCATTACTTAATAAATTTATTTAAGATTTAGTTAATTCAAAACAACCTTAGAATTTGTCAAATCCAAGTTTCCCAATATTAAAATCCCAGATATCAAAGAAAATACTTATTTTGATAGAAATGAAGCTCTTGTAGTTGATGTAACTAATTTTATTATTAAGTTTAGAGAAGAAAACTTTTAATGACTGAATTCTTATTATAACTTCTAAATTCTAAAGACTTTAAAACAGATAATCAATATTAAAAATAAATCCTTAATTAACTTGGCCTTCATGAAAACTTTTATAGTCTATTAAGAAAACTTAAAGAAGAAAAAGAAAGAGAATCTAATAATCTATCTATATTAAATTTTAGAGCAAATAAAAAACCTTAAACTACATTCATAGAGAATAGCTATAAATAATAAAGTTTCAGAAAGTTTGATTAATCTAATGTTACTACTATTTAAACTTAAGTTAGTACTCCAAGAGGTCCTGTTAAACCTATGGGTGATTTAATTAGATAGATGTAATAGACAGCCACAAAGACTGAAGAATAATAATAATAACAATCTGAAATTTAAGAATAATCATAAGAATAAAAGTAAAATGTTAAAGGATTGAGAGCCTCAAGTATGATAAATAGTCGTAAAGTATCTGCTTCATAATTACTTGCTGCAGATACAAGATGTAATTCAAGATAAGGATCAATGATTGTTTCTGGAGAGGGTAATCAATAATTAGTAAAAATAAAAGTTTAAATATTTCAAAATTTCAAACCAATTGAATAGGAATATCAAATTTGTAGGGAAACAGATGCTGAATAATTAAGAGATGAAGTTGCAGCTGATATTTAACTTTAATATTCATATGATTTTAAATTGTATCTTATTGATGATTTGATGATAAAGCCATTAGATAAAGATGAAAAATTATGGAATTTATTAATAAAAACAGATGAAACTAAAGGTTTATTTAAAAAAGCATAAAATTAACCTTAATATAATTAGAAATTATTATAATTGAGAAAATATTTATATGTAAATTGTGAAGATGAAACTGAATTTTGTAAATGTGATTTAGTAAGATTGACATTAGTTAGTTATTAATTATTTGATGATATTACTAATTAAAGATTGATATTAGAATAGAAGAACCATGTTATTTGTGCAGCATTATATCTAATTTTAAATAAATTTAAAAAGATAGATAAAAACAATATTCCATTTAATGAAATAAAAAAAGTAAGTATTAATATTATATATTCTCTTAGCTTATTCCTCATTAAATATTTAAATATATTCAATAAGAAACATGGATAAACTTTTTACCAACAATATTTGATAATTTCTATACATTAATTACAAATGAATATATGGAAGATTTAAAAAAAGAAAATTAAAATTAAAAATAAAATTAAAATTAAAATTAGAATTAAGAAAATGAAAAAATTACAATTCAAGATGAATAGAATAATTAAATAACAGAATCAGATGTTTCAGAACATTTGATCACTCTTAAATCTGAAGCTCATTATGCTATGTTAATCTTTTTGGATATTTTAAAATCTACAAAATTCTTTGGTGTTACTAATTTTAAAGTTTAAAGTGATAAGGAAACTTTAATGTATTTATATGAATTAAGTAAACATTATTGGTAAGAAAAGAAAAAATAAAATAAATTTTCTTCGTCTTATACTATTGATGATTGTCGTACATGGTCATCATTTTATTTGTGTATAAATTATAAATGTATTACATTTCTCAAATAACTTAATTCCCAACTTGAAATCCTAGAACTTGATTATGAAGAAATAGATTAAATTAGTTCATTATAAAAGAATTTGGGAATTTATATTTTCAATCCATTACCTAATAATTTTGGTATTTAAATAAATAAGAGAATTTGTTTAAATTTTGAAACTGAAAAGAGTTATTAAATCAAATAGTTAATATAGACATATGATTAAATGCAAATGGAAAACCGTTAAGCATTAGAACTTTAATGTGATGAATAGTAAAATTTTAATGAGTTTTAATGAATATGAAAAATAGTTTCAGGAATTCTATTTAGTATTACTTCTTCCCCTTTTCTAATTAGTAGATATTTCTTATCCTCTATTTTCAGACTTGAGTTCTTTCTCCATTAAAGTAAGCTTAGCCTAATAAATAATATAATTTCTAATATAAACCTTGATGGAATTAATTAATAATTTATCTGCTGATTCAATATCTTTAAAACATTCTTTCCCTTTTCCCTTAGCTTCAATAATCTACATTTTTCTAACTGCTTCAGATGCTAATTTATTTGCCTCTTACATTACATGATGATTTGAAAATCCAGTAACTTTTAATATTAAAAAAAAAAATAATACCTTCATTTCCATCAATAATTTTTTCAAGATCAGTTTCTTCAAAAGTTAATTTAGGTTTTAATTTCCAATGAGACTTAATTTCATTCAATTTATTTTATTTTGGATTTCTAACTGCTTATTAATAACCTTATTCTGGATTAGATTAACTTTATAAATTATCAACACTTTAATGTTAACTAGGTTTTTTAACAATCTTTCTAATATCATTTAAATATTTATTTCCTATAACTCTAGCATTTTATTCTTCATTCTTTTCATTTTCTTTTATTTTCTCATAATATTCTTCCTATCTTATGTATATAAGAATTTTACATCAACACTTCTTTCTAAAATCTTTCCTTCTTTATCAAAAAATACTCCTTTTAATTTTACTTTTTTAGTCATTTCTATAAATTCATAAAAATTGATTTTATGATGTGCTTTATTAATTATCTATTCTAATTCTTATTATTTCTCTGGACTAATAGTAGGTAGATAATCTTTAAGTTTATTTATAAATTCCTATTTAACTTATTGTTTTGATTATTACTCTTTAAGTGTTTATTCTTTTTCTTTTAATTATTTAGATTATTCTTCTTTAATTTATTTATAAACAGAAGATTCATATGATGCATGATAAGATATTTGATTATTTTTTTATATTTTTTAATTTCTAATGTCCTCTTATGATTTTCTTCTTTTTTCATAATTTTCTTCCCATTATTTTAATTCATTCATTCTAATAGGTTAATGAAGATCTCTAATTTATTTTAATTTTAATTTATGTTCTTCTAATTATGAATTATTTATCTTCTCTTAGAATACATTTTCTAATTTAACATGTAAAGGTGTTGTTCCAATAATTTATTTAACTTATTCATTTTATTTTATCATTTATTATGATCTTTCTTATCTTATTTTATCCATTGATGCTATTTTTTACATTGCTTTATCTTTTCTCTTATTAATTAAATCTTATTCATTTTTAAGTCTAATTTCTTTTTCTTATTTTAATAGAGATTCTAAATTATCAACATATTATTTATATCTATTATTTCTTGATTCTTCTAATTTCTTTCTTTCAGTTTTAATTTTTGCTATTTATTCATTCTACTCTTTAATATGTTCTGGATTTTGTATTTAATTAATATGTTATTTAATAATTTATGTTTAGTCATTTGATAGAAAATTATTTTTATTTGTACTAAACTTCTATGTTTTTTATGATAAAATTATATCAGTTTTCAAGAAATCCATATTTCTTTCAACACTCAATAATCTTTTTTATAATTCTCTTTCTAATTTTTATGTTTAAGTATTCTCTATAACTTAATCTGTTGTTAATTTCTTCCTTTATTCT
The DNA here is from genome assembly GCA_905182975.1 of Paramecium primaurelia. Classification (NCBI taxonomy): domain Eukaryota; phylum Ciliophora; class Oligohymenophorea; order Peniculida; family Parameciidae; genus Paramecium; species Paramecium primaurelia. The sequence goes on along the minus strand of CAJJDM010000065.1, from coordinate 295,361 downwards.
TAAACAAGTAATAAATTTTATGCTATTTCTTTCCTTAATTTATCTAATTATTTATGTTTTCTTTTCATCATTGATATTTTATCTTCAATTCTCTCTTATTATTATTAAGAATTTGTCTCTTCAAGAATAATTAATGGTTTAGAATTTGAGATTATCAATGTTTATTATTTCAATGATTAAATTATATTTTCTTATGCTTCTTCGACAATAACATCAGCTAACTTAATAATATCATTAATTTACTTTTTAAGTCTATAAATCTACTTTTTTTTATTATTATGCAAAATAATCTTACATGCTATCTACATTAAATGAATTTTATTAATCATCAAATGACTATGAAACTATATTATTTGTATTATTCTAAATTATTGAAAAACTAGTATTCTTATTTTTGAATTTAATTTAATTATTTTTTGAAGTAGAAGTCAATAATTACTTTTATGATTCATCATTATTCAATTTCTCTAATAATCTTTGAGTTTATTCTGGAACATATTTCGGTTAAATATTAATCTATGTCCATTGTTAAATAGTTAAGAATATTAAATTGATATTACTTGGTTATTAAGCTGAACATTCAATAAATCTAGCTCCAATCTATGAAGCAAACTTCTTTCCTTCATCCATATGAACTTTTCTTTATTCTTTCAAATCTAACTTATTTCCTACAACTATCCAATAATCTATATTTGGATTCTATCTTGCCACTTCTAATTCAAAATCAATCTACTAAATACCTTTCTGCAATGTCTATATATTTTAAAAGCTTTAATAATCAGTTATATCATAAACCAATACAACTGCTGATGAATTCTTAAATTCAGCAAAAACTTAAGCTCGAAATTTTTCATTTCCAGATGTATCATAGATCTAATTAGATAATTAATTACTTAAGCTTTCTAATTACTATTACCAATTTCTATTTGACTTTCTCTCTTAACTATTCCAACTGTTGGTTATGATTCAACTAATTTATTCTCTAAATATCTTCCTACTATTGTTGATTTCCCAGTATTACAGTCTCCTAATAGAAGTACTATGAATGGATGTTAGTTTTCCATTATTAACAAATATAATATAATATACTATATAAAAAAAATATCATTATAATTGAATTCATCTAACAGTATAACGATATTTGTTGATTTTATTACATTTTAGGTTTTATTTCACATACTAAAATTATTTATTCTAGATATTATTGCAGTAAATTATTTTTATATTCTACATATATTAATAATAGATAAAATAGAGTGTTCTACTTATTTTAACTTAATCAATATTAATTAAACAATTATCTAAAAAGGTTATTAATTTCTTGTTATTTTTATTAATTGACTATGCAAAATATATAACGAAGAATAGACCTATTTAACTGCTTACTTCGATTTTAAAGTAAACTAATACCGTTTGTCTAATTAGCAAAATTATTAAAATTATTTATTAGATGATGCATTTAATTTTCTATATTAATATGTAGTCACGATATTGATATATTTAAATATTTAATCATCTTTAATTTATTTATTAAATTTATTTTGTAAATACTAAATAGGTTTATTAATTATTTTGAAATAAAAATAATATAGAAAAGCTTTAAATTATACATTAAGAAATTAAATACTATTCAATAAAACAATTAAGGTGTATATATATAGATATGTGCAATTTTGAATTCATTTAAAAAAATAGAATTTTACATTCTCTATGAATGTATAAAATTTTTAATAAAATAATAAAAATTATTTAGAAATAATAATTGATGATCAACAATGTCCAAATGTAGCATATTCACTTAAAATGATTCTCAAAAAACCATCATTGCTATGATATTTTGAATAGATTTCTCCAACTTAACTTTCTTAATATGAAATTTTAATTACCAGGTTTGATCAATCCTGTATTGTTCACAAATAGATAAATTGCTTCTTACTTTGACAATTTTAAAGAGTTTCTAAGTATTTAAAAAAAATGATAAAAATGATCTGATTTACTTATCAAATACTTTTTGAATTTTGATCCATCTGAAAAGCGAATTTTAGATTTATCTGTTATTTCAAGTAAAATTGGGCTAAGAATTATTTGTAATATTGATACACTCTATCAGGGTATTTATCAACAATTGAAACTTATAAACTCTACATAAAATAATTAATATTGATATCACTAAAGTAACTCATATTAAAAATTAAACTTATTAAAAATTCATATAATCTTTAAGTGAATCCTTTTGAAAGTCTGATTCTAAATTGAATATAGTTTAATTGAGTTTACTCATATATGAAGCAAAATCAGAACAAATTAAATCTTAGTATTCTCTTATCTATCCAAGTAGCAATAATTCTTATCTTAAAGAAATTAAAGAACTAATTTTTTCTTTAAAATTTTATCCTTGTCTTGAATAATAATTAAACTAATCTACATTTAATCTTTTTTTATTGATTTTATTAATTAATATACTCTTTTATCTAACATGTTAATCAAGTTTAAAAAGTTGATTATTTTAATGATTTAATTAAACTAATTTAAGGGATTTTAGATTATCTTTTGGATATTATATTTCTGATTCTGAACTACAATTATGTTAGCATTCTTCATCTTCAGATAATTATCTTATATCTTCACTTAATTCATCAATTTCAGTTATATATTTTCTATTAATTTTTGGTTTATTAGGCATTTCATCTTCAGATAATTCAGGACAAGAACTGTCACTACTATAATCTTTTTATGTATTTTAACATTTATTCAAAATTCTAAATCTCATATCATTTTTAGCTAATTACTTTGCTACTTATACTCTTTCTTCTTTTTGTAATAATTTATAAATAAGTGGTCTATTCTAAGAGAATGGCATTTATTTAGCTGTAAGATTTTAATAGTTAACTTATAAAGGATTTCCAATTTGATTATTAAGTAAAAAATAAAGAATGCTAACACTATTTACAGCTAAATGTAAAGGATAATCTCCATTAGTATTTTTAATATTCATTTTAAACTTTAATTTAGTTTATTTTTTTTTATTTAAATTGATTATGAATCTAAGAGCAGTAAGATTTGATTTAATAATACACATTTATACTAATGATTATCCATTTTAATTTAATTTATTTGGATTAGCTTAACTTTAAAGAAGTAAATGAATTATCATTTCCATATTCATTTAAGTAATATTCAATACTGCATTAGTTAATGGAGTTAATCCTTTTTAACTAAAACCATTACAATCAATTCCCAATTCTAAAAATTGTTTGACTAATGAAATTTGTCCTTATTTTATGGATTCATGAAATGCATCAATTTCATATTTGATAGAAATATTACTCATAAGATCTGCAATAAAATTCATTTTTAATTTTTTGATAGCTAAACATAAAGGAGTTTCAGAATTATCAAAGAAATGTCGATTTTCTTTATAATAGGGTAAGATTAAATCAAAATAATACTTATCATTTTAGATCATAGATGTATGAATAATTTTTTAATTGAAACAATTTTGTTCTTTTTTGAATCCATATTATATTAATAATTCAATTGCTTTGTCTAAAAATTATCTAAAAGTAATTTATTATTAATTTGCAAACTATTTTATTGTTAAATGCTCCCATACATCATTTTAATTTATTATTCTTAACCAATCTAATTTTAACTATATGAGATTATTTTATTAATCTTATTAAATAAATTATAATTAATTAGAACTAGCATCTAATTACTATAATTATTTTAGATGGATAGTCTTTAAGAGATTATTTGATATATTTAATATCCTAAGAGCTTGATAATATTAAGTATAATACTTGAAGGGACATTGAATTCTTCTATTTAATTATTAGTTATGGACAAAGTGTTTAAATTAGGAAATTAAGAAATGATGTCTAAATTTCTAAGATTGTTAAAATCTAAAATAAGAGTTAATAGATTATCCACTTTGATATCAAATTGTTATAATTATAATCCTTATAGATTTAGTACTTTTAGATTTTTGGAATCAAGAGGTTAATTTAATTTTGTTAATTTGAGGGCATATTAAGGTGGTTATTTTTTTATTTTGTTTTTCATTATTAAATAAATAATAATTTATTATGATTCATATCTTAATATCAGAAAAATCGGCTGATTTTATTAGCGATAATCCTTATTCTGCAATAGGCAATTCTCTTTGAAGTTCATTAACTGTTTGAGTATAAATGTCAGTATCAACAGCATAGGTTTCATTTTCTAAATCCAATTAGGATTTATATTATAATCTATCAGCCTATCTTTAAATAAGGAATTGATTGCAATCTTCTAATTTTTCTATATTTATATAAAAATAATAAAAATACAATTGGTGGCATCTAACTCAACTTAAGCTTAATTAATTTGTCTTTAGAATTCTCTATGTTCATCATCTAATTATTCTAATCTTTCTTCAAATTCTTAAATATTAACTTATTCTTATTTAGTTAATGTATTCATAGCATCAACAACTTAATTTCTAAATTCATTTAATGCATCTACTATTTGTTTCAATATTCCCTAATCACTAAAATTTTAATTTAATGCAATTTAAAGTAAAGCTTATACCATAGGTCCTTAATGAACACGATTCCATTATTTAGATGATAATCTTTTTAATGTAAATTTGATATTCTTAATTTATAATAAAGATGGATTTGATAAAGAACTTACTAAATTAATTGCATCATCAATAGCATCAAGTGCATCATTATCTTCTTCTATTTATTATATATATGCTTCATGTTCTTATTCTCTAAGTAATGTAGTTTCATCTACATTTTTTCTATTAAATTCATCATATTCAATAAGTGATTCAATTTTATTTCTTATTTAATCCCTTCTTGGAATCAATAAATTATCAATAACATCTATCATTCTAGCAATATCTTATTCAGAATCTTATAATTATTATCCAACTTAAGAAACATAAGAATTATGTTCATTTGTACGTACTTAAAATTTGTATTCAACTTCATCAATATTATTATTGATATCAACTATCTATTATTATTATTAATATTACTAACTCTTCTATTGCTTCTATTAATTCAGAAATTGGTCCCTATACTGAAGAATGAAGATTCACTAAATTTAAAATTGTCTTGCCCAATTTGCTACCACGCAGTTCTTCCAACTTCTTAGCATGACTTAATTTAGATGAAATTGCAAAAGAGACAGCCATCATCATGCATAGTAATAATACTATTTTCATTAAAATTAATAATGCATATCCGTTTTATCACATTAGCATCAAACTAAATTCAAAAGCTGGACTCACATCGATATGTTTATCAATTAATCCTTTATTTATCAAATTGCATAGACCTTCTTTATAAATCAAACTTTCATAAATTCTTTTCCTTTAATTCAATGGGTTTTTACGTATCTCTTTTGGTAATAATATTCTTGGTCTATTGATAGTTCCTTTTATTGGAGCCAAAGGTTTCAATCTTTAATTTGGTTATTCTATCTCTTTGTCTTTTTCATTCCAAACAAACTCTCAAATTCAAATTAATCTTTTTACTTAAGGTAAAAATGTATTAAATTCTTAATTATGTCGTTCAACAATTCTTCTCTTATCTTTATTTATCAACCATAGAGGATTATAACATGTATTATCTTAACTAACAGCTCTTTTTGTTCTTTCACTCTTAACCTTCTTTTCCACTTATATATTTTTTATTTCATTATTTCCTTATGTCAATTCTTATGAACATTTATCAACACAATAATTCAATTATTGAAGCATACTTGTTAAAATTACTGGATCCTGATTTTCAGCCATAAATGTTCTCAATTATTCCTATCTATTCTTACTAAACATTATCAGTTATTTAATATTATAAATAATATTCAATCAAATTTATACTTTATTATATAATGATTATATACATACTATTTTATGTTGCTTAAACAACACTCATATCATAATCATATTCCATTAAAAAATAAGAACAAGCAGTAGTTCATTTATCAATCATTAAATAATTCACAACAAATTATTAATTTGGGGACTTAAAATTTAATCTAAGTATATAAGCTAATCATCCTTATACATTACTTTATATTCCAGATTCATCCTCTTATGAATATCATTGTGTTGCTGTTTTAAAATTAAATTATTAAGATTGCTTTAAGGAAAACATCTTTATTGAAGATGATGAATATAAATGTTAATAGATTGTCACTTCCCATCTTGAATAAAATATTAATGGAAATCAATCCTAATTACCATTTCTTATTTGTGATGGATTTTAAAATTTAACTATTTCTAATTTTCTATACAGAGTTAAAATATAATAACCTGAAACACTTATTACTCCTGCTTTTATTTTATATAATAGATATATTACTTCTAAGGAAGGAATATTAGTAGATTTCTCAATGAATTTGTAGGTACTCTAATTAGAGTTATGAAAATAGTATGAAACCAACAAGGCAGATTATGAAGCTGTTATAATTTTAGGGATTATTTTAGTCTTATTATTATTAATACTGTCCTTTATTTTGTTTTTACTATGTAATAGATATAAAGAAATCAAAAAGTAAATTAAATACTAAGACAATGTTTATAAAAAAATTAAAGAAAAAAATAATTGAGATTATTATATTAATTAAATTTTCAATATATATTCCTAAAATTACCATCTATAATTATTATTATTTAATTTTTTTTCATTTATATATAATAATTATGGTTATTAAATATATTATTAAATAATATTTCAAAATAATAATAATTTTTGTAGTATTAAAAATTAATTGATTTATTATTACAAGTAAGTGAATTATATTATATTTGATTTTAACAAAACAATTATATATACTCATTATATTATTTTCTAATAAATTTTAACTTGTATTATTTAATTAAAAGAAATAAAATATAGAAATAATTACTTATAACATATATATGCAATTTACATAGTGTAGACTATTCACAAAATCAATATCTCCCTGATAGGTAAAGTCTATTTTATAAATATCTTGTTCTTGTTGTCATAGGGGGTTATTTTAAATAAGGTGAACTTGAAGATTGTTGTGGAGGAGTAGCCTTATGTATGATAGATTATAGATTATTTCTTTATGGAGTAAGGAATTCATCATTTTAGGTTTTCAAAGGTTTTAATAGTAATCTAGAATGGCTACTGGAGAGATTATTTTAATATCTTATTTTAGGAAGCGATAACTGATATTTATTAGAATGGGGTTCTTAATCATGTAATTTAGTATTGAGATAGTTAACAATTGATTATCGCTACTTGTGTTTAAAATCAATCATTTAAACTTGCACTGGCTGGATAGGCTTTACACATAGAATTAAGATTATACTTCTAGATAAATAATCTATTAGTCTTATTATGGTTGTTCTGGAGGAGCTTCAAATAATTTAGTCTTCATTCTCACTATCTTTTTAACAATCACAGGTTTTTTCTTTCTTTAGATTACTAATTTTTGCATCCACATAATAACATAAACTGCATTTTTAAATTTTTGTTTAAGTTTATTTCTCCTTTCTCTCATTATTCCATGCATTACAGGACTAAAACGTCGATATTTCTTTTTCATTTGTTTCATTTTCTAGGATTAATGTCCACAATCTCTACAATGACAACTTTTATTGTTTTCACATTCACCTTCTGATTCGCTTGAACTTATAATAGTTTAATCTATTCTACCTAGTTGAAAGGGCATATTCCAAACATTTCGATGAGATAGGCTTCAACTTCTAATGAAATGGGTGAAGTGCCTTTGAATGTTTCAGTTTCTAAGTTACTTAGACCTCAGGTTTAAAGCAAATAGTCTTATGTCTTTGAGGTAATAATATACGTTATTTGCTCCCAGGAAGTGAATACATATTTTTAATATTATATCTCCAAATTTCCAAAAATTATTTTGTTTTAAAAAACCATTATATTTAATAAGACAATCATTATCTAACTATATGTTATATAGTATGTAATATAAGAATAGAAGACCTAATTATATAAAATATTGAAACATAAAGTTTTTTGAATGATTTTGTTAGAATCACACAAAAATATTGGGTTCTTTGATAATTTTTATTATTATAATGCATAATTCTGTAACAAAAACTCCTTAATCAGCTTAGACATCGTATACTAGACCATAAACTGCACTGACTCACACAAAATAAATATTGTACTATTTGATCTTAGAAATTAGGATGTCTTAACCTTCTGATGATGGTCTTGATACATCTATTAAAAACAATAGATATACAAATCCCACAAGTCTTACACCTAGAAGCTTAAAAAAATTATAAGAAAGGAAAAGAGTTGAAGGTATTAGTAAATCAGAAGTTGGGACTTGTAATTTGAGAGTGAAGAATGATTAAGCTGAAATAGATGGTCCTGAAGATTATTTTGATAAGGAGTTAAAGATAAATGTTGATGAATATGATTAATTCAGAAAGAACTTTCATCGCATAGTTTTTGATGCCTTTGGCAATTATATATACACAAAACCAGAAGCTTTAGATGATGAACTGAAACAATAAGTTAATGTAAATAATATTTTCATTTACATAAGAGTGCATTAAACACAAAAACAAAAGTAACATCCTAAAATTTGTAACGGAAATTAATGCTCAAAACTCAAAGTTTTTAACCAAGGAAAATAATAGATGGACTTGTTAAAAATGCTTCTGAAATTGCAACAATGAATCCTAGAAGAAAAAATATAATGGATATTAAATAAAGAGCTGAATAAACATTACATCAAATGATTCAAAACGTTGCTAAAGATAAAATACTTGCTGAATCTAAAGCATTATTACATGGAATTAGTTTATAAATGTTAAATTAAGTTGATAAATTTATAAGAGAGAAGTATTAATTTAATTAAATATAGTTCTGAACTTAAAGATTAATTAGAAATGGCAAAAAATAAAATATTTGAATTACAATCATCCAATGAAAGTCTTAATTTTAAAAATTAACAATTATAAAAAGAATTAAAATAATCAAAAATTCAATTAGATGATATTAAAAGAGTTAGTGTAGATTTAGAAAAGTTTTTACCTGAATATAGAATTATGACTAAAAAATTTGTAGATTTTTCAGCTGAAAAGATTATTGATAGATATGAATATTTTGAAAATACTGTTTTAACATTAACAAAAAAATCAGCAGATTTAGAGGAAGATAAAAGATTTCTTGAAAAATCTCTATAATAATAAAAAAGAGAATTTGAAGCTAAAATTTAAGATTTATCTATGTATAAAGTTTAATAATCATCTAATCAAAATTAAAATTAAGATTAACCAAACAAAGAACTTGAATAATATAAAGAAATGTACATGACATTATTTAAAAAAATTATGAATGTTTATTGTAATTGGACTACAAAAGCAAAAGCTTTATTACCTGATAAAATGGATGATGGACCAAGAGCAAATTTAGTTGATCCTATAGAAATGTTATCTAATTTAGAAAAAATGATATAAATTTCATCAAATGAAAAATTATAAGCATATCTAAGGAAAGTCATTGTTAGTGCAAATTTATTATAAAGGAAATATTTCCCTGAAGAAGTCAATCTTAAATTTGATCCCGATAAAATCTATGATAGATTAGTCAAATATATTGATAATTAATCAAGTGTAATTTTGGGATATTAAAATAGAGAAAAAGATTTAAAAAAACAATAAAGAAATGTAAATTTATTATAATTATATCTAGTTTAAATAAGAAGATGAACATTAAATTTTAAAAGAGGTTATTACTTCTGAAAAAGTAACAGAAATACTAAAAAAAGATTAAAATAGCATAAATTTAATAAGAAAAAGATTATTTTCAAATGATTCTGGTTAATAAGTTGATCCTGAAAAGATTGTTGAGAAATTATTCAAATTAATTGAAACTTAATCTATGTAGATTAAGAATCTATCTTCAAAAGACAAATTTAACTAAAGATCACTTAAATAATTGGTATAAAATTGTTATTATATTAATTTAAGTTAAAAACAGAAGATGATAATTAAGATATTAATGAATTCATAATTAATTTTGAATTAGAGAAATGATTAATTTATATAAATGTATTTTACATTTAATTAACTATATAGTAATAGTTTTATTCATAACAGACCAAGTCTAATTTTAATCATATTAATTTCTTTATTTCTCTTTTCAATTACCTTATTTAATTTTTTGATCTTGGTGGAACATAATTTTTAAGACTATTTTACTGCTTTTTTCATTTATCTTATAATATCAAACATTTTTATGCATATTTATTGTTGTTCACTTCCTTCTATTTAAACAGTATTTGAAGTCTCAGAAGCACTAGAAGCATTAGAGGAATCAGTATCCTGATAATCCTCTTACTTATTTATGAAATGTTGGATTTGAGTAAAACATTCTAGATCTTTCCTTTATTCTAAAGAAAGCTCACAATATTTTCTTAAGGTGTTTAGTATCGATTCTGACATGGATTTGTTTTATTCATGTCTATAAAGTTATGGATTATTCATTAAATAAAATTATTTTTTCTAGCTTCCAACAATATATTCATATGAACATATAAGAACTTTTTGGAATGTCGTTCGAAAAAATTCTAAATTATCTTTAATTATACATATTTAATTTTATCAAAATAATTAAACTTTGTTCATGATATATATCTACTTTCATATGAATTTAATCTATAGTATCATTTTTCAAAGAATCGAATTGTTTATCCATCAAATATTGATAATTGATTTATTCATATAAAAAATGGAAAATACTATTTATTTTCTTATTGTCTATCTTTATTCAACTTTATTAAATGGCTATTGATCAAAATCAATAAAAATCATCTTTATTTTATTCATTATATAAAAAAATTCGATTTTATTTTTTATTTTAAGAATTTTAAATGCAAGATATTTGATATTATTATTGATTTTTATTTAATTCCTCATATTGTGAAAAATCTAATAAGAATTATTACAATAATGTCCCCAAACTTAAAAAAATATTTTTTCTAATTATTTATCCATAAAATCAAGATTATAGTCCAAAGAAGTATGCCAATGAATAATCAAAACATTAATCAAATTTGTTTTCTTAATTTCTTTTTATATATTCATAAACTAAAAATTTAGAATGATAATAAATTAGTAAAAATATACATAGATTATTTTTTAATTTTAATAATTTTGATAAATTTAATTAAATTTTTATAGCTATAAAATAAAAAAAAGGGTTGTCAACACGAGGACTTCCCAAGCGGTCCCCCACCTTAGTACTAACCTCGCCTTAAGCCGCTTAACTTCGGAGTTCGAATGGGATCCGGTGCTTTAGGCTTAGTATGGCCGACAACGATATATTCATTATATTTATGGTTTTATATGACCCTAAGAAGTAAATAAATATTTTACAAAAATATAAAATAATAATTAGCAATTATAAAAAGTTATAAATACTAGATTATAAATATTGATATCCACAGATAAAAATTATAATCCAATATAATAAACCTCTAATACAATAAGAAGAAATTATTTTGATCATCTACTTAGAAATCTTTGAACTTTAATTTTTATAAATCATTTATATTTTAGAATTAAGTGTTATCTATAGAGCTTCTAAAATTTTATATCAGGGATTATTGAAGCAATTATCATTTCTATACGCATAATTTTCTCAAATTGTATTTAAGAGTACACATGAGCAATCATTAAAGTCGATATAGAAACCTAAACTAATTATAGATATTGTAATATCTAAGAATGTAATTTCAATTTGAATAGCTAAAACATTATAATTAAAGTTGATATAGAACGACAATAAATTTTATTCCTAAGAAGAATAAACATTAGTAAAGATAATTAGAATTAGTATAATATAAAAATTCAAATTTTTAACATAATTGTTAAATGTCAATTCAAAAAAAGACATCAAAAATAATCAGATAATCAAGTGAACCTTAGAAATACTAAAATATGTATTATGAAGTTCAAATTCCTTATTTTAATCCATCATCAAACTCAATATTTGCAAATCAATTGTTAAATAATCCATCATTTATGAATATATATTAATTGGGAATTAGTAGTTATCTATAGGGATAATATAAATAAGCTATCTTTTTTGCTGAGAAATTATTATGCCTAAATCAAGATTAAAATATATAGGCATATTTGGTATTTATGCTTGGAATTGTAATATTACTTACTATAATAATTTTAGTGTCATTTTGGAAATGCAGAATATTCAGGAGTATATAATTTGTTTTTAAAGCACAAANTAATTCCATAGAATATTGGTGCTCAAAGATTCAATTAAAATATACCTAATTTAACCATTAATCCACTTTATATTAATAATTAAAATAATAACCATTTTTATATTTCCTATTGTTAAATTAATTATATTAAATAAATTGATATTATAATATAAAAATAAATTAAAAAAAAGGGTTGTCAACACGAGGACTTCCCAAGCGGTCCCCCACCTTAGTACTAACCTCGCCTTAAGCCGCTTAACTTCGGAGTTCGAATGGGATCCGGTGCTTTAGGCTTAGTATGGCCGACAACGATATATTCATTATATTTATGGTTTTATATGACCCTAAGAAGTAAATAAATATTTTACAAAAATATAAAATAATAATTAGCAATTATAAAAAGTTATAAATACTAGATTATAAATATTGATATCCACAGATAAAAATTATAATCCAATATAATAAACCTCTAATACAATAAGAAGAAATTATTTTGATCATCTACTTAGAAATCTTTGAACTTTAATTTTTATAAATCATTTATATTTTAGAATTAAGTGTTATCTATAGAGCTTCTAAAATTTTATATCAGGGATTATTGAAGCAATTATCATTTCTATACGCATAATTTTCTCAAATTGTATTTAAGAGTACACATGAGCAATCATTAAAGTCGATATAGAAACCTAAACTAATTATAGATATTGTAATATCTAAGAATGTAATTTCAATTTGAATAGCTAAAACATTATAATTAAAGTTGATATAGAACGACAATAAATTTTATTCCTAAGAAGAATAAACATTAGTAAAGATAATTAGAATTAGTATAATATAAAAATTCAAATTTTTAACATAATTGTTAAATGTCAATTCAAAAAAAGACATCAAAAATAATCAGATAATCAAGTGAACCTTAGAAATACTAAAATATGTATTATGAAGTTCAAATTCCTTATTTTAATCCATCATCAAACTCAATATTTGCAAATCAATTGTTAAATAATCCATCATTTATGAATATATATTAATTGGGAATTAGTAGTTATCTATAGGGATAATATAAATAAGCTATCTTTTTTGCTGAGAAATTATTATGCCTAAATCAAGATTAAAATATATAGGCATATTTGGTATTTATGCTTGGAATTGTAATATTACTTACTATAATAATTTTAGTGTCATTTTGGAAATGCAGAATATTCAGGAGTATATAATTTGTTTTTAAAGCACAAACTTACTTAAGGAGATTTTGCAGTATTAGCTGCTAGAGCTTTATATGCAAATAAACAATATGAATTAGGAATAGAGATATTACAAGAAGAAACTACATCATAAAGTGATTGGATAAGAGGATAATGTTATGAAGCATTAGAGAATAAATAATTGGCAGTTTCAAATTATTATGAATGTTTGTAGAAGACTCCAACAAATGTTAGAGTATTTTAGAAATTAGTAGATTCATATTTAATTTCAACTGATGAGAAGGAAAATCTGATTCAATAAATATAATTAAATTCAGATGAAGGTTGGTTAAAAGACTATTATATAAGTAAGACAATAAATTGTGATATTGGTAATCAGAAAATAGCAGATCACTTGCAAGAAGAGAAAAGAAAGATAGCTTAATAATTGTAGATATTGGATAAATTAGAGATTCAATAAATGAAACCATCACCTATAAGAAGTCCATACATAAGAAAAGAGGAAATTCCAATTCAAAATGATTTAGTATATGTAGCATTAGAGAAAAGAAATAATATTGATATATTGAATGTTAAAGCAAAAAAAGCTTATTATAGTTATGATATTGCATCTGCATATGATTGGTCATTAAAAGCAATAAAATAAGATCCATTATATTTTGATGTAATTCCAACATATGTATCATGTTTATTGGAATTAGATTAAATAGCAGAATTATATTTTTGTGCACATAATTTGATAGAGAATTATGCATCAAATGCTTTAAGTTGGTTTGTTGTAGGAGTATATTATTTCTCAACAAAGAAATATGAAGTAGCTAGGAAATAGTTTTAGAAATCTATTTAATTAGATTAACATCTTATATATAGTTGGATAGGGTTAGCACATTCTTATGCTATTCAAGATGAATCAGATTAAGCAATGTCAATATATAGATCTATAACTCGTTAATTTCCAGGTTGTTATCAAGCACATGTTTATATTGGAATGGAGTATTTGAGAACAAATAATTTATAGACTGCAATTTTATCTTTATAATAAGCTAAAGATATTAATCCAACTGATCCAATGATTTAAAATGAATTGGGTGTAATTGCTTATAAATAAAAGAAATATAATGAAGCTAAAGATGTAAAATATTATGCAAAATATAGTATTTCATGAATGCTTTAGTATTTTGTCAAAATTCAAATCATAAGATTAGAGAATCTGCACTTTAAAATTTAGGACATACTTTTAGAAAATAAAGAGATTATAAAAATGCAATATAAATATTTGAAAAGTGCATATAGGTAATTAAATTAAATATTAAATAGTTAAATTCAGTTTCTCCATAAATATTTTTTGGATTGGCATTTTCATATCATTTGAGTGAGTTACCAAATAGTCTAAGCAAGAGTATACATTATTATCATAAATCTTTGTCTTTAAAATCAGACTAGACTTTTGTTTAGGATATGTTAAGTAAAGCATTGTAAGAAGCTGCAGATATGGGATTATCAGAATATGTAAATTGAATCTATAAAAATATAATATATAATTAAAGATTTAAATCAATCAAATATGGGTGATAATCCAATGGACATCTTCAAGGAAGACATGGAAAATGAGGAAGTGTATCTAAAAGTCAATGCGATGCACAGAGTTAGAGTAATTGCAACACTTTTAGGAACAGATAAAATAAAGTCTGTACTTTTACCATATTTTGAAAGTAATTATATGATAATAAAATTTGCAGCATTAATGAAAAAAGAAGATGATGAAGTCTTATTTGCTATGGCAGAAGAATTAGGCTACATTGCGTATTTGAATAGGTTTATTTAGTCAAATAATTCCATAATAATCGATATGTTTATTGCCGATTTTGGAACAATTAGCTGGATATGATGAGACTGTTGTAAGAGAATAAGCTGTTAAATCAATTATTATTGTGTGTGGCTTTTTAGGAGATAATGAAATTGCTAACACAATAGTCCCAATGGTAATAATTATAAAAGATTAATAGATTTTAAAACTAGCTTCTAATGAAGCCAATTTTACTTGTAGAGTTTCTGCTGTTAGCTTAATGTGTCCAATGTATGCTAGATCTGGAAATTAAAAAGAAAAACTTAGATAGTAATAAATTTAGATTTAACTTTTTTTTAAGAAAATTCACTGAGTTATGTAGTGAAGAAACACCAATGGTTCGAAGAGCTGTGGCTACTAAAATTGGTGAAATTGCATAATATATGGATAAAAATCATGTTCTAGAAGTTTTGATAACTGTTTTGAAACAATTATGTTAAGATGAATAGGATTAAGTTAGATTATTATGTATGGAAAGTATAATGAATATTGCTAAAATTCTTAACATTAATGAAAACAAAACAAATATTTTACCATTAATAATATCATCAGCAGAAGATAAATCATGGAGAGTAAGATTAGCATTGTCAAAGATATTTGCAGAAGTATATTATTATTCAAAAATATTAAGTTAGCTGAAGCTGTGGGTAAAGAAATTGCAGATTCTTCATTAATTTAGATCTTTTCAAATTTATTAAAAGATCCTGAAAGTGATGTTAGAGTAATAGCTGTTAAAAGTTTGGCAAAATTTATTAAATTTGTATCTCCAGAGAAATTAAATCTTATAATTCCATTATTATAATTATTAGCAAAGGATGCATTTGCTTAAGTGAAATGTATATATATTATATTTATAATTATTAGAAAATGCTTGTTTAGTTATTGGATAAATTGCTACTATTTTACCTAGAGATAATAGTTAAAGCAAATTATAATCCTATCTAATTGAATTAATGAGTGATGATAATTAAGATGTTAGAAAGAATGCAGCATAATCAGTTGGTGTATTTGCTGCTGCTTTAGGTCCTGATGCATTAGGTTAATTTATTCCTCATTTGAAAAAATGTATGGAAGATCCAAAATGGAGAGTTAGAAAGGAAATCATATAAACAGTCATTCAACTTGCTTTGTATTTCTGATTTATCATCTTAGAACAATTAAAAATACAGACTTATTTGTGAAATAATTAGAACCTGTCTATGTTATGTTTTTGAAGGATAGAGCAGCTGAAGTTAGAACTATAGGATTGAGTAGATTAAATGATCTAATTTAAACTTATAAAATTGATTGGGCATTAGGAAGCTTTTTGTCTAAATGCTTAGAGACTCTCAATAAAGATACTGGATTCTTGTATAGAATGAATGCTTTATATGCTATTTAATAAATTGGATTAGTTGCTGATGGACCTATAATTTAAGATAAATTATGGCCTATTGTATAGAAGTGTATGAAAGATAATGTTCCAAATATTAGATTTGTTAGTATAAAGGTGGCAAAATCATTATCAAAAAAGATTGATCATTAAGGAACATTAAATCAAATAAAATAGTATAAATTTAATAGTAAAGTAGAGCAATAAATGAATTAATTGATGACAATGATAGAGATGTTAAATTTTATGCTTAGGAAGCTTTACAATATTGAAATAATACATAAATAATATAATTAATAAGTTGTTATATATTGTTTTTAATATAATCAGCTCAATGAGTAGCTGATTAGTTATTTGGAGCTGTGAATGGTCTTCTTTATTCAAGGAAATCATCAAATTCTCCATCTGCACGTCTTACCTATAAATAGTAAATCTTTACCTATTATTAAGATTGGGTCTTTATTAAGCTGCTCTCAATTATCTCATTACATTCATAACAATTTCTGCTGTTCTTTCAATACTCAATTATTTTCCAGCTCCTAATTTAGCTTTTTCATCCTTTACCAACTCACTTAATAAAATAATATTCAAAATATATACCTAATATGATCAATAACTTAATCTTCAATAGCTTTTCCACCATTCTTTCTTTATTCATATGCTTCTTATTGATTTGCTAAATATTAATTCCAAATTGTGTATGTAAATAATTAATATGGATGAGAATTGTAAGATACTAATTCAAAATCTCTATCAATTTAATCTACCATTCTTCTTTCACCACCATGTTTAATTTGAGTCACTTGACATTCAGCAATGTGTGGCACAATGAAAAATGTTCTCAAACCCATCTAAAATAATTCCTCCAATTCTTTGTTACCGAAGAAATACTATTTACAGTGTCTAGAGATCTTTCTATATGAATGATAAGCTAATAAATAAAATTTATTTCATTGCCTCTCAAAAATGAATTATGATCATAACGACATCTAATACCAATGGTGAATTCTGAGCTTGATGGTCTAGGAGCATTAAAATTCTTAGGATGCCAATTATTTTTCCATCCTGCTCTAGTCCAGAAGAATGACTTATTTCTGATTTTGTAAACCATAAATTAATATCTTTTTTTATATAAAATACTTTCAAAAGAAACTATCTAATATTCTACTATAAGACCAATTCAAACTAATTTTTCTTATATGTGACAATAATATTTCAATATTTATTCAATAATATAATCCTTTACCATTTATATCAACTTACTTTATGCAAATATTGATATAATGATAACTAATAATTATGTTTATCAAACTATAAAACTTTGTTAGAGTAATTAATAGGAATGATAAAAATTATATCATATATTTTGTTTAATTTTATGATAAATTAGCCTTTATTAAAAATGATAAGATTGGCTAAGTGGAGTATTATGTAAATTAAGAGAAGTAATAAAATTTTTATACAGGATTAAAATAAATATCAATAAGTGGTTAAGATATCCCTCATTATTTATAGATATTTTATATTAATTTTCTGAAAAAATAAAAAATATTTCATTAGAAAGAATTTTACATAAAAAAAAGTATTTTTGCAAAAATAAGAATTACATTTAAGAAGATTAAATAGTACTCTTTGAAAAAGGAACAGACAAATCTCTTTTTGTTAAGAATATTATCTTTCAACCATCTAAATTTTGTAATTTGTACTGAAGTTTTCCAGAATAATAATATTTCTAAATATTCAAGATCCAAAATTTCTCTATTCTCTAAAATATCAATAGAAATATTATTGGGATTATATATCTTAACTCTTTTGATACTTAAAAATTATTAAATTATGTACATAATTTTTTTTAATGTATAAAGTTTAAGACATAGTCTAAGGTTGGGAAATTAATACTTCATCAGATTTTGGAGATATTCTCAAACCACAATATGTTCAATAGTTTTCTAAACCAAATTTCTAAACATTGAATTAGAAATCAAATTAAAGGACTAAATAGACTGAGTTAATGAGAGAAAAAAAATTGAGAATAAATTCTAGTTATTCTGGATAAAAAAGCACGAGTCAAAGACAAGAAAATAAATAAAAGCTTTATCCAATTTAACTGATAATGTTAGAATAGCAAAATTAACAGTCTATTATATTTTAAGAATAACCTTTAATTTCTTAAAGGGTTAAACCAAATACTTCATTAAATGGTGTTTTAAGAAGAAAGAATATATATTTACAATCAATTTTAAAATAAGTATTAATTACATTGAAAAGGTGAATCAATTTGTGAGTGAAAACAAAAATACAAAATCTAGAAGTGGTTCAATAATGTCAGTTAATAAATCTACAAGATGGTTTGGCAGATCAAATATCTAGAATAGTAAATATATATTATGATTACTTACTTTTTTAAAATTAATTTTTAAAGATTTTAATTAATGGGAAAGAAAGAAAAAGGAAAGCCTAATCCTTTAGGTGAAGTGAGCAGAGACTATACTATTAATATTCATAAAGCTGTTCACAAGGAGACTTTTAAGAGAAAGGCACCTAGAGCAGTGAGTCACATTATTAGATTTGGTAAAAAGTGAAGGGATTGTTTAGCTTAAAANTGTTTATCAAACTATAAAACTTTGTTAGAGTAATTAATAGGAATGATAAAAATTATATCATATATTTTGTTTAATTTTATGATAAATTAGCCTTTATTAAAAATGATAAGATTGGCTAAGTGGAGTATTATGTAAATTAAGAGAAGTAATAAAATTTTTATACAGGATTAAAATAAATATCAATAAGTGGTTAAGATATCCCTCATTATTTATAGATATTTTATATTAATTTTCTGAAAAAATAAAAAATATTTCATTAGAAAGAATTTTACATAAAAAAAAGTATTTTTGCAAAAATAAGAATTACATTTAAGAAGATTAAATAGTACTCTTTGAAAAAGGAACAGACAAATCTCTTTTTGTTAAGAATATTATCTTTCAACCATCTAAATTTTGTAATTTGTACTGAAGTTTTCCAGAATAATAATATTTCTAAATATTCAAGATCCAAAATTTCTCTATTCTCTAAAATATCAATAGAAATATTATTGGGATTATATATCTTAACTCTTTTGATACTTAAAAATTATTAAATTATGTACATAATTTTTTTTAATGTATAAAGTTTAAGACATAGTCTAAGGTTGGGAAATTAATACTTCATCAGATTTTGGAGATATTCTCAAACCACAATATGTTCAATAGTTTTCTAAACCAAATTTCTAAACATTGAATTAGAAATCAAATTAAAGGACTAAATAGACTGAGTTAATGAGAGAAAAAAAATTGAGAATAAATTCTAGTTATTCTGGATAAAAAAGCACGAGTCAAAGACAAGAAAATAAATAAAAGCTTTATCCAATTTAACTGATAATGTTAGAATAGCAAAATTAACAGTCTATTATATTTTAAGAATAACCTTTAATTTCTTAAAGGGTTAAACCAAATACTTCATTAAATGGTGTTTTAAGAAGAAAGAATATATATTTACAATCAATTTTAAAATAAGTATTAATTACATTGAAAAGGTGAATCAATTTGTGAGTGAAAACAAAAATACAAAATCTAGAAGTGGTTCAATAATGTCAGTTAATAAATCTACAAGATGGTTTGGCAGATCAAATATCTAGAATAGTAAATATATATTATGATTACTTACTTTTTTAAAATTAATTTTTAAAGATTTTAATTAATGGGAAAGAAAGAAAAAGGAAAGCCTAATCCTTTAGGTGAAGTGAGCAGAGACTATACTATTAATATTCATAAAGCTGTTCACAAGGAGACTTTTAAGAGAAAGGCACCTAGAGCAGTGAGTCACATTATTAGATTTGGTAAAAAGTGAAGGGATTGTTTAGCTTAAAAAAACATGTTAACAGATGATGTGAGAGTTGATCCATAATTAAATGAGGCTATTTGGGCAAGAGGAATTCGTAATTTACCAAGAAGAATTAGGGTTAGATTACAAAGAAAGAAGAAGGAAGAAGATGATGGTAAAGGAAAATATTATACACTTGCATAATATGTTCCAGTAGATTCATTTGACAATCTTAAGACAGAAATTACAAAATAATAATGATGATTAACATAAGTTTATTAAATATTCAAATATATTAATATCATAAATATATATGTAATCCTGGTAAACTTGTGCATTATCTGGTGAATTAATAGAAACACCAGTAATATCCAAAGTTAGTGGACACATATATGAAAAGAGATTAATAGAAAAACATATTGAAAGCACAGGTACATGTCCAATAACAGGAAGACCTTTGAATTAAGATGATCTGATTGAAGTATTATTATAATTTTTAATATAAAGGTCAAAGTAGCTAAAGTATAAAAACCCAGACCTGTGACAGCTACTTCAATACCTTCATTACTTTCTCTTTTATAAAATGAATGGGATGCTTTATTGTTGGAATAATTTTAATTGAAATAGCATTTAGAATAAGTAAGACATGAATTAACACATGCTTTATATTAACATGATGCTGCATGTCGTGTGATAGCTAAATTAATAAAAGAGAGAGATTAAGCAAGAATTGAATTAGCGCAATTACAAAATAAATTAAATCATAAAGTAGAAGTAGAAACTAATAATATTCCTGAAAAATTATCAGCAAATTATGTATCTGAAATAGAATAAACAGCATTGAAATTAACAAGTCAAAGAAAAGTTTTGAGAAAACAATAATCATATTTTGATTAATTTCCTAGTCCTCAAGTACTCTAATTCAATATTTTAGATTTTATCAAATTATGAAATCAAGTAATAACACACTTAAACTTAAGGTGGAACATCATTAGATATCTAAGCTAATTATGTACTAGTAGGTGGCTAAGCTGGTTTAGTTTCACTTTATCGTTCTGAATCTTTGTTGTATTAGAATCAATAGAATAATCAAAAAATTAATACAATCAAATTTTTCACCTTTGATGAACATCTAAGATTTCTCACGTCTACTTCAGATGGAGATTTAATCATTTATTAATTTAATACTGAAACTAATGAGGGATTAATCACTTCTACCATAAAGGTAGGATAAAATATCACTGGTTTAGCAATTCATCCTATTGGTTACATTGCTGTTATTGTGACTTCTGAAGGCCTTTTGTTATTTTATGATTTGAGATCTGGATTATAAATAAGTAAAGTAACCGATTTTGAAGGATAATGCTAATTTACATCACTTGCTATACATCCAGATGGATTGTTATTAGCAATTGGATAAGATAATTCATAGATTAAAATTTGGAAAATTACATCTGGCTAATTGGTTGCCTAATTTGAAGGATAAGAAGTAAATAAAAATAGTATTATTAGGGATCTATAAATCAGGTTGCATTCTCTGAGAATGGAGTTAATTTGGCATCAGTTTCAAAGACTGAAGTTTTATTATGGGATTTAAGAAATCCTGGTTAATTCTAAAAATTGTTTCAATCTTAAAATATAAGTATTATTTAATTCAATATTATTATTAGGCAGTATTTCATATGACACATCAGGAGCTTACTTAGCTGTAGGTGAAAATAAAAATATACACTTGTTTGACATCAAAAAGTAGTAAGAATTCTTCAAATTCGAAAGCCATAGAGATATTGTGACTGCTATAAAGTAATTTAATATATAATTTTAGATTTGCCGAATTTAATAGAAATATATACAGTTGCAGTTTTGATAAACAAGTAAACATCTATGGTAATTGAAAGAGTTTTTAATTATATAAATATATATTATTGTTATTTTTTAATTATTTTGAATATCAGAGTAATCCTTATTTATTAACTTTCTTCTTATCCTTATAATTATTATTTGATATAAGAAATTACGAACAACATTTTAGTGGATGTATTTATTAATAAAACTTTGATGTTTTTTTAAAATTAACCTTTTGTTAATTAAAAAAAAAATCTAATTTTAACACTTAAATACAAATAGATATTTACATATTAATATTTGTTTTTAAATTGAGTTTAGAATGTTTTTAAAAATATTTGAATACAAAAATTGTATTAAGTTTTAGTCTATGATAAAATTATATATCATAAATTAAAGATATTATGCTTATTTGCTATCAATTTTAATTAGTTTTAATACCACGTCATTTTTTAGAGATATAAGCTATAAATTCAAGTCAGGCAATCTTTAACTTTTAATACTTTTTACAATATAAGATAGCTTAAAATTTATAATTTATCAAATATATTCTTAGAATACAACATTGCAAATCTATTAATTAATTTAGACTAATATTTATTATGATTTGTAATGTTATCATTTTCTAAATTTAAGTATTATTAACAGATTAAGATATAAATACAAAATATCATTAATAAAATATTCTATCTAATTATTGAAATATTTAACATTATTTTTCTGAAAATCTCTGAAAACTTATTTTAATTTGATTTAGTTATTTACTACATAAATACAATGATTAGATTTTTATTGACTAGTAATTTATTAAAAGATATAACAAATTATATCCATTTTCAAATTTTAATTTTTTAAGAAAGATGGATACTTAAATCATATTATTTCTAATATCGTAATAATTACAATATATTCTAATCAAGTAAACTAAGAATTTATAAATAATATTTAAAAATTGTAAAATATAAGAAAGCTATGAGAACAAAAATCAGATGTGTTTAATAGTGGAACAATATAGAATAATATAGAAATATATTAAACAGATTTAAAATATATTTTAAAATTTGAAATACAATTTACAAAAATGATTATATTTTTATTAGTTGTAAATGAATTGCCTTAATAAATAGAAAATGTTTTATATGAAAGAATTTATATAATAATAATTATTAAGAATTTATCTTATTAAAAGGTCTTAATTTAATTAAATATGGATAGAAATAATTATTGATTTTTTATTTAACATTCTACATTGAATTTGATCAGATTATTCTAAATTTAATCATCATAGTTATTCTATAACTGTTTTTGTTAAAAGAGAATAGAATAATATGATTCTAAAATTGTTTGTATCCATAATTGAAGAGTTAAAGAGTAGTAATAAATAATTATGTATTTTTGTATATTTTGTTTATATATTTATATTCATTGTTGAGTATTAAACTAAGAGAGAGGAGATTATTGATTATTGAAGACAGTTTTTGATTCAGCTGATTCTGAAGCAAATTCTCTAGAAATAATATTAATTGTTATAGTACCTATCAAAGATGTGCTTTTCTGAATCAGAAGAGATGCTACTCTTAATATCAGAACAACTTTCTGATGAATAATACTCGTTTTAAATTTCTATAAATATTAACGTTGAATAAGTACATTCACACTTTTTAATAGCTTTGGCAAAAATGACTGAGCGAAGACTATCGTAGCCGAATGAGGAATGAAGAGACATTTTTTTTGTTTTTACAATTGTATTAGAAAATATTTAATGGATTTCGTTTTTAACTACATTGTTTAAAACTTAATTAATACGAAGTAACAATAGCATCATGATTATTATGTGATCAAATAAAATCATTAATATAAAATATATTTTACAGTTAAACAATGAACCTTAGTTATGATTTAGCTACAGTCACAAATCCAGTAGATGATGTACCTCCTTTAGGACTATCAGTTTGTCAATAAGTTTATCTAGAATTGGCAATGTTAGGAATGATAGCTATTCCATGGATAAGTTTGAAATTATCATAATGAATAGCTTTATCTATAACAACCTCTGCCCTATTATGTTTGTTAACATACATGATAATAATAATACTTGTGATATACTTTTACATATTTTTTATGGCACAAGGAAAAAGAGTATTAGAATTTTACATGGCAGGTATAATAAATAAAATAATGAGGGTGAATTCATTTTCAAAAAGGAGAATACCTAATTATTGATTTTGTCTACTATAATAACTTTTATTTCTTTTTTTACCCTTACAATTTTATTTCTCTCCGCATAAAACACGAGAATATATAAATCATATTTTGATGAATCAAATACTTCATATATGGTATTATTTATGACATTATTTGTTATTGGTTTGGGAATATTGGAAGAGTATTATTGGAGAAGTATATCAATTATATAATTAAACCTATTAGATTTTATGATCAAAACACTTCCATCTGGTTGGATTACATCTTTATTTGTTGGTTTACATTTTGCATTTCTTGTTATGATGATAACAAGTTCCATTGTAGAATGGCAATATTGTATATTATTGGGAGTATTATCAGTAATATGGCATATGGTAATGGTTTATGTAAGAAAGGTATATCATAATTATAATATACTTATAGTTACTTAAATTTTCATCAGTTATAGTGTATGGAATAGCTGCAAGATTTGGCATCTACTCTGCATTTTATATATTATTTTTGAACATTAAATTAGGTTGAATGATATTTTTAATACATATATATCGATATATATAAATGAAAAAAATCAATATGATTATTTTGATTGCCTATTTTAGTATTAATATTAAATAGTTATACTATTAATATTAATTCAGTCTAAGATTTACTATTGAAATATGTTTTTAATTATTTATTTTAATTAAAAAAACTGATTAATAATAAAATCCAATTTTATTTCTACTAGTATTATGAAAGATAGTTGACAATTTTAGATTTATAATTTAACATTACTAAATAATATGTAGATATTCAGAGCAATCAATTTAAATAAATATTTTATAAATTCTTATGGCAAGATAGTGAAATTCTGCTTAATGAATATACAACTACACTTTCATCATAAGGAAATTCGATTAATTATTTGATAGTTTTAATAATTGAATAATACAACTCATATTTTAAATAAAAATAAAAGTCTCTAAAATTATGAATAACCATAATTAAGTAGTAATCATAAGATGATAATTGATCTAATAATATGTCCTAATTAAATATAAAACATTTTTATTCAATGATATGTCTGCATACAATGATTTCATTTCAATAAAATTAGAGGTATTATTAATAATAATATCAAACTCTTTTTCATTATTAAATTTATATCAAATTCGGAAGAGATCTCGGTATTTGTATGCTTGATCTGCGCCGATCTTTGAATTAACACTCAGTTTTCCAACGCTACAAATATTTTATAGCAGAATTGGTGATCATATCAAGTGAATTCATATATATTGGTTTGGATACTGTTTCTGGTGTTTCTAAATTAAAGAATCCATCTAAATCATTTGGTTAAAAGTTTGATTAACTTT
This sequence comes from Paramecium primaurelia, assembly GCA_905182975.1. Classification (NCBI taxonomy): domain Eukaryota; phylum Ciliophora; class Oligohymenophorea; order Peniculida; family Parameciidae; genus Paramecium; species Paramecium primaurelia. The sequence goes on along the minus strand of CAJJDM010000065.1, from coordinate 269,435 downwards.
TGAGAGGCTCTTCGATTTCTTCTATCATACTAAGAGTGGATTTGAAATTTTAAAAGCCTACATCGAAGGCACATAATTCATTCTTAATTTTATCAAATTGATCTTTAAATTATTGCTATTACTATTAATGATAACCCAAATACTATATTAACATATCTTAAGTGCAGAAGTAAATAATGTTTTTAGTCACATTAACTAAACAAGGAGTTAATTCCATAATATTTGATTCTGATTCTATATTTCCTATTGTGTATTAGGCTGTAATCTAAGTTCGCTATTAAAATTGTGGCTTTACTTAATTATCTATACTTTCATTGAGTTCTATTGATTTTTTCCTTGGATTTTTATTTTAACTTTCGGCATTTCTCCACTTTAATTTAGATAGTAATGCATCAATTGCTTATCTTTATAAGTCAGTTATTTCAGGTCCAGTGCAACCTGACAATAAATCATCCAAATTAGTAGCTGATCCATTTTAAGTTTATCTATAATAGTTTTAATAATGGATATATACATGACTGGCAAGTCTTTTTCTCTTTTAATTAAACTATTAAATCGATTTTTTAGATTATTCTCACTTCTCTTTCCATCCATAATTTTAGATATTTCTGCCCATCTTCTTCCTTATTCTTTAACAAGATTCAATAATAGAATGTCTTCTTCATCTTTCCAAGGTTATCTTATATAAAAATGAATATATATAATTTACTTAGAAATTTTTGGATTCAAATGATTAAGCCATCTTTCTCTGCATTATTTACTTGATCTATATATATTTGAATGTTAATTTAATTCTTATGCAATCTAACTCCATTTCTAACCCATATCAACTGATTAATATTATAGAATGATCTCATATAATTTTTTATCTTCTTCTGGTTTAAATGGTTATTATTGTAGTGCAATTTTTTACATTTGTGACCATTTCTATTTGCATTGATCTCTATCTCTTCTACATATCATCCTTGATATCTCTTCAAACAATTCTGATGATAAATCTCTAATGTCTTCATTTCTTAAAATACTCAATTTTCCAACAAGCCAAATAAGTACTTTCTTTTCATTGAGTGTCCAATTCTTCTTAAGATTTGAATTCCAGCCACTAGTTGTTAGAATCTCTTGTTATATACGTTAGATTTCTTAATCAGAAGGAAATTCATTGATGCCTAAATTAAAGAACTCTTTCATGTATTCAAATTTAGTAAACTTTATTTCCTAAGCTTAGGGATAGAATAACTAGAATTCTTAATAGAAATTATAATCTTCACTATCTGAGTTTTTTCTTTAAGAGATCGCAGTCTTACATTTACTTTTCGAGTTTTTTCTTTCTGCCAAACTCCTATTTCGATTACTCATATTAAATTTATTATTGAAAAATAACACACTATAAACATTCATTTACTCTTTGACTTAAATCTACTTAACTTTTTGCTTCCATTTTTATCAAATAAATAAAGACTTATTGCAATTACAAAATTAAAACAACTTACTCCAACAAAAAAATAAGATTGATATACATACCTAAAGTTACATTAAGTATAATTACCCTTAAAATGGATCTAATTCACCTTAATCATTTATGAGATGACTATTATAAATACTACCAGTTATCAATGGAAATAAAGCCAAGGCAGTATTTTACATAACTCCTAACAATCCAAATGCAGTACCTTAATTATAGATACTTTAATACCTATCATTTAAGCCTTTACCACAAGAGGAATAGATGGAATCAATATAGCAGAATAAAATGAATAACAAATTCCTAATGAAAGTAATGGTAATGCTGAAACTCCACAAGCAGTCTAAAAATAATAGAAAACATAATTACATCGCAATATATGAGCAACAAGCATAAATGAGTAATTATAAATATGACTGTAGTTAATACAATTAGAAGAGATCTTTATCTAATTTTATCACTATAAATTCCAACAAATGGAGTTACACAAGCTGCAAATACATAAGGAATTGTTAGTAAAACACCAGCAGATTATTAACTAAATCCAAATTTAATTTAAAAGAATGCATTTCCATTATCTAAGAAAGGAACAAATAATGCTTCACTTAACATAATAATGCATGATAATATCCAATATGAACCATCTAAATGTTTTAGATCTGATAACTTTATTTCCTCTTTAGCATCATGAACATTTTCTTATTCTTATTCATCTTCATTATCATTATCATTATCATTATCATCATCATCATCATCATCTTCATTAAGTAAAGATTATGAACGTTCACTATCAGTAGTTTCACTCTTTTTTAATTATAAACTCATTTCTTATTGCATTAATTCTTCTTTTTTCTCTTCCTTCTTTTCTTATTAAGGATTATGTTATTTCCAAATATCCATTAATTCTTCATTCTTTTTATCTAAATATATTAGTGCTAAACCACATCCCCATGAAAATATTACAATAAATAAACCAATCAAAAAAGTAAATCCTAAATTACCATGATTAGCTTAAATTATTGGACTAACTAAACTATTCATTGCACTACCTAATTTAGGAATTGATAAACATAATCCTAATGCTAAACTCACTTATCCTCCTTAAAACCACTATGACATTATTGCAGCTTAAGCAGCATTCAAACTCTCAGATCCAATTCCAAATATACATCTTCCTGCTAACATAGTACCATATGATAATGTATATCCTCCAATTACAACTATTGTTTAACCTAATATCAAAATAGATGAAAAAATGAGTATGCTAACTCTAACTCCAATTTTATCAATTAAGATTCCTCCAAAGAATGGTAATATGATATTTGGAGCAGAATAGATAGAATAAAGCATATTAAATTGAACATTATTCAAATTCATCTCATTTTGTATTGTGGATTGCAATGCCATAGGATTATCAAATGCATATGCATCTCCAAAAAGTAAAAAGCAAGCCAAACCTAAAGCTAACCACAATACCCAAGTTTTTTATAACGGCTATTTTATTAGATAGGATTGTTTGCTATCTTATTCTTAAAACATAAATAATTTATTTTATAATTCTCCAATTGTTAATTATTTTAAATACTGTTTGATTTAGTATTATCTAAAAGTTAATGTATACTTTAATCATTCTCAATATAATTTTTCTAAAAATAAACAGGTATTAATTTTATGTTATTTGAATATATAAGAAATTGTCCAAATAATAAAATGATTATTGAAAAATAGTTAATCAATCTTCCTGCTGAAAAAGTCTTATGGATGATATATGTAAAGAAGTTTGATCCCATCAAACTTAAATATAAAGTTAAGGTACGCTTTGATTAGAAGTTCATTTTTTTTGAAGCCTCCAATAATTCACTTCTAAAATAGGCTGTTTCTGAGGCTGAAAAGATAGGAACTTCAGATTATGAATTACATTTTCTTATGAAAGATACTAAACTTATTTATAATTACCATCTTTACATAAAAATGATTAAGAGTTAAGAATACAAAGAATTGACAAATCAATTTGATGGTCTTTGTATTATGGTTAAAGATAAGTTTATTAAACTTCAAAATGAATTAGCAGATAATGCAGGATATAGAGGTGATATTTCAATACAATTACCTAACAGTTATGTTTTAGCATGGATGCCTCGTAATAAAGCAGATTATATTATGTAACAACTCAATAAGCTTCTTAATAATTTTTCAAATCTTCGTATTACAGATTTATAGGCAATTTGGTTCTCATGTTATAAAGATTCATTTTAAAAAACTCACAATTGTTCAATAGAATATTTAGAATAGAATTAATTAATAGAACTAAGGTTAATTTCTTAAAATTGTATTAACCTTACTGAATTTGTTTAGAGTGCACTTTCAAAGAATTCTATTATTCATTTTCCATTTGAATTGGATGAAATTTCATTTAATGCAGATGAGGTTGAAACACTAGTCAAAGAGTAATTTAATTGTAAATTTGAATTATGGAGTCAAATAAAGGTTATTGATTTAGCATCCTAAATAGATAAAAAATATGGAACCAATATTCAAAATAGAATAAAGAAAATAAATAAATTATGTAAATTAAAAGTGAATTAAATTAGTTCGTAAATCATTTTATATATTTGGAAGACCTGAGAATGAAAATAAAGTAACTTAAATCTTAAGATCTATTCTAGAATAAAGAATTAAGATATGTTAAGATTCTATTGTAAAAGACTATTTAATTAGTAGTGAAGAGAATGGATTCAAATTAATCTTTTTTAATAGAAAAGGTACATTGTAATTAGTTAATAATATTTTTGATCCAAATGATTTTGATTAGTTTTTAGCTTAAAATTACAATTTACCACATGAAGTTAAAGTTCATAAAGTTGATAAAAATTTAAGCTTTTATATTAAGGTACCAAATAATTAAAAAGAAATCAAGAATATTATCATTGAAATGTTAGATAGTTATGTAAATCATTCTTTCTATTATATTATTGACAATGTCAATATAAATTTCAAAGTTGGTCAAAAATTCAATTGTAAGATTGAGACTTTCAAATCAAATACAAATGTAAGGGGTTTATTAGATATCTATGGATTCGAACTTTAATAAATAGAATAAAATAATAATGGTGATGCTTTAGTTATCAAAGTTTCTAATATTTTACATTCTAAATAAGTTGATCTAATTAATTACTTTAATTAATAATTATAGAACTGTATTGAATAATATAAATCTGATATCTATTTATAAATGGTAAATGATAATAATAATAAAATGAAATTAAAAAAAATTGATAATGCTTAATTTGATTACACAAATACTTGTGAACCTTAATTAGAGAGATGTAAAATTATTTAATTGACATCATCCTAATTATAATTAATTAAATAGTTCAATATCTTATATAATATCATCAAATAATCTGATTAATATTTAGAGGATTCTTTCTTTGTTGCTGTTTAATATAAAGGCAATTAACTATAAGATGCTATTGAAAGCATTAAATAATAAGAAGCTTTATTTTTAGCAAAATGGGCTTAAGAAAAGGAAATTATGGAAGTTGAAAAAAATAAAAAATATGAACTATATTCAGTTTTTATATAAGATTTGTTTCTAGACTATTATTCAAATGCTAGGTTGCAATTACTAAATAGTTATTTAGATTAGGAGATTACTATGGAAAAATAGTAGGTTTAATTTTATATAGAAGTTACAAAACTAAATGTACCCATTTCAAATTTAGGCCCAATTATTACTGTTATTCAATCTATCGAAAATTTAGGAAGAGTTTTCACACAAATGAAAGAGTTACCACCAGGTCGATATCTAATTGGCTATGCACTAACAAATGCCAAAGAGTTTCAATTAAGTTCAGTCAAATATATTATAAGGTAATATTTTATTTTTATTTTATCAGAAATGTTGTTCAAATTCTTTAAGAAGATATCTGATAAAATCATATATTAAAAATTGTTATTAATTTTAAAATAATCTCTTCTTTTAATCTTAATAGATTTCAAACTTCAAGAACTTTCTATTAATATATTATAGATATCATAATAAAAATTCAGTTATTAATAAATCTATTATTAAATTATCCATGATTTATAATAATTAATTACATTTTATAAATTACAAAAAATTAAGTATTCATGATCTTATAATATTGAAAGTTATTTGAAATTATATTTATTCTTAATTAATATATATTAAAAATATATATATATATTTAAATTAATTATTAATGTATCTTCAAATTTATCTAATAATTTGATAGAGATATATAAAAATAGATTTTATCAAAGTTCAATATGCAATTGCTAAACAGAATTCTATGATTTATTTTAAAATATAAATATTATAAAATAATATTCAAATGTATAAGAATCACATATTTTCAAAATGTATTAACATTATAAAAGATCATTATTATAATTTTAAGCCAATTCAGAAATGTGAACTGTAACAAATTTCAAATAAAATGATTAAGTAATAGTGATTGAATAATATTCTGATAGAAATATGGATGGTAGATTAAGAATGGATGTAAAAGAATCTATATTTGATTGTATTACAAATAAAGAAAATGATAAATTCAATTTTTTGTTATTTTAGATTATTTAATTATTATTTATGTATTTAACTGCCAAATCAAAAGATAATTTTTATCCATAAAGCTCTGAAGAATAACGTGAGCTGAATCAATAATTAAGATATGCAATAGAGGATAATTAAATGTTGAAAGCTAAAATAAGAAGTTTAGAATAAGATATTGAAGTAATTAAGGAAAATGAGATTAAGAATATTAAACATTATGAGAAAAGAGAGGATGATTTTATGAAGTTAATAAAATAAGAATAGGAAAGAAATAAAAAATTATATGAAGAATTAGAATATTTAACTAGAGAATTAAGAAATAGAGATGATTAAGTAAATTAATTAGAAGAAAATATAAGAACTTTAAATATTGTTGTAGAAGATCAATAAAATAGAATAGAAGAAGAGAAGAATAGAAATAAAGAGATTTAAGATTAAGTATAAGTAAAGGTTAAGAAAAATGATGATATATTGAAAGATTTAGCATAATTAGAAAATAAATATTCAAAATTTAGAACTAAATTAGAAACTGAAAATGGTCATTTGAAATAAGAATTAGATAAATTATAAAATAAATACAAGAATAAATTATAATAATATAAGAAAGATATAAAATAATTATAGTAAGATAATAATTAATTGAAATTGGATAAATTAAAATTAGAAGCCGATAATGATTAATTATATAGTTTATCAAAGTAATTTGAAAGTCAATTAGGAAAGATATTACCTGAAATGCCAGTTATGGAGAAATAAAAGTAAGAAATAAAATTATATTAAAAGTTCAAATGTTTCTAATGAATTAGAAAGAATGAAGATTAATAATATTTAATTGAATGAATAATTACAATAAGCAAACTATGAAGTAAATTCAATCTAATTTATAGATATCTTAATTACAATAGTAACTTTAAGCTGCAATTTAACATTTAGATAGAACAAATTAAGATTTACAATATTTTTAATAAGAAAATTAAAGATTAAAATAATTGATAGATGATAATAAAGTTGAATAAAAATAAAATGAGTTTATGATTGAAAAAATGGTTGAATTATCAGAAAAATAGATGGATGATCTTGAATAAAAATTTAATAAAGTTTAAGCTCAAGTTAATTCTTTATAACATGAAAAAAGATCATTATTAACAGAATGCAATAATCTTAAAATGACAATAGATTAATTAGAAAATAATGAAGTTGATTGGTAAAAAAAAATGAATAGATTAAAAAAGGAAAATAAAGAATTGACTAGATAATTATCTTAATTAGATTAAAATATGAGAGAAATGATTGTTGAGAAACATTCTGAATTAAAAAAATAAAATAATAATATTTCATTAAGATAAAGTAGATTTAGTTAAAAACTTAATAGTTAAAATTAATCATATCGATCTATAAGAACTAATAACATTCTAATGAGTGGAACAAAAGATTTAGATGATGATGAAGATGATGATTTAGAAGAAATGTGAATAATAAAATATATAAATAATTTAAATAATGATATTACAATAGAAATAAGTATTGAATGATAACCATTTACACTCACTTATTTATAAAGGAGAAACCGGTATCAAAATTTGACTCATTTCTAGTTCATCAGGCATGCATATATTGGATACACTCTCCATTGCTAATTATCATAGTCCAGATCCATAAATCAAAGACCATCTATTAAAAACAGCCAAAGAACTCTATAAATCAGATTCAGAATTTCCAAAATTGTTATAAAGATATGAATTAACTTTAAATATCATAGAAAGTTAATCATTTAATGTTAAAGTAAAAATTTCATTCAAATTAGTAATACTTATCCTTATATGCTACAATAATGAAAACAAAAATTAAAGAATATTATACAAACTAAAAGTATTAGTTATTTTGCAATGTTTATGTCCCATAGAAATATGCTAGAACAATAAATATATTTTGTTATAATCCATCTATTACTGGTTATATTGCACTTGTTAAAACACTCTAAATGACAAGTTTAATAGCAATGGAAAAAATGTTATCTCAAATTGATAATAAGGAATAAGAAAGTTTTTACACATTTGATGAATTATTTGAAGATGTATATATTTATATTCATTTTTAGAATACAATACCAATAATTAATATGACTCCAGAAAAAGATTAATAGAAATCTATTATTAGAAGACATAAAAAGTCATTATCAGAACATTAGATGTTTGATTTTTAGAGAGATTAAAAATAATCATAGATATTCACATAGATACAATCAATTCATTAAGAAAAAGCATGTATTTTAATCTTTAATAATATTTAGTGTTTTTTTCATAAACAAAAACTGAATCATTTCTTTAAGATGATTATTAATTTCCTTCATTAAATTAAATAAACACTAATTTAATTAAGAATGAATTTTTAGATGAATAAAAGAAAAGCTAGACACCTATTAATCAATAAGATTAACAATTTACTTAATAAAATCTTTATTATTAAAAATAAGAACAGATAAACTATGATAGTGATGATTTTGATCTATTTCCCCGTTTAGAATTAAATTCAGCCATAAGTTGTCCATCTTTGAATAAATAGTAATAAATTGATCCAAAAAAACAAATTTCAAATCCAATTTATACAGGAAGATTAAAGTTTTTTGATGAATAAAAAAATTATGGATTTATAGTTATGGATGAAGATAAATCAGATATTTTTGTACATTTAGATGACTTACAAAAGGCTGGTGTTACAAAAGAAGTCTTGAAAACTTGCAAATAAGGATCTTTAATTAGGTATTTAAATGACTTAACTTAGATTTTAATTTAATTGTATGGTTTATGTTGGAAAATATAAAAAGTCTAGAAAGGCTGTAGAATTGAAATTACTAACCAACTTATAAGCAAACAACAACTTTAAAGGGTATTAATGATTTGATATCTGAATATATATAGAAAATATCATCAAAATATAATTTAATTTAATATTTTAAATTAAGTTAAATGCAAAGTATTAGCAATAAATCTCCTTTAAAACATGCTTTAGTAAATTTTACAATTATCAGCAAAGTTTTGGTTGGATATGGAAATGACAGGCTTAAATGTTTTCAAAGATTAAATAATAGAATGTGCTTGTATTCTGACTGATTACAAACTACAGACTATAATTAAAGGACCACATATTGTTATTCATGCAGATAAATAAGTCTTAGATGGAATGGATTAATGGTGTACCACTACTCATAAAGCTTCAGGGTTATATGAAGAATCCTTGAATTCTACTGTGACGGTGAATTAAGCATAGGAATAAATACTCAAATTTTTAAATTAAAATAATATACCTCCAAAAGTGTTACCTTTGGCAGGAAATTCTGTTTATATGGATAGATTATTTGTTATGAAAAATATGCCTGAATTGGATTAATTCCTGCATTATCGTATTGTAGATGTCTCTTCCATAAAATTGTTATGTAAAAACTTAAATCCTATTGTTTGTAATCACTAACCTTAGAAGAAATTGAATCATAGAGCATTAGATGATATATTAGAGAGTATTGAAGAACTAAGATACTATTAAAAAAATTTTATGGTATGCTAACAACTTTGAATTTGATTTATGATTTTCATTAATTTAAATAATGTCTGGAACTTTATTAATAAAACCATTGAGTGCAAAATTAACTCATGATACTGAATCTTTTGGAAGGATGGATCCATTTTGTTTAGTTAGAGTTGGTGGATAAACTCAAAGAACTAGATCACATACAGATGGTGGCAAGTACCCATCATGGAGTGATTCTCTTTCATTTCGTAGAACTTCAGAACTCATTGCTGATATTGAAATTTGGGATAAAGATGAAGTTAGCAAAAATGATTTGATTGGCTAAGGATCTTTAGCTCTATAAAATTTCTTAACAAAACCTAATGGAACTGAATGGGTCCATTTAAATTATAAAGTACAAGAAGTTTTTATATTTAATAGGGTAAATCAGCTGGATAAGTATTGATTGAAATATCCTTCTTTCCTGATGGTGGTATTTAACCTACAATTATGCCTGGATATTAACAACCATATTATCCACCAAACCAACCTTATCCATAATAACCTCAATATCCTCCATAACCAAATTATCCACCTTAGTAGCCAGGTTATCCTGGTTATCCACAATAAGGATATCCTCCTTAACCTTATCCACCTTAACCAGGATATCCACCTTAATAACCAGGATATCCACCTTAATAACCAGGATATCCCCCATAACCAGGCTATCCACCTTAACCAGGATATCCCCCTTAATAACCAGGTTATCCAGCATAACCATATCCTGCTTAATAAGGTTATCCACCATAGCAGCCTGGATATCCACCATAGCAGCCTGGATATCCACCATAACCAGGATATCCTCCATAACCAGGATATCCTCCATAACCAGGATACCCACCATAACAGCCTGGTTATCCAGGTTATCCTCAATAAGGATATTAAAAGCCTTTTTGAGAGATTAATAAATATTAAATATAATTTATATATAAGTGGAAATTTGAGTAAAATTTACAAAACTTGATGAATATAAATTCTTTAATAAAATACTTAATATATGTCTTATTATACTATGATTATCTCATTTAGCATTCTTCTTTGCTTCTTATTGTTTTTTGAGCTAATTAGCATCGACAAAGACAATAGTCTTACATCTCTTAATAACTTTTAACCATTTTAATTTGCACTTGACACATTCAAGCCTATTCTCGTAAAATATAAATACTTTAATGCCACCTTTTTTGTGGTCTTTGCTTTCTTTCTGAAAATTGGCTTTGTTTAGCCACCATAACCAGCTTACTTCATGTCGTACCTTCTTCTACCTTAAGCAAATGGACTTTCCTTGCTCTTTTTATATTAAGAGACTTTGCAACTTTAATGACTTCCACATTTTCTGCAGTAGGTTTTTCTATTCTTTGGTACGTTCACCATTTAATATTTTTTAAATAAAATTTAATCATTTTTCAAAAATTTGTTTATAAGAAATATTATATTAGAAAAGTGAGTAAATGATGATGCTTGATATGAATAGACAATCAGTCGTTATCCTTTATTAAACCTTCACTAAAGTAATCAAATAAATTAATTGGCTAAGAATTTGAACTTATAATTTAAGTAAATGTTTCATTATTTTTGATTTAATTTCTATTTCTTTTTCATATTTTTGTGATTTAACCATCAAATAAAATTCAATGTATATCACATAGACTAAATAAATTCTTATTTATTATGATAGCAGAATAAATTCATTTCTTACTTCTTATCTAATTACTATACTAGCTATTATAATAAAAATCATATTTAGAAATTACAATTTTAAATTAGTCTCAATTTAAAGAACATTCATATTGATATATATATATTTATAAAAATCAAGATAAAATACAATTTTAAACAAAAATAATTGAAAACTATTCTAAAAATATATAAATTACCATTCTAATATAGTATTTCTTAGCCTGGCTACTTCAGATTTCAAATGATTCTTTTTAGCCAATTTATTGCATATCATATAGATATAGGGCTAAATTTATAGTTTTACTTCACTTAATTTAACTTCTTGAAATTTGATCATTATAATTTTTATTGAATAGATATTTAATTCTTTTGAATAACTTGAAGAATGCTTAAGAACATTGATATCTTTAAAAATAATATTATTAAAATTATAATCTACATATTTAATCCTATAGAAATTAAAAGCCAACAAAACTACTAAATTAAGATTCTTCGTTATATAGTGAATATTTATTTCACTGTCATCTAAATTTAGTTCATTTAAATAGAATCAAATACACTGGCTTTTCAGATCTTATCTAATAAATGGTTTCATCAAGTTACTAAAACTGTTTGAAATCAAGGAAAAATAGCCTTATAGAATATAAAATTTAATCTATTATAAATAAATTATAGAAAAAAATTCTAAAAAACATAATTTATTATTAATCAGAAATTGTATGGAGAAGTCATAATTGGAATTAGTGTAGTTGAAAATAAAGGATTAATTAAAGAATAGAAGTAGTATTTATTTAGAAAATATTCATTTTGAAATACTATTTGAATTATTTAGTAAAATTAATTGTGAATGAATTATTATCATATAAAATTCTCATTTTCTAATTCGGTAAAAGAATTGATCGATCTGATTTTGAATAAAAACTTCAATGTTGCCTAATAACAAATTAATAAAATACTATTCTAAGATCAAGTTTTTCCTTTACGTTCAAAGGAATATATAAAATTATTGCACTATTAATCCATTTTATAATTATACGATAGAAATTACTAAGATGCAGAAATCAGCATTCAAAATGCTATGTTACAATCGAAATACCTAAATGAAAAAACATATCATACTTATTTGTAAAATATTCAATAGAAATAAGAACTTTGTATTATTAACTAATTTCTTATACTAATATTAATGAAATACACTGGAAAATTAAATAAATGAAGAAACAGAATCAATTCTCTGAATTATCATTACCAGTTTAGGCAAAAATAATGAATTGTTTAGCTGTAAATTTTATATGATAAACTAAGATTGGTAACATATTCTCAACTTCTGATTGTGTAGCATAAAGTGTAGAATTATTAAAGACAACAGCTCAACTATATCCAGATTTATAATGTAATTATTCAGAATAAAATAGTTACTAATTATTATAATATAGCAGCTATTTATTATTTGTTTGATTAATCTACAGAAAAGAATGATATCATTATTGATAATCTAATTAAATGTTATAAATTTTTAAGACAGAATACATAAGATATTAATGGCTTAGAAGATTTATGGATTTAATATAATTTGATATAATTGAATGAATTAACAATAAGAGATGTAAAAATATTATTGTTGTTGTCTTAACACTTATTTTCAAATAAATAAACTAAATTAGCATTATAGTTCTTGAATTTATCAAATAAAATCATAAGTTTAAATTCTATATGTGAAATATATAAAACAGAAATGCAATTTATTTATGCAGCCTATTTTCTAGATCAGAAATAAGTTTAAAATTGTACTGATATATGTCGAACATTATTAAAAGCTGATATTCATCCTGTAATTATATTTATTTAATTATAGATTCAAGATCAAATCAAATTAAATGCCTTAAGACTTGCAAATAAATCAACTACAGTCATTTCAAAAAAAATCGTTGTAAACTAATAAGCATAAAATAAAAAGGCTTATAGGGAATTGAAATAAAAAAATGAATTTCAAGATATTTAAGCTAAAGAATAAGAATTATTAAAATAGTTCAATCTTCAAAAACCATCTGCTTATTACTATTAATTTGATTCTGATTTCAAAGAAATATTTAATATTAAATTTATTGAAATCGATATTTTATTAACCTTAGCAAAACAATTTAAGTGATTGTATATGATATGTATAAATTAATAATAAAGTATAATATATATATGTAATCATGTGATATTAATGGGCAATAGAACAGATTCTAGATGTTAAGATTTATCTAGAAACTACAATATTTGCCAACATTTTTATATTATTTTTATGTTACTAATAATATCTATCTTGATTGCAGGCACTAATTCCTTATAAGGTTTAGTCTCTATTGGTAGGGCCATTAGAACCTAATAATAAATCAATTATTATTTAGAAAAGTATAATCTATCTCTGAATATGAATTTAATTGATCTGAAAGAATATAAGGAATTAGATGAAATATAAAGCCTAAGGTATGGGACAAAATGTGAATATTGTAATAAAACATTTAAAAACTCATCCTATCTATAAATACATTAATATAATAAACACTTTGATGACAAACTACAAGAAACTATTATTATTTTAAATTATATATGTGAATTCACTAATTGTTTAAAATCTCATGGCAGTAATAGTTTATAAGCATTGCCAAGAAATATAAGAATACAAAAATGTTTGAAATTTGCTAACCTATATATTAATTTTTCTGTTCTAGAGCTTTAAAATTGTATGATTATATTTATAAAAAAGTGAATAAATTTTGTGATGATTTGGTTCTAGATGAATAAGATCCATTTTATTAAGAGACTCCTTATTGGGATGCTTTTTTAAATATAGTGAAAACTATAGCAATTACAATATATATATTTGGATCCATTTATGTAATCAAAAAAATTTAAGATTATGTTTCATTTTTATAAAGAAAGCATAAAAGAACTTAACCAAAAAACTATAAAGAAAAATATAATGTTATGTGAATAATAATAACAATTTTATATAAATAATAAATCTTTTAATTTATTTAATAATTCAATCTTTATTAATCTTTTTTATTTTTTTTCTTGCTATTGCATTAGATTTCTCAGGATTCTATTTCTTTTTCACTTAATTTGATTCTTATTATTATTCTTATTCTTATTAGACTTCTTCCTTTTATTCCATTTATTACTAATCCTAAGTTTCTTTTTATTATTTGAATTGAAGTTTTTCTATAGTTTAAATCTAATTATAACTTTAACTTACTTAATTGGATTCATTCTTCTTATCTACATTCTATATGGCTTCTTTTATGATTGAAGTTACTTTATTATCTATTGAGGATCCTATTTGACTTCCTCTTCCTAATCCTATTTGACTTCCTCTGGTCATTTATCCATTTAATGACATCTTCATTCTTGTTCTCATTGAGATTTGAGATAATTTAATTAAATATTAACTTTATAATTTTAATTTGATTAGATATTTATATTAAGATTTCTTTAATAAATTTTATAGAATATATAAAAAATAAAGATAATAATTGAACAAAAAATATTATTATATGAATTTCAAAATTTTATATATAAACTCAAAATTTCTCATTTGTTAATTCTTAATAATTTGTTTATTAATTTCTCTTTTAGATATTTGAACTAAAAATCTAAATTAGTTTATCTTTTAAGGGATTCTAGATCTTTGTTTTCAAAATCTCGAAAAAGAGTTTGGAAAATTTAAAGGCGATTTGAGATTTTATGTTCAAAGATTAAATTGGTAAGAAGATTAGAGATAGATGTTCTAATTGAAGTTTTCTTAAATAAACAATAAGGATTAATTTGAATACCTCCATCTAGTTATTGTACAATATCATCTATATGTGATTACAATATAGAATACCATGATTTATATGAAGATTTCTATTTAATAGTTTCAAACAAAATTTAACAAGTTCCTTTGAATTATCATAATTGTTAAGTTCTATATACTTTTTAGTCTTTAAAATGTTAATAATAATGATTACAATAATTTTAAGGATCCAAAATCCTTGACAATTCTACTCTGATATTAACTCATTAATTGGTAGAATGATATCCCAACATTGTCTCTTATAGTTTAATATAGCTTCAAGCATCTAAGATTCTTGAACTTATAGTTTAATATATTTTACTTTCAAAAAACTATATAGTTTAAACTTAGTATTACATCTTATCCTCCTCTCTCTTAAACACCTAAGTAAAGTGAGAGGTGGATACATCATCTAATTGACTAAGTTCTTCTTGTATTTTTTCATTTAGTTTTTGAGTTTCTGGAGAGCAAACCACGCTTAAAGATTTGCCGGATAAAGGAGTAGATATGATTCCACACTATGATAGTAAAGCATAAAAACCTATTAAAAATTTCTGATGATATCACCTTTGAGCTGAGCTTGAATTAGGTTTGTTTGTTTCCATGAAAATTTACTATTTTTTTGAACAGAATGGCATTGAATAGACATATATTTCTAATTTAAAGTAATTATTATAATCTAATTTCAATATAAAATACAATAGAGAAATCATACTAATAAATAGTTGGGCTAATAAACATCATTTTGAAACAATAATAATAAGAAATAAACAAATAAAAGTTAATCACAAAATTCAAATGCATTTATGATTTTGTATTTTTCTTGTTATAATTATCTGATTTTTATGGTTCTAATGAATGTTTCTTCCAAGATATTCTAAAATTATTAATCAAATAAAATTAATATGATAATCAAAGACAGTTCTTGATATGAAACTTAATTGTTAAATATTAAATCTATTTTGAATAAAATATTTATTCTTTATAGAATATCAAGTTTTATATTATATACAATAAATCTTTGATGTGTATTTTAAGTAAGAAATATTGGTTAAGAGATTTATTAAAAATTAAATTCTTTTGATAAATAATATGGAAGAAGATCAAGAAAAGTATTTGGAAGATGCTCGTAAAGTTGTCAAAGAACAAGCTTATTTTATGAGGGCTTCATTGGAAAAGGCTCAATTAAAAGATGCATTGAGATATTCTTCAGCTATGTTGAGTGAATTGAAAACATCTCTTCTAAGTCCAAGAAATTATTACATCTTGTTTATGTAGGTCTTTGATGAGATGCGTATATTGGAGAATTACTTCAAAGAAGAATATAGAAGAGGAAGAAAGATGCCAGACTTATATGAATCTGTTTAACATGCCACATACGTCATTCCACGTTTATATCTACTAATCACTGTCGGATCTGTGTTTATATAAACTCATGAAATTGGAGCCAAAGTGATCCTCCTTGACTTATTAGAGTGTATTAAGGTAATTACAAGTATTATTCTAGGCCATTCAACATCCATTGAGAGGATTGTTTATTAGATATTATTTCTTGAAATTATGCAAAGACAGACTTCCAGACACAGGCTCAGAATATGAAGGTACAGGAGGAAATATTGATGATGCTATTGAAATCATTATAAGAAACTTATCAGAGATGAATAAATTATGGATTAGAATGTAAGGTTCAAAAGACAAATCAAAGAGAGAAAGAGAAAGATTAGATCTGAAAGTAACAATAGGAGAGAATGTTACTAGATTAAGCAATTTAGAAGGTGTTTCATTAGATACTTATAAAACAAAGGTCTTACCAAAAATTATTGATATTATAACAAGTAGTAAAGATGCTATATCCTAAACATATTTAATGGATTGCACAATATAAGCATTTCCAGATGAATACCATTTGCAAACACTATAAGAATTATTGAAGGTTTGTACAACTCAATTAGAACCAACAGTTGATATAAAAAATATATTTATTAATCTAATGGGTAGATTAGCTGATTTTGCATTAAATAATGATATGGGTACATTCAATTCAGAAGTAGATATATATAGTATGTTTAAATAAAATATTGATAAAGTAACAAATATAATAATATTTAGATGTTAGATTCTAATAGTCAAATTGAATTTAAAAATTTATTAGATTTATAAGTTGCTTTCCTTAATTTTACATTAAGATGTTATCCATCAAATTCAGAATATGTTAATGATATACTTAAATCTTGTTGTAGATTATGTGAAAGATAAAATGAAACTGATTTTACAGAAGAATGTTAAAAAAATATTGTTAAGTTTCTTGCTATGCCTTTGGATACCATGAGTTTATCCATTCTTACAATGAATGAATATCCAAATCTTATGAAACATCTTCCATTCTAAAAAAGAAGATAAGTTGCTATTAAAATATGTTAAGCAGTTATAAATTTGAATTAAGTAATTGATGATTTAAAAATTACTGGAGAATTACTTAAATTTATTTAACCACTTTTAATTACATAGAATGATTATGTAGAAATTCCAGAAAATGAATTTGAAGAAGAATAATAATTAGTGGCTAGAACTGTTCATTTAGTCTAAAATGCAGATTTAGCTATTCATAATACTATCTTATAATAATTTATAGCTAGATTCCAATAAGGAGAAATCAACAGATAAAAATATACTTATCCTGCAGCTATTTTTGCATTATTTAGATTATTATAATTGATAGCCACATAAGGAGGACCATAAACATGTAATATGTTTGATTTATTTATTTTAGAAGAAACATCATATAATGTGTTATTTGAATAAATAAGAGGATTGATAGAGGTATTACAAGGACATTTTCCTGAATTAGCCTTGAAACTTAACTTAAACTTTTTGTTATGCATCAATACTGTAGATTAGGCCAAAGAATTTGATGAATTCTCATATGATATAGGAACATAAGTTATCACTATATTTTAAGATGAAATTGGAGATTCTAATGTAAAGGTGGTATTATTGAATTAAATTATGTCCACATTTGCTAAACTAAATTGTATTAGTGGTGAAAACTTTGATACTCTTGCTGGAAATGCTACTTAATAAGCTGCTAAATTATTAAAGAAGAATGAACAAGCAATTGGTGTCATAAATGCTGCTCATATGTTCTTTAATGAAAATATTAAAAATGCTTAAAGAGTTCAAGAATGTTTTAAGAAAGCTATTAAAATAGCTAATCAAAGTATAGGCAATAATCCAAAGTTTGTATATGTTTTTATTTAAATTTTGAATAAATATTTCTATTTCTTTGAATAAGTTGAGGTATTGATTATATTTAATTCATTTAGTTTAAAGAAGCAGAAATATAAGAAGTTATCAAAATTATTAATGAAAAACTACCTAAAGCATTATAAGACAATGATGAATAATCCAAAAAGATTAAAATTTTATGGACTGCTACATAAGAACTTGTTAAAGAGAGAAAAAGAAGATCAATTTAAGCCTATTAATAGATAAATATTTGAGTATGATATGAACCGAATACCAATAAATATATTTTAATTTTCAAATTTATTTTCATAATATTTGTTTCAAATAACTAAATTCATTTAATTTAAATATTACTATTTTTATAATTATATATAAAATGTATAACAGCCTTGTAAGTAAATAAATTCATATATATTAACCAGGTTACTACTAAAGGGTTTTACAATCATCGATTCTGTAATACCAGCCATGAATAAAGACCTATTAAAATTGAATTTTCATTCGAAGAATCCAAACCAATAAGCCCATTGATTCGTAATGTATAGCCAAGGATTAGATGGCCATCTGCAAATGAGCCTAAATTAAAACTAAATAATTTTAATGAGAGAGGAAAATAATTCTATATGGAAACTCCAAAAATGAATGATGTATCTAGATAAAGTCAATCAGCTGCTGGTTGTAGACTAAATACTAATGAATTTAGAGCTACTTATAGTAGATGGATTTGTTCACCTTTGTAATAAGCTTCTAATACTGTGGAAACTACAAAAGGATTCTATACTTTAAAATATATTGGAGAACACAATTAATAGATAGGAGTGCTAACAAAAAAATTAAGCATGATCTCAACTCCAAAAAAAGGGAGTAAAAGAATAAGAAGCTACACTCCTTCTATTGTAATTAATAATTAATATATTGTCAATAAATATCTAATTCCTAGGAGATTAGGGGAACATAATTGAAATTATTGATTTTTATAAAATTATACTAATTAATAAATGTTAGATAATCGTGCATCATATTTCAATATTTAGGGGAATAAAGCTAGCATTAATTTTAATGTTAAATTGTTTTAATCGATGAAATCTAAAGGATAGATTATAAAATCAAAATCAAAAGAGCCTATAAGAGGATAATTAAGAACTTTAAAGAAATTGGAAGATAACATTGATGAACCATAAATGTAATAAAGAGCTTTAACAACATAAAAGAAATTAGCACCATTGATAGATGAGCCTTAATAAAAGAATGAGGATCTAAATTTATTGCGATATAATTTAATTCAATTATTGGTTTTGATGGGAAAAAAAGAATATTATTTTGATAAAATAGTGAAAGATGATTTAAAATTAATAAGAGGTACTACTCAATCTAAGGAGAATCCAGAAGAACATCTTTAAAAAATTAAGAAATTTTTAAGTAATAAAGTTCGTTACAAGTATAGAAGTACATTTAAAATGCTATGTATAAAATTATAAATATTTGAAAGTGTAAATTTAACTTGAATTATTAAAATACACTCCAAAAAAGAAATCTTTAGCTATAAAAAATAGTTAAAAAGAATTTGAATATGATGAAGAAGATGAAACCCCTAAAAAGAAAAAAATAAGTGCAAGAGGAATATAAGATTATCCAACATGGAAAAGAAAAAATAATGTAGCACCAAATCAAAAGGTATTTATAATAACTAGTGGATATCATGCACTTAGAGATGCATTGCTAGAAAGAAATTGGGCAGAAAATGAAGATGCTTATAGTCCATTCTTTGATTTAAAATGGACTTGTAGTTTAAGAAGTGATGATTTTATGAATCTGATGGAATTTCAATAAATTAACCATTTTGATTGTAATTAATGTTTATGTTCAAAATATGGATTGGCCAGAAATATCAGATGCATCAATAATTGGGAATCATTCTTTCCTAGATGTTACGATCTTGGTGATTTAGTTGATTTTTCAGACTTTATTGAAGATTTCAAAATATCAAAAATCCATAGTATATTATTAGATTTTGATCAAAGTGTTTCAAATTAAACTTAAAATAAAACGATTACTGAACCTGAAGATGATGAATATAATAATAATAATAATAATAATAATAATTAAGTAAATGACTAAAATAATATTACATTAAAACAAGAATTATATTAAAATAATAATATCAAATAAGATGAATAAAATAATACTATTAGAAATAAAGAAGAAAAATAACAACCTTTCATTATTAATTAATTATCTTATAGATAAAGATTCAAAATTAGACTTTGTTTAGTTGTTATGAATCGAGTTAATAAATCTTTAAGTAACATGGTCAAATGCATTCTTAAAGATGAATTTCCATTTATTCATCCTGGAGAATGGATAGTTCTTACAAAAGACCCTGAAAAACCTAAAGAAATATTAATATAGGATTATTTAGAATAATAATTAAAATTAAATGGATATGAAGATTATGAAGGTATTTAATTTCTATAAAAGTATGTTCCTTAAATTAAAGAATTACTTAAATAATTGAGTAAAAATCCTTAAAATTCTCTATAAGGAACAAGAAATATTTGGATTGTTAAACCTGAATACTCCTCAAGAGGTAGGGGTATCAGATGTCTAGATGATTTATATCAAATTTTAGATAATGTAAATAAGGAAACTATGAATTATGTTGCTATGAAGTATATAGAAAACCCTTTGATTATTAAAAATCGTAAATTTGATATAAGATAATGGATATTAGTAACTGAATTAGTACCATTAAAAATATATTTCTATAATGAGTGTTATGTGAGGTTTTCAGCTGAAGAATTTGATATTGATTAGTTTCATAATAGATTTGCCCATCTTACCAACAATGCTATTGCAAAATATTCATAAAAATTTCATAAATCAGAAATTAAAGGTAATATGTGGACTTAAGATGATTTTTAATAATATTTAATAGAAGAGTTTGGTTGGGATGTCTTTGCAGAAAAAATACAACCAAAATTTAAGGAAATTGTTATTAATAGTTTAAGATGTTGTAGTGATTAATTAAAAAATAGAAAGCGTTCATTTGAAGTTTATGGATATGATTTTATGATTGATGATTAATTTAATTCTTGGTTAATCGAAGTTAATATGTCACCTTCTAGTGATACAACAACTCCTGTCACTGCATAAATTATACCTAAAATGTTAGAAGATATTGTAAAAATAGTTGTAGATAATTAAAATAAAACTAAAAAGAAAAAAGGTGGATTCTAATTGATATATAATAGTGATACTAAATTATTATGATGAGTTTTCAAAATAAATTAATATGAATGAATTCTTAAAGAATAATGTGATAAATATTAATCATTTTAGATTATTATACATATAATATAATTTTGTTGTTTAATAATCAAAGCAAATTTATTTGTTCACATGCTTTTGAATCTAATTTTTTTACATCAATTACTAATTTATCTTCTTCTCGAGAAAGGCATTCTGGTTGAAATTCAGCTAAATAGTTTACTATTTTTATTAATTGTTCTTGTTCTAAATTTTTGATTTAATGGCAAAATTTAAGGCGGGAAGCTTCATTACTTGGTTTATTTCTAAAATATTATGATAATTATATTACTTTTATCTAAAATCAAAAGATTATTATATAGACTGCCTTTCTTAATTTTGCCTTTTTTTTTTCTTTCCTAAATTAAAATCATCTTCAATGACTTTCTATAAACTCTTGCATTGTTATTCTAAATATATTGATTATTTAGAAATTATCGATCCTATAATTATTTTCAATAGTTAGTAAATTTACCCTTTTAGTTATATGTCTAGCAATTCTTCCATACTAGGTCTAAATCTTTAAAGAATTCATTATGATTAATGTATTTATTGGACTCAAGCTTTTTTTTGATAGTTGTTCTAAGAATAAGATTTTAATGTACAAATCCATTTTATTCAAGATTACTTTATTATAATCTTCATCATCATAAGGATCTATGAATTCTAGTGATATTGGATTGTTAATGAGATTTTCTATTATTTCTAATAATTTCTGTTATAATTAAGCCATCATTTTATTTATGAGTAGAGTGAATAATTTATTGTCATAACTTCAAAAGTACAAGAATACAAGGTTACCTAAAAAAGTGAAAATTGTAGAAATGGGACCTAGAGATGGATTATAAAATGAAAAGACAATTGTGCAAAGTGAAGATAAAGTAAAATTCATAAATCTGTATTAATCCAATTCAATTTTAAGATTATCTTAATGTGGCTTTTAAGCAATAGAGACAACTAGTTTTGTATCAAAGAAATGGGTACCATAAATGGGAGATGCTTCTGAAGTTTATTCAAAAATTGAAAAATTTCCAAATGTGAGTTATCCTGTATTAGTTCCCAATATAACTGGATTAGATTAAGCATTAAAGGTTGGAGTTAAAGAAATAGCTGTATTTGGAGCAGCTTCTGAAGCATTTTCATAAAAAAATATAAACTGCTCTATAGTAAGAATTATTTAATAAGTATAGGCTGATTCACTAAAAAGATTTAATGATGTTGTAATAAAAGCCTAATAAAATGGAATTAAAATAAGAGGATATGTATCATGTGTAATGGGATGTCCATATGAAGGGGATATTGATCCATTAAAAGTAGCAGAAGTGACTTAAAAATTATTTGAAATGGGTATTCAAAAGTTAAATGAATATATTTAGGTTGTTATGAAGTTTCTTTGGGAGATACAATAGGAGTTGGGACTCCAGAGAAGACGAAAAACTTAATGTAAGCTCTTTCGTAATTCGACTTTAAAAAATTGGCTGTTCATTTTCATGATACCTATGATAGGGCAATTCCAAATATACTGGTTGCTTTGGAAGTAATTTAATTATGACAATAAATAATATAGCATGGTATTGAAGTAGTTGATTCATCTGTTTCAGGGTTAGGTGGATGTCCTTATGCAGGTAAGCCAAGTGGAAATGTGGCTACAGAAACTGTCGTTAATTCTTTGAATTATTTAGGAATCGAAACAGGTATTGACAGAGAAAAATTAAAGAAAGCTTCAGATTTTATTTGTGGTTTGTTAAATCGATAAAATATATCAATCGATTTTTGAGAATCTACATGAAAGGGAAGAATCACTCATCTGGATTGAGTGCATCAAAAAATATTCCATTTACAATAACTTAATATTAAGTCTCTTTCTCTAAATAATATTTATAAAATACTATTAGGATCGTATTACTGAGGACTTTCTGGTTTTAGTTTTGCTTAAGATTCTTTTAATGCTTTCTTTGATTATAGACATCCCATTTAATTATAATAATTTATAATTTTTCAATCATTTTTTCTATAGTTTACAAGAATATTTCTATATATATAGTGTTGATTTAAATTTTAAATTAGAAAGATGCTACTATTTTTTCACATAATTGTTTATTTCAATACAATTTTTTTATCAATCTTTATGTATTAATAAAAGTATATTCATACCATATATTAAGTTTATATTCTAAAAAGCTCTTAACTAATTTTGAGTAAATCATGATTCTAAAATTCCAAAATAAAGTCAGCAAATTTTAAAGACTGGTCTTAATTTAATAATAATTCATTCCTTAAATCATAAATTGTCTATAAGATATGTTCAAAATAACATAGATTGAGATTTTAGTTAAATTATATTAAAATTAATAAATGATTAAATTTGGACAAATAATTAAGAAAAACCTGAGAGATTTTCTTTAATAAATATTGTTATTTATATGACTTATTTACAATCAAATAATTTGTTTAAAGTTTTGGAAGAAAAACTAAGTATGTTAAATTTACCAGTATTACAGAGAAAATTCTTAAATTAGAAAATGATTATTAATTATAATTCAATATTTAAGTCATTTCCTATAGATTATATTATATATATAATCAATAAATAAATTATGTTTACAAAGTGGGATTTAATATTTTCAATCATTTTCTTATAGTGATTTATCCATAAAACTTCCTCTAAGATTTTAATTTTTTGCTTATCTGATTCTATCAAATAAAGTCATATTAGTTTTTGTTCTTTTCANTACAATAGGAGTTGGGACTCCAGAGAAGACGAAAAACTTAATGTAAGCTCTTTCGTAATTCGACTTTAAAAAATTGGCTGTTCATTTTCATGATACCTATGATAGGGCAATTCCAAATATACTGGTTGCTTTGGAAGTAATTTAATTATGACAATAAATAATATAGCATGGTATTGAAGTAGTTGATTCATCTGTTTCAGGGTTAGGTGGATGTCCTTATGCAGGTAAGCCAAGTGGAAATGTGGCTACAGAAACTGTCGTTAATTCTTTGAATTATTTAGGAATCGAAACAGGTATTGACAGAGAAAAATTAAAGAAAGCTTCAGATTTTATTTGTGGTTTGTTAAATCGATAAAATATATCAATCGATTTTTGAGAATCTACATGAAAGGGAAGAATCACTCATCTGGATTGAGTGCATCAAAAAATATTCCATTTACAATAACTTAATATTAAGTCTCTTTCTCTAAATAATATTTATAAAATACTATTAGGATCGTATTACTGAGGACTTTCTGGTTTTAGTTTTGCTTAAGATTCTTTTAATGCTTTCTTTGATTATAGACATCCCATTTAATTATAATAATTTATAATTTTTCAATCATTTTTTCTATAGTTTACAAGAATATTTCTATATATATAGTGTTGATTTAAATTTTAAATTAGAAAGATGCTACTATTTTTTCACATAATTGTTTATTTCAATACAATTTTTTTATCAATCTTTATGTATTAATAAAAGTATATTCATACCATATATTAAGTTTATATTCTAAAAAGCTCTTAACTAATTTTGAGTAAATCATGATTCTAAAATTCCAAAATAAAGTCAGCAAATTTTAAAGACTGGTCTTAATTTAATAATAATTCATTCCTTAAATCATAAATTGTCTATAAGATATGTTCAAAATAACATAGATTGAGATTTTAGTTAAATTATATTAAAATTAATAAATGATTAAATTTGGACAAATAATTAAGAAAAACCTGAGAGATTTTCTTTAATAAATATTGTTATTTATATGACTTATTTACAATCAAATAATTTGTTTAAAGTTTTGGAAGAAAAACTAAGTATGTTAAATTTACCAGTATTACAGAGAAAATTCTTAAATTAGAAAATGATTATTAATTATAATTCAATATTTAAGTCATTTCCTATAGATTATATTATATATATAATCAATAAATAAATTATGTTTACAAAGTGGGATTTAATATTTTCAATCATTTTCTTATAGTGATTTATCCATAAAACTTCCTCTAAGATTTTAATTTTTTGCTTATCTGATTCTATCAAATAAAGTCATATTAGTTTTTGTTCTTTTCATTTCCCTTGAATCAAAATCATTCTTTTTATCATTCAATTTCTCATAATATATTGTAATTTTCTATAATACAGCCTCTAAATTATAATCTGGAAAATAAAATTTAGATGATTTAAATCTATCCAAATCCATTTCAAAATGAACATGAACTATATCTTAAATTCTTTTTTAAATGCCATCAAATGAATGAGCAACATGAACACTATTATTATCTGCATTATTATCTTTATTATTAGATTCCATTAAAGCAGTATTACTTGGTCCTCCAGTAGTATATACACTAGAACTGTATACATCATTTCCTAAAATACCTTTATCTACTTTTTTTGTTGATTTAATGTCTCCACCATCCATACCTTAAAAGAATTATAAAAGTTAAGTAGTTTTTCTTCTTTTTTTTTTTCTTGTTATATCAATACTAAAATACAGATATCTTTTACTTATTATTTGTCTTTTTTGATTTTATACTATTTTCTCTGGCCTCAATTCTTTAAATGATATCATTTTCTTATTAATTAATTGATGGAGGTTAATCAAAGTTGGTTTCACTTCCTTTGCTAATTTATTTATTAAATGTTTATTAGACAGCTTTCCCATCTAAAAATATTTTTAAATATTATAAAAACCTTAATATTGACTAGTTCCACTATCAAATTCAAGCCAAGATACTTTTCTAATTCCAATATTATTTTAGTTATTATGTTTACTTTTAACCATTTTAAGTTTATTATGAATATAATTTTATGATCCAATATTAGTATTTTAAATTTTGACTTCTTCTTAGATCATTGATTCTTCTAAAATATCAACTCCTCCATTATTTTAGTGGTATTTTCCTTTAATTGATTAAAGTGTTCTTCCTCTGTCAAGTCCCTAGAATTTGATTCTATTCATGCTTTTCTTTAATTAACTACCTTAATCCCATTCAATAATGCTTTCCTATTATTTTTTAAATAAAAAGTTACATTTGTCATATTAATTTTTTAACCATCTTTATGAAATATTGCTGTTTAATTTTATGATTTTTAATCTTACAAAACAGTTTATATAGATGGTTATTATATAGGTTATTATTGAAGTGTATTTTCATATTGTGATAATATTTTTTGATCTTTGGACAATGAGTTTTTTTTATTGGGTATAATTTTTGAAGGTTCTTCATCCCTTTCATTTAATTCAAACCCCAAATTAATTAGATAGTTATCATTTATTTCTCTTGAATGATGATAAAATAAGTACTTCTCTGGTATAATGTTATTTAGTACAATGTAGCCTAATGCAGCTTCTTATATTTCAGGTATATTATTTCTCCAATTTGTTTTAGGAAGTGATCTATAGGGAAATGATAATCTTTTATTAGTCTTAGTTGAAACAAAGGAACTTGCTATTTTATTTTTATTAGGTTATAAAAACACAAAAGGACATCTAAATCATAATAATATTTAGATTTACTAAATAAATCTATGAGTCCATCCACAAATTTCACAAATTTATCCAAATGCTTTATAATTACTATTAAATAATAGATTATCTTTTGCTAAACAATACTTCTCAAATTCATCATTATTTTCTTATAAAATTAAATAGAATTGTTAATAACTAATCAATAATATTGATATATTTACTCTACAACTAATAATTAAGTAAATTTAGTAGCTCTAGCATTATATTCATATGGAGTTTGAGATATAAATTCTCTTTCACCAATAACTGCTCTAAGATATATTATAATATATAATACCCTTGAGTTAATTTCTTTAAGAATGTTTCAGTATAATAATGTTCATCTTCATCTAATAAATATAATGGTTTAATTATACTTTAATGATCAGCAACATACTCAACTGCTCCAGACAAAACAAACCATAATGCTTTAGGAGAGTCATTTCTTTAAAAAAGTACTTATTCTGGGTACAATTTAGTTTCTTTTACTATTTAACATAATCGATTCAAAATATCTTCACTAAAATTTTCCCTTAAAAATCTTGATTGTTTTAGTGTCTTACTATAAATATCAATTAAGACTTCTTCTCTTAAATGTTTAGTTAATTATTCTATAAATTATTCTGCATGTTGATCCTCCTCCTACTTAACTTTTAGGAAATATTCAAAATACTTTTTAACCTAAAAATTTTAAATGTATATTCTACTTTTAATTAAAGATTATAACTTAGACCTCTCTTTCTAATATGTTAATTAATTTCTCTAATTCTTTATTTATAGATAGCTTTCTTATCTGTTATTTATTTAAATATATTTCCAATATTAGATAAACAATAACCAAACACTCCACAAATCAACAAAGTTACTACAATAACAAACACTCTCTCAACTGTAGTAACAGGTACAATGTCACCATAACCTACAGTAACAGTAGTGATAACACTCCAATATAAAGATATAATATATCTATCAAACCATTCATAGTCCATAGCATTAGGTTCATAATGAGTAAGCCATGTTATTTCTTATCCATAATCTTGATATTCAATTATTGCAACCCAATGCCATGCACAACCACAAAAATGTCCAGTTAATAATAAAAAGAAGATTAACTTCAGTAAATCTAAAAATATTTAAAGACTATCCTATTATTATATTATAGATATAATGAAATACTTCTAAATTTAGGACTTCTTCTATACTTGTCATTAATGGTGATAATCGAGTAAGTCTCAATAATAATGTGTATCTTACAAATGGAATATCCAAATAAGAAATCAAAAATGGGATCACAACAATTATGTCCCAAAAAAAATTACCTTTTACATAATGTTTCATTATTTATTTTCTATCTTCATGCATTAAACCTTTATCATAATATGCTGTATTAAAATTTAATATAATTTCTGCAATAAAAACCCATGAAGGTAATAAATCAAATATCCATTCAAATAATCCAGATGATCTAACATCAAAACTTATGTATATTGGAATATAAAAAATGTTAACTACAATAAATAATAATAGTATAATATCCCAGACTATCTTAAATAAACTATCAGGTTTTATTACTTTTACATATTTACTAAAAAAGTCATTTATTGATTCTATTGCATTTAATAATATTAGAGCTCTACTTTAAAATTGATGAAATATTATTAATCCTAAACTTGGTTTCTGTTTAATTAATCTATTTATTAACATATATTAAAAATTTGCACTATTATCACAAATTACTTCAAATATTCTTTAAGTTATAAGTCTAAATTTAATTCTTTCTGTTTTAGTCTTTAATTATTAAATAAAACGAGATACTAATCTAATAATTATTAAAGCTTTCTGTGACCAAACATCATTTAGTCTATATAATTACTTAATATTAATACCCTGTTTTCATTTCTCTACTCTTTCCTCTCAAAACTAAAGATTATTGTTTTACTGTATCACGTAGTATTTATGCTCTCTTTGATTTCTCATTTTATTCTTGTTCTTCCTCTAATTTTTATACAAATGTTTAATATTTTGCAATTTTGGCATCAGATTTTATTCTTAAAATATTAGTACCTTCATTAATTGGAGATGCAATTACAAAATCATCTTACTCAAATTTTTATTAGAACTAAATAGTTTTATTTGACTTATGTTTTGGCGTTTTTGTAGTCAAAGGTTTCTATCTCTATTAGTTGCAATTTATAGAACTGATGGACCCTTATGGTTCACTTCTTTTTCCACTATTATATCAAACTAACTTACCTTAAATTACTAATTAAACAATCTTCTTCATTTATATCTGATTTATTTCCTAAATTTAATGCTTGCTTATTTTTATTATCAAAAATATCTCTTTTCATTCTTAGAGCTTCAAGTTATTATAATTAAGAAAACTCTAAAGTTGGATCCAATTTTTATCCATTAATTGGACTATGTTATTCTAAATCAACCAATTGTCCTGATGATAAATTATTACTCTAAATTCCACTCTCCAGATCCTAGAATCCAGTGTCTCGACTTATCATTATATTAATTAATATAATAAAATTAATCAATGAGTGTAAGTTAGTTAATTGTCATTTCCTATTTTGAATTAACTCAATAATTTAAATAAATTTTGCAGAAGCTATCTTTATAATAAAAGATATTAAGTTGATCTCATCATCATTTTGAATAATTAATAATAAATTCAAGATTTAGCCATTTAAGAATCAATTAAGAATTATTTACCAATTAAAATAATGTTTATAAGTGTATTATTGATTTAAGATAAGTAATATAATTAAAGTTTAAGTTCTTTTATAGATTTAAATAATAAAATTAAAAGAAATATTTTTAGTTTACATATATTAATATGGTAGCAGTTAATATGAATGATAAATTACAAATAGATATATAATTATAACCAGAAAATGTATTATCATT
The DNA here is from genome assembly GCA_905182975.1 of Paramecium primaurelia. NCBI lineage: Eukaryota > Ciliophora > Oligohymenophorea > Peniculida > Parameciidae > Paramecium > Paramecium primaurelia. Next base: position 239,356 of record CAJJDM010000065.1, on the reverse strand, counting down.
AATCTTATTATATAAATATTATCATTTAGTATATTAATATAAAAATTATTATAAAATTTAAAATGAGAATGATGCGAAAATAGGTATTCACTCTTTTAGAAGGATACATTTCATTTACATAATCATTACATAAGTAGCATAAAGAACTTTTAATGCTAACCATTAGAATTTTGCTGATAATTAGTGGTCTTTAGGAATTATAATTAATTTCTGGCTTAAACACGGACACAAAGTATTTTAATAACTTAACATTAGAAAGATTTTTAATATTATCTCATAGTTTATTATAACGAATTATCTAATCATAATTGATAACTAATAGATGCTTATATATTTGGCTGTTGTACATCTATTAATAAATATTGTTTGTGTTATAATTGTGACATTTTTTAAACATTATCAAAATTGTTAGTATATGCTTGTATTATTAATTAAATTCTAGCATAAAATATTGATACTTCCAACTTGGAATACCATATTTTATTAAATTAATAATTACCCAAGTATAAAAATATACATATTAACAATTTGTAATATGATTATGTATATTTAATAACTATTATGGATGTCAATTTGTAAATAAACATAATTAATTGATTTTACAGGTATTATTTACCATTAAAATATTCTTGTTGATATATTTTATGAAATTATTACAGTATTGGCAATTTTACTTGCTGAAATATCAACAGAAGTTTGTGTAATATTATTTATAATTAAATACTTATCTAAGATTTTGTTTTTAAAGAGCATACTAAATAACAATTCTGCATTTTATTTAATTTATTAGGTAATTATGATTAATCTGATCTTATGTTTTCAATTCAATATATCAATTATATATGTACTTACAATACTAACATTTTCAATTTATTTTACAATCAATATTCAAAGAAGATTATATGATTAATATTTACTTGATCAGAATATTACTCTATAAAAGTGTTAATTAATTGAAAGCTTATTATATAATAAATTGTAAAGTTAACAAACACTTATCTAAAAAGCATTATTATTAACAAGTTAATCAAATATTAAAACTTAATCTATGGATCAATTAATTAAATTACTATTATCAAATAAAAAATAAAAGAATTCATTGATAGTTAAAATACAATGTAACTATTCCTCATAACTATATCCATTAAAATCATTGATTTAATTTCATTCTCAATATAAATGTGATAGTATATTAACTAAAGCATATCTCAATGTAATTACTAAAGAAATCAATACATAAATAAAAAGAATATAAGATGCATAAGCAAAAAAAACAGAAATCCCAAGATTAACAATTACTGGATTCCTTTTAGCATAATATAAAAGTGTTGAAAGTTTATCCTTTTTAGAATCAACATTAAAATAAAAACTTGGTTTATTAGAATATCTAAGACTTGGATTTTCATCTCAATCAAGATAATAAAATAAAATTATACCTTATGTAAAAGCTATTTCTGAATGTAAAAAAATGATACATTAAGAATATGATTTAGAAAAGAATACTATTATGGGTTAATAATATTCTGACATATTGACCTTAAGAATTTTACAATTATACTTTGGAATCATTATGGTTAATACAAAAAAAGTAAATAATATTACAATAAATTAGGCAATAGAAATAGAAAAGATAGTAGATGATTTATTGAGATATGATAAATAGTTTAATGAATTCACAATTAATAATCAAATTCTACTTACAAGTAAAGTAAAACATACATAACTTAGATAGATCTATGATTATTTAAACAAGTTTAATCCATGATTAAGGTTAATTATTGAACTACAATAAAGAGTAAGCTTCTCAATTTTTTTCATGTCCTTTAGAAGCAGTAGGAAATTATAAATACATATATGATTTTATGCCAGACTATATTGCTTCCTTACATGATGAATTAATAAACAAATTTTTAGAAAATGGAAAATCTAAATTAATGCAAACTGGATCATTAATCTTTTTGAAAACTCCTAAGAATTTTATATTACCAGGTTATCTTCATCTTTATAATCCTTTGAGAATGGATGATATAACATTATATGCTATAATAACACAATATTCTTAATATTTTGAATATATAGTTTTTGATTAGGATGGTATCATAATGGGAATCACTTAAAAAATATTTAATTTTATGGGGGATATGATATCTGAAAATAATTAAAAACATTATAGAATCTAAGATATTGTAGAAAAAGGAGGCCACATTCTTCATTATATCCCTTAAATACCTCAATAATTAAAATTGTTATAAGAGAATATTTAGAGTTCATAGAATTACTAATTAATAAATATCAGATCTTTTTGGGAGTTTCCAAACAATAATAATGAATGTATAGTTCAAACATAGTATATAATAAATTAAATGAAATTAATAAATCATAAAACAAATCATGAAGAATCAAATAATGAATATGAAATAGATAATATATAAGTCAATTTGTTGGATCCTGATTTTTAAGATAAATTTTTTCTAATACTAAATAATAGAACAACCTATAAATTTAGTGAAATCAAATAAAAAATTGAAATGGCCTATAATATTTAGATGACCAAAATTTACAATAAGATTTATTTTTTATTATAAATTTAAGATTACAGATTGTCTGATGTAGCTACTACTTTGATTTCTACTTCTTAAAATAAGTCTGGTGCAAAAACCTTATCATTAACATTATCATAATAAATAGATTAGTAAGAGTCTGACAAAATCTCATCAGAAGGACATTAAATCAGAGAAATATAAATATTTAATAATCTTCACTAACAGTTACTTGTTGAAAAGTTGTTATTTGATGATCCAGAAATAGATTATGAAGGTATTTAAGACAAAAACTCATCAAAATAAATGAATTTTAGTCAAAATTAATCAAAATCTCCTTTCATTTTGACATAAAGGTAAACACATAGATAATTACTATCTGGATAATAATCATTTAGAGGATCTATGTAAAAGACTGAATTTGTTTTACCTTAATTGTCAGTTCAAGAATAAGTTAATAAGGATTATGATATCTTAAATCAATTAGAAAGAGATATGGTAGAAATTTCAAGATTTAAATAAGATCCAATTTAGGAATTTGCAAATGATAATAAAGGTGAAAATGATAATGCAGATTATATATCAAAATCATTTTAGACTTCTAAAGATATTGATTAGAATGATCATAAGTAGCATACTTAAAAAGTAAGTTCTCTTTAAATTGATTTAATAAGAGAAATAGTAGATGCTAGTAATAATATTAGATTATTGGCAAATGCAAAGACATTAACATGGATTTTAGAAATTTTAATTTTAATTTATATTATCATAAATACAATACTAGTTTAGAACTAATTTACAGAATTTAAATAATAAATAGAAGAACTTTAATCTATATAAACTTTAAATAATATAATTGTTTCGAATTATCAATTATTATAGAATACTTATTTATAGGGATTAGGGATTTATACTTTAAGTCCGTATTTGTAAAACTCATTAAATTAAAGTCTTTCTCAATCTTATTAAACAATTATAGATGATTCATTAGATCTTGAAAGATAGAGTTGTATTTATCTTGATGAATTTGCAAATGATTCCAATTTTGAGAAATGCTTCACTTATTTTAATCGTTTATAAGAAAATTAATTATCATTCTTTAGAAATAGTATTCTTAGTAATATTACATATGATTTTGAAATTGCCAGATAAACACCTTTTTATATTTAAGAATAAATATTCTATACTATCTATAAATTTCTAATATACTCAGAATAGTTTATTTAATAATTTTCAAATATTAAATTGAGTGATGTTTTTATAGTAATTCTAATTACTGGTTTATTGATGATTATAACTATATTTACATTTATTTTTAAAGTTGTATCAGCTAAATCAAGTTTAAAATCAAAATTGGTTACATTACTTTAAAGATTATCTTAAGAAGAAATAGTTGAATAGATAGCTACTTTAACAATAATTATTGATAGTTGGAAAACCTAATAATGGAAATAATATAATTTTTATGATTTATGGAATCATAAATAAAATTAATTTATTAAAGAGATATCACCAACAAAAAATAAAAGAAAATCTGGATCAAATAATATGGAAAAATCATTTCAAGAGACTTTTTTAATATTTATTGAAGCATTAATTTTATTATTTTTTATTGTCTTTTTTGTTGGTGGATTTATTCTACTTTTAAATTTATTTGATTCTTATATACCATCAGTAACTGTAAATTAATAATTTATATTATTCTAATAAAAGGTTGATTCAAGCATAACATTAGGATAAATTATTAAAACTGAACCATTAATTAATAATTTTAGAAATAAAACAGAATAATTCTTAATTATTTAAGAATATTTTAAAATTATTGATTAATTACCAAATATTATTTTAGATATTACTGAATCTATAGTTTAATATGATTTTATTGATTAATCTTCCATCAATTCAATTTTAGATTCTTTTAATTCAGATTATTGTTAAATATATGATTTACAATTTTGTATTGTAAGATAATTTTAAAATGAATCTTATGCATAATTATTAAAAGAAGGAATAAATGGAATGATATAAAATATTTATTAATTTTCTATAAGTGAATTTGAATCAGAAAAATTAAATGGACTATTTGAAACTGATTAAGAATTATTAAAATAAACTATCAGCTAAAGATTATTTGTTAATATTTTTATTTAATATGTTATAGATATTTAATAAATAATTGATTAAAGTTAGGAATTATTAATAGATGGAAATTAAAAAGCAAGTTAATTAATTATTGATAAATTATTAACATATTATTATGTCTTAGGATCAATGTAATTATATTCTTATTTTTAGTTTAATGCTATTTTTATTCATAATAAATGCCTATTTAATTAGAGAATCAAGTGTAGAAATTAATTAATATAAATATTTGATATTGATGATTCCCGAAAATAAATTGGATAATTCTGTAATTAAACAAAAATTAATAAACATAAGAACATATTTTTTTTGAATAATTTTGTAAATAATATAAATATTAATGTTTATAAAATCCAAAAACATCTTATTGATTTTTATTTAATTAAATTTCATTAGACTTATATATTTATTGAAAAAAAAAATAATTAAATGAATATTTTTGCATACTTCCCAGCAATTAATAGTTTCTGGGGCTTGATATTGTATTCACTTGTTGCATACATAGTGGCTACCTTATTAGCTGGAATTGTATCATCATATATGGTGAATCCAGATTAATTTGATTAATAGAAGAAGAAAATTATTAAATAAAGAGAAGTAAAAGACAAAAAGGCATAAGAATTATTAAAAAAGTTGAGTTGAAGAAAGTCAATTATATATTATAGTGTCAAATTTATTGTTGAAATTATTTATTTCTTGCATGATTTTCTAATTTTAGAAATAAGGCATTTTTAGATTATTCTCTTAGTTTCTTATTGTTGAAATAGTTTATTCTGTTTAATTTTATATGCATCTATTGGTTTGAAAAAGTTTGTATTTACTATTGAATCATATATATATATGATAGTATTATAGTTGTCCTTTAAACTTTTCTTTCATTTTTTTTTCATAAAAGCAAGTAAATCTAATAAAATGATTGAAGTTAAAAAAAGTACATATAAGAGATTTTTAGCTCTTCTTATTTCTAAATTTTAGAGTATTATTGATTCAATTATTAAAATATATTGATTTGATTTTTATATAAATTAATTGATATGTTATAAACTCTATAAACTAAATTAATTCTATATTTTTACTAATAAAGATTCTTTTATTAATTAATTTTTTATCATCTAACATTTACTTAAGTGTGTATAACTTATTATTTTTTTTCTTAAATTCTTATTTAAATATTTTAATTTATCCAAAATATTCAATAATATAATATTATCACTTATAATTATATTCATTATAATGATGATATTTATGAAAATTGGATTAAATTTATTAGATAAATTAATTATAAAATTATTATTCTATATTTAATAGATCATTCATTAAAAGATTAATTACAATCATACCTTAAATTGATGTAAATTTAATTCTCAATTTATGAAGCTTGATTAATTGATATTTTAATGAAAATATTGATGATCTATATATTTGAGCTAAGTCATTTTAGATTGAATGTTTTTTATAATATAAAATTTTGGTTTTTTGAAATGGATAATAATGTGAATAGTTTATAGATTGTTGAACAATAAGCATCTTAAAAAATCAATTAGAGCAATATCAAAAGCATTTAGATAGATTATAATTCTTTGCTTAAATACACAACTACTTGTGATTTACAAAAGAATGAAATTGATTCTCTATTGAAAATGTTTAAACGTATAGATTATAATAAGGTTGGATTCTTAACTTATCATGATATGATGGATTTATTAAAAGGTATTTGATATTTCTTAAATAAGAATTTGGTTTTGAAATAAATCAAAATTGTAAGGAGAAAATATTCAAAGAAATTGAAGACAGAAATACAACAAAACTTGATTTTTAAACTTTATTATATATTGCCAGAGTTTGTAAAGATTTTGAAAGTAAAATTAAGGAAAATGAAGAATAAATATAATATAGTGAATTTAGTAAGTGATTACACAATGATTGTAGTTGATGCATTTGTAGCATTAGGAGGTGAACCTGATGCAAGTGGATATGTACATAAAAATAAAATAATCGAAATATTATCAATTGAATTCGATTTGAATTTTGATATTGATGAATTATTGGAATAATTAGAAGTTTAAAATGAAAGTTTGGATTTTGAAACATTTAGATAATTATTTAGAGCAGAAAATAAAAAATCAATAAAAAGAAATAGCAGTTTATTATCAGTATAAATAAATTTTTAATTTCAAAGCTTCTATCACATAGATCTATGACATAAAGATCAACATCTAGTATTTCAACTGTTAAAATTAGAATGAAAGATTTTGAAAGATTTTTAGATAAACTTTAACAAGAGGAAAATGAAAATATTGGTTCTCCTTCTCCAAAAAAATGATGGATAATACAAAATGTTTATTTTTTTATATAAATTTATGATTTATATTAATTATTACTATTTGATTAGTTAAAAGTAAAATCTAACAATAATAGATGTAGTAGTCTATTCATTTAGAAATATTAAAAATAATTAGAATGGATATATAAATTATGTGCATTAAACAGAAACACTATTTTACAAAGTCATATGTATTAATCAAAAATTCAAGATTATCTGTTATTTTTATTTAGTTATTTAAGAAGATTATCTATAAAACTAACTTATCTAGTTCTTTAAAAATATGTTTCATTTGCAATAGAAATAGACTTATCTCTTGGTCTATTTTAGACTTAAATTAATGAAATCCAACTCATGCTGTTTAGTTGTTATTACTTATTAACAGGTGATTTCAATGTTGGTAAAGAAGGTTCTCTTATATTCAAATAAGGTAATTAGTTTTTTTCTTTGCGCAGTTTTATTTTACATCTTCCATTCATATATTAAGGTATGTCACCTTATCTTTTCTCTGAATTGATTATTGATCTATAATTTATCTAGATTTTATAATGTTATTGATACTGTAGTGATTGTTTAATGTAATTAGTTGCCTTTTGCACTTTTAGTTAACATTTAATATATTTATTATAGATTATTAAAATAATCATTCAACTTCCTTTTAATTTTGAAATACCTCCAAATATTAATGGAACTACAGCTTAATTCAAAGTTTTAAAGACCCATTAAAATGCTAGTTTAGGTAAACTATGTAGACCTAATAAAATAGAATATTGATAATTTACCAATAGCAATACAAAATCCAACAAAACATAAGATTATCAAGATTGGATAGAGGAACAATGGATTACCCATCCATCTTAATACATCATCATACATAAAGAATAATAATAAAAACCAAAATGGCTTTGGAATATTTTAAAGGAAATCTTGTTTCTAAGAAATGAATGCATATTTAAATTTACATGTTTTTGAATAGCATCTTAATATTAGATATCAATATCTTCTGCTAATTGCATTTTAACTTATGTATAAAAAACTTCATTAAGTACAACATCATCAGAATCAGTATCTGAGGACATTTAATATTATATTTTTTAACCTTATGGTATTAAGAGAGTTTTAGCTTTTTATTTTAAATTAGCTGATTATTTTATGTATTTAATTTTTCTAATTCTCAATAAATCCAATAATGAAAATACTTTGTCTCTAGCTTCTGTATAGAAATGGAAGATTTCTTCTTCAGTTAATTTTTACCAATTTCTAGGTTATCCATCTGGAGCTCTTACGAATTAAGCTTTGAATTATTAAAATAATTAATCTTTAAATCTACCACTTGCAACTGAAATTACTTATTTTAAATTATGAAAACTATCTTCTTCAAATTTATTTAAATAATCATCAATTTATTTCTATTAAACCCTCAATCCTGTTAATAAAACATCATATTTTAAATATTTATCTGAAATCATCTGATAATAATCGATTTCAATTTATAACCAAAATTTTGGTGAGATATTTAAGACTTATGAACTCACAATCTTATCACATTCTGATTTTATTATATTATCTAATTATTATTTAAATGTTGCTAATTAGGCTTCTACAAATGACTTTAAATGATTATCGAATTATTAATTAAAGAATTTAATATGATCTTCTTCTTACCATAATCCTACTTCAATTACAGATTTTGTTAATGATTCTTCGAATTTCATCTTTAACAAATCTAATTCGTTTAATTTATCAGGTAAATTATAAATACCTAATTTTTAATCATTAAATTAAATACTTTCTCTCTTTAATTTCTCAAAATTCTCTGATAATATATTCATATAATATTGTTTAAGTTATTCTGTTTATCTTTAAAAAAAAGTAAAGAATTTATTAATCAATTCATCTTTTAATTCTTTTTCTTTCTCTTTATACACTTCAACATGATAATCTCTAGCATCATTATCATATATTTTTTTAGCTAAACTTAATATTGTTTAACATTATTAACCAAAATTATCAACAAATTAATCTTTTACTCTATTTGATAAATCCTATATTTATATTATATTTAATTATACTTCATTTAACTATTTAACACGTTCCAATGCCTCTAATTTAATTTATTAACATCTCATATTAGAAATTAAAATCTTCTCATTTGGTAAATTAAGATCTTTATTATTTGAAATAACCTCCCAAATATTTGATAAATATTATGGCATATCTGACCATCTTACATTTTTCTCATAATCAAAATTTTTAAAAATAAAATTAGGATCTTTTGAATTAGCTAATTTTGAATGAAGCTCACTTGTTTATTCACCAAATTCTTTTTTCATTTTATAATATGCTAATGTAAATACTTAAACACTAAATAATTCATGAAAATCTGTCTCTTTATAATGATCAGGCTATTAATTATAGATTAAATTCTTACTTTTGGAATCTCATTCCATATGTTCAATAAATAACCATTCAATCTACGAGAAGCCTCTTCATAATTTGAATCTTCATCCCAATCTCTAACAACAAAAATTATATGCTTAACAGTGTCTTATTAAAATAGTTTTAAATTCTATTGCATAATGATTTTGATGATGGATAATTAACAACTAGTATGTTAACCTAAAGCATTAACAAAAACATTAATAATAAAACAATGTGACATAGCTAATGCCATTAATGCTGTTTGATTTTCAACCATCTACGTATTAAATAGGATCACTTACATTCTCTCCTGATTTTCTCTCCACAGAATCTGATCCTTCAACATCTAATACTACAACATTATTTTAGACATCTTTAGAAACCCAAATACCAACTGTTGTTTAACCTACACTTTATTACCTATTTTAGACATCAAATTTTGTTCCAAAAAGGTAATTAAGTAATGTACTTTTCCCTGTACTTTGACTCCCAATAATTGAAACAATATTATAATTTTTCCCTATATCGATTATCCCTGATGATTTTACAAATTCTTCTAGTTAATTTTTATCTAATTTCTTATCTTCCAAAGCCTTTTTATCAATTAGATGATATCTATCTCCGTAATTCTTAATCATTAAATTATTTAATAAACACGTTCTATTACAAACACTATTAATTACTTAGAAATTATATATAATTATATAAATTTCATTTATAAACTCTTCAATAACCATTAGAATTAAAATTTATGATATAAACTCACATATTAAAAACTTATTCAGTTAATCAAATCCTTTCTCTAATATCCACCAAATCTATCATATCCATTTAATCAATTTATAATCATTTATTTTAGATCAAATGATTTTAATATTATTATCTATAATATTTTTATGATAATAATTAACTAATTCATTATATGATATTTTTATTACCTTCTTATATCTATTTTTTATCATATATTAATTATTAATAGAATTATTCAGGATATTTAGATACATTTAATTATTAATTTATCATAATATATTTTAATGAATTTCTATCAAAATGAATTAATAAATACCTTATAAAATAGATTTAATTTTTGTTTGATAAATTTGAAAAATACCAAATAGTTCAAATTACTGAAGATAAATTATGAGAGATATCCATTTTTATAAATTTCAAATGGTTTATCAGATTCTCTGTATTCAATTTTCTATCTTATCTCTTCTAAATATTTATTTGATAGTAGACTAAGTTAATTTATTAAGAAATATCATTTTTTAATCTAAAATCAAAAGCCAAATTAATAAAATTTATAAAATTACACAGTTATTTAGTATTATTAGATACTTTTGAAACAATTTAAATATTTCATTTTATATTGTAGTTCAATTCAATAAGCTTTTACGATTAAGAATAGTATTTATTTTCATTAGATTTAATCAAAAAAGTCTTAATTAATAATACTATTTAGAAATTTTGGTGTTAAGTCATAGAAATAATTGATTATATAATTAAATCTTAAAAAGACTCTAGATTAGCAATAATTAAATAATTAATTCTTATTGTAATAATTTAATAACTTTAGGATTATAACAACAATTTTAATTAAAATTTGTAATCTTTAAAAATATCTCTAGACTTTCATAATTTATATGTTTCAATACTTTAACATTATTGAATTAAATTAAATTAAATATATAATATGATATAAGACTTAATCCTTAAGAATTAGAACAAAGGTTTAATTTAAATTAGTTTTGTAAATATTTATATAATTAAAATATTAAATTAATAAATTCTTTAGTTGTTGATTTTTTTTATGCATTTATATTAGTATTGATCCTTTTTTGTATTATTATAGTAAATTTTTAATTATAAAAAATCAATAGTAAGAAATATTAGAGTTTTTGCAATTGATTTTGTTTCATTAAAACAAATTTAGTATTTTATTTAGATAGATATATTCAAAATTAATTGAAATATCGCATTTTAGTTTCAGAAAGTAAAGATTATTATAAATATAAAATAAAATATGAAACTAAAAAATACACTTGTACCCGGATTTGAGGCGAAATTGTTGTCTGAATAAAATGAATCAAATTTATTAAGTGCTAAAATTAACAGTAGTAAATCAATATTTCAAAAATCATCTCCATTTTATGCTGATTTGTATTTTTTTTAAACAAATGGAAAAAAGCCTTTTAATTATGAAAAAAAGAATGATTTTGTGAAGAAATTTATTGAAAATATGTTAGATTTAGTACGCAAAACAAAAAAAATAAAAAATTTTCATTTATCATTAATTGGAGATTAAGGATCATCAGATGAGATTTTTTTTTAAAGAAAATCATCTACATTTTCTTAACTTAATGAGAAACAATTAAAGTTTTTTTAGAATCTATAAGAAATATTTATGAATAAACTAGAAAAATTACCTTTAATACATCCTGGTTAATATATTAAAGTGATTTGGGATATAGTAGCTGTTACTGCAAGATTGTATTTTTTATATATAATCCCTATTGATTTAGCTTGGGTTAATTAGTAATTTATATTCCATGATTTTAAATACATTTCAATACTGTTTCTGCTTATTTTAATTTTTGATTTGCTAATAAGTTTAAATACAGTATATTTTTCAAATGGAGAGGCAGTAACATCAAGAGTCTAGATAGTAAAAAATAGTTTATATAATACATATGGTTTATAGTGGTTATCAGTTCTATAATTGCTAATTTATTTCATAATTGATAGATTTGTTCATATTTCACTTGATATTGAAAATAATATAATAAATGTTGGATTGTTGATATTTCTAGTTCATCATAAAACTATAATAAATTATGCAACAAATTATGAAGAAGGATTAAATATCTCAAAGAAAACATCATCTTTATTTGCTTTATTCAAATTAATAGCTTTTTTATTTTATGTGATTCATTTATTTTCGTGTTTTTGGTTTTGGGTAATTTTAATAAAATATCTTAGATTGGAAGATATAGCATGGAAAATTATGAAGGAAAGAGTTGGATTATGGCAACTAACATGTATGAATAGTAATGGAACACCCAATATTTATAGGCTTTCTATTATACAGCTGTAACAATATTCACTGTTGGTTATGGAGATGTGACACCATAATCTAGTATTGAGAAGATTGTTACAATTGTCTTAATTATGATATCAAGTATTCAACTTCCTTATAGTGTTAATACTGTTGGAAATATTATTAAAGAAATTTCTACTTTTTCAGAAGAAAGAAAAAGGAAGTTAAGGATTATCAATTCTTATATGAATAAGAGTTCTATGTCTTCTGGGCTGTAAATGAAAATCAGATAATACTTAACGTATTATTGGGAAAACAAAGTTATATCTTAATCTGAAGAAGAAAAGGAAATAATTGATTCCTTATCTGAATTTCTAAGATAATAATTAATAACTGAAGCTCATTAGAAAATATTTGATTAGTGCACATTATTTAAAATACCTTTTAGTGAATAATTTAAAAGGTAATTAATTAAGGAAGTAGAGGAAGTACTCCTAACTCCAGAATAGGATTTAAAGTCAGCTAATGATATTTTACTCTATTATATAGAGGATGGTTCAATCTAAATTTGTTTACAATAAGGTAGAAAGATTAATTTAGGAATTGTTAATAAGGGAGCTTCAATTGGTATTAAGAACTTTATAATGGGTACTGAGTCTTTAGAGACATATAAAAGTGTTGGATTTACAAAGGCTATGATTTTAAAGAGAAGAAACTTTCTTAAAATATTATAGGAACATCCAGAGGATTAAGAATTATTTTTTGCTGTGAGAGATAAAATGATATTTTATTAAGATGATCAGTATTTCACTGTTACTTGTTTTTCATGTGGGAAGTAATCTCATAAATTAATCGAATGTCCTTTAATCAAGTTTGTTCCGAATAAGGAATTCATTATTAAGAAACATTTATATCCTTAATAATAATAAAGGAAGCCATTTGATAGAGTGAAAAAGAAAGTTAATGCATTAATTTTAAATAAAAAAAGGCTTGAGTAATGTGCTTTATTAATCTAAAAAGATGAACCAATATTATTTTAATTATATAGATTTGATCATATGTATAATATTGATGAAGATTAGCAATAAAAACGTAATATTAAATAAACAACTTCATTTTAGCATATAAATCATAAAATTCCATAAAATAAGAGAGAAAGATATTTTTCAATCTAAGATCAAAATTAAAAATTAATTAAAAAGAAGTTTTAACGTCTTGTAAATAAATTGATATCAATAAATAAAATCTATCCTTATTTTTTAATATAAACATATGTTTAATATGAAAAATAGATTGAATAAAGGTAAGTTAGTTTGACTTTATAGATTTTAGAATAAAGATGTAAAAATATAAGTTAATTTGATAACAAATAATTTGATAAATATCATGTTGATATGTCATTGATAATCTAAAAGTTATCAAATAAATAGTATATAGACGATTAAGATTTTGAAAGTCCTAAAGCATATAAATTTTATTTTAGGAAAGATAATTTTTCAGTTGTAAAATAGAAAAATTTTCTTGAAAATTTAAATATATTAAAAAAGTTTATTTAGTATTTTTAATATCCTGGTGATATAATTAAACAATTTAATCTATCTTAAGTTGGAATTTTTTTATTAATGAATAAAAGAAAACCAGTTATTTGTTTTTCAGCAGATAATATTGTGAGATGACATTAAATTTTGTATTAACTATTTATATTCTTAATTTATATATTATTATATCAAATCAGTCGGTTTTATTTGTGTATTAAAATATATTAATTAATTAATTAATTTTAATATTAAACAAGAAAAAATTATCGATTAAAAGATGAAATAAAAATTAATATAACTTGATTTTCTTAAAATTTTATATTAAAATGAATGAGAATACTAATCTATCTGATTAAAAATATCTAATCAGTAGAAAAACCTTTTTATTTTTTTTAATATAAAATGTATAATAATTAAACATTGAAATCTTTTTATTTTTATTGTTATTGACTCATTAATTTTAATTCATATTAAGGATTTTAATGATTGAAGAAGGTAAAACATCAAAATATAGGACTTAATTCAATACAGAATAAAATCTAAAAATAGGCTAATTAAAAAAGCAAAAAAGTGGAGGTCATTATTTATTTTCAGATTCTCTTAAAAGTCCATCTGCAAAATAAGAAAGGAAATATGTATATGTTAGACGATTTGTAAATGCTTTAAAGAAAAAAGTGGAGTAAAATAGTTCAATATCAAATGAGTTTATAGATTATGTAGGAGATAATGCAGCATCAAAGTAATAAAATAGATTTAACTTGAACTTTAAGTTACTTTCAACTCATATGGAGATGGAATTAAAAATGAAATTTTAGGAAAAGATGAAAGATTTAGTTGCTTCTTCTTTTGGGAATTTAATTTTATGGTTGAGCAGGATTGAATTATTTAAACCAGAATCTCCAATTAAAATAATTTGGGATTTGGCATCTTTAGTATCTCGTTTGTACTTTTTATTTTTAATACCACTTGATGTAGTATGGAATAAATACTCATTTATGTTTGATGTGTATTATATTTAGTCATTTGTATTTCTGTTAATCCTATTAGGAGATTTATTAGTAGGACTCAATACTTCATATTATACTGAAGGTATTTTAGTAACTGAACGAAAAAAGATAGTAAAACATAATTTTTTGAAGTGTTATGGATTAGAATGGATATCTACAATTTAAATAATGATATATCTTATTTTAAGTCAGAATGAAGAAATTCAAACTAAAATAAAGGATTATAAGATATATCTAACTTTAATAACATTCTTGGTTCATTATAGTACAATATAGGAATGTTTGATTTATTATGAAGAAGGATTAAATCTGAATAAGAAAGCATCTTCTATATTATAATTAATAAAACTAATTGGTGCTCTTTTTTTTATAGTTCATTTTTTTTCTTGCTTTTGGTTTTATGTAAAATATAAATTTATTTATAATAATAGATAGGAGAATACAGTCATAGAGTATATGGAACAAGTTGGATGGAAAAAATAGTAGATGAAGATTGGACTGTTCAATATGTGTATTCTGTATATTTTTCAGCTGTTACTATTTTTACAGTTGGATATGGTGATGTGACTCCATAAAGTAATTTGGAGAAAATAGTTTGTTGTTTTTTCATAGTTTGTTCAAGTCTTTAGCTTCCATATAGTATTAATACAGTTGGAATGATTGTTCAATAAATTACTGAATATGGAGAAGATAAGAGAAAGAAGCTAAGAATTATAAACTCATTTATGTAGCGAAAATAAATACCATTTAATTTATAAAATGAAGTAAGATAATACTTGAATTATTTTTGGTAATTAGATAAAGAGTAAGATGCTTAGGATGTAGATTTTATTATCAATTAATTGTCTGAAATGCTAAAAAATAAATTAGTATAAGAATCTAATTCTATAATATTAAATTAATGTGCTTTATTTAGATATAGGTTTACTGCAGCATTTAAGGCAGAACTTATAAAATCTTTAAAAAGAAAGATTTTACCTCCTGAAACATTGGTAGCTCAAAAAAATTAATTGGTTTATATTGAATAAGGAAAAATTGATTTATATGGAGATAGAAAGTGCAATATGAAGCTTGCATCTTTTTCTAAAGGCACAACTTTAGGCTTAATATCCTTTTTATTAGATAGTGATAAACAAGAAACATATAAAAGTAATGGATTTTCATTGGTTATGACTTTATCATAAAAAAAGTTCTTAAAAATTTTAACAAAATATCCAGCTGATTATGAAATATATTGTTAAATAAAGGATTATTTGATATTTAATGGGAATGAAACTAGTATATTTCCAAGGAGTTGTTATATTTGCAAATCCAATTAACATTATTCAAAGGATTGTCCATAAGTTCATTATGTAGCAGACAGAGAAAAAATAATTAAATAATTGACAATTGATAAATAATAAACGAGAGCATTTGCCTTTCGAAAGAGAAATAGGATCAATTAATATACAAAATATATGAAATAATCACTTGAGAAAAATGCATTTATTATTTAATAGTAAAATAGTGATATTGTTCGTTTATATGATTTACCAGAGAAAATAGATGATCAAATAAGAATCAATAATTTGGATTGCTATAAAAATATCAAGTTGGGAATTAAAGACAATTAGTTGAATAAAAAGAAATTTTAATAATTGGTTCGTAAAGTAGTGATGATTAATAAATCATATCCTCAATTCATCATAAATGCATTTTAATCATTCAGAGCAAGCACTAACTATTTTAGCATATTTTCATAATTGAAATAGATGTAGATTAGATATGATTATTTAAAATAAATTGGAGGAATAGATTTACATTTATTAGAGACATTAGATTTCTATATAAAAAAGAATATAGAAACGCCATTAATCACAAAGCTGGAATTAGATTAACCTAAGAATTTTATCCATTACAATCCTAAATGTAATTTTGATAATGTCAAGATTTATCAAGATAAAAATAAAATAAGAATAATTACATAATTTTTGTATTATGTTTTGTATCCAGCTTAAATAATAAGATAAGTTCATGCCACAAAATGTACAGTGGATTTAATTACATATAAAAGAAGGAACAATATTATAAAGACATGATTAATATATAAGTTAATTTATTATAAATTTTGTAAATTAATGAAAGCATAACAAGCAGCAACTTTATTATTAGAAGAGACACTTTTTCAAGTTGATTTAAGAGCTGAATAACTTAAAAGTTATTTAGAGAAAGTTACTAACACAGTTAATGGACATTCTTCTTATCTGAATAATTTATAAATCTAATTGAATCAAGTACTGAAATTACAAGATGTATAATTTAATAATTATAGTAATAGTATGAAGCCTATTTATAAAGAACAGCCAGATCAATGTCTCTTCGTGATCCAGAATTTGAATAATAAGTTTCTTTTTAGTTGGAGAAACCATTGGCTGAAAATGGATCAGATTAAATAGAGAATGCCATTTGTATGGTAATCAATAAAGAGCGAGTATTCAGTTAAGGAATGGCTTATCTATTCAAAAGAAGTAAAGATTGGGAAGCTAAACTTAATAAATTAGAGGCTGATCTTATGAAACGAGCATTAAAAGATGAGTTAGATAAGGGTTTAAAAGAACAAAAAACTAAATTATCAGATCAAATTGATGATTTAAATAAGAAATTAACTAAACGATTTTAGGATCAAGAAAGATTAGCAACTTAAAATTAAAATCAGTTACAATAAAGTATTAATGAATTAGAGAAAAAAACATTATGGAAAATAAGTGATTGTGAAAAGTTATTATAGTAAAGAATTAATGATAAATTTGTTGAAACATCTTGTTAAGGTGTTTATGATAGAGTAATGAGAGATATTGCTAAATAGAAAGATGAAGGTATTAAGGGAATTTAAAATGAAATGGCTGAATTAAAAGCAAAATTTTAATATAATGATGAAAAAAATCAAGATAATTTTAAAACATTAAGAATATAATTAAAAGAAATGAATGATACAATATAATAGAAATATACACCTCTTGAAAAATTTGATTAAACTAAACAAATATTAAGTGATAGAACAGTTGATTTATAAAATAAAGTAGGAGAATTATCTAGAAAAATGGATACTATATTATAATTAGAAAAATTAATACCATAAATTAAATAAATGGATGATAAAATTGCTGATTGTTAATATAGAGGAGAATAAAATAGAAAAGATATAGAAGAATTAAAAATTAAAACTGAAAATTTTGATGGACAAACTAAAGGAGGAAAAAGTGATATTGATCCTCATAAAGTTTGTGCATTAGAAGCTGATATTAAAAGATTAAAAAGTGATTATACAGATTAAGAAAATAAATTAAGATTATTAGAAAATGAATTAAAAAGAAAAATTGATGTAAATGAACAAAGATTCCTATAACAATTAAACCTTTTAAAATAGGCTCCTTAATAATAATAATTATCCAAAGAAGATATTATATCTATTATTGATAAAGAGATATCATAACCTATGAGTTTATTAAGAGCAAGAATATTATAAATTGTTGGCTAAGCTTGTGGAGAAAATATGTCTTTTGAAATGTTTATTAGAAATCTATTAAATGATATTGCTGATTTAAAAAAGAAAATGGAAGGGTTATAAGATCTTGATAAAAAAATGAGAAAATATATGAAATAAATGACATCAAATGATAATACTGATTTATAGAAATAGCTTGCAGAGTATCTAATAATATATATAATATTTAGAAAAGCAAATGAAGAAGACACAAAGGCTAAATTCACAGCTTTAGAAGAAAAATATAAAACCATGGCTGAAAATTATGGTATCTTAGCTAAAGGAATGAAAGAATTAGAAGAATTCTCAAACTATCTATAAACTTTGCTTTAGTATAGTTTCATTTATATTTTTAGTGTTAATCAATAAGAAACTGTTAGTATCTTAACTGGAAATCATAGAGTTGTTACATAGAGATGTTTAGTATGTTCAGGAAAAACTAAATTAACAAAAACTGTAGATGTAATAATTATATTTGATTATAGAAAAGCTAAGATTTGAATTAAGCTAAATTAGTAAGAGGAGATTTAAGACCAAAAGATTTAATTTATGAAAATTCTGAAGTATATGAATTAAGTAAATATCATTCTTAAATTTAGATCCAAATTAAGTGAATTACACTGCAGATAATTAAAAATATGTTGGAACTACTGTTGGATTTAAATACCCAATGCTTAATCAAAATAAAACAAGTATTTAACGTATTTCTAATTTATAGATGATCCTTCCTCTAGTTCTGGTAGAATGGTAAGACCATAAAGTGCTACATAAAAAAAATTATGAATTTTATAAAACACAGTATATTGATTAAAACTTATATAAACAAAATTTATCTAAATTTTAAATATGTATTTATATGTTATTTTTAGAATTGAAGCGATTTTATTCATTTCTTATCCTCAAATCCTTTTGTTTTCTATTTTTATTTTAAGATTTTGATGAAATTCTCAAATATATTTCAACTTTTAAAAAATATAAACATATAAACTCATCTAGTTTATTCAATTTTATAGAAAGGCATTTACTTCAGGCCTTAAAGATCCCTCAAAAACTTATCGATCGTTTTAATTCTAAATAAAGATGTATTATACTTCTTAGAATAATCAAAGAAATTTTAGCTTGAATTTATATTTTGTGACAACTGCTAAGTTTCTTCTTCAAATTAAACAGCATTTATGTAGGCTTACAAGAGATTTCTGTGTTTTTGTTAGTAACTTGAACTCATGGAAGAATATAATATAATTTTTGATTAAAATAATTTTGAGCTTCTTTTAAGAATATTTATAACAGTATAAAGAATGTTCTCGGAAGAACTAGGAAACAGAATTTATCTTATTGAATTCATTGATGAAGTCTTAAAATTATTTGAGCATATCTTTGCCTAAACTTTAAGTTCCTATTAAATTAGAACTATAGTAAAGTGATAGTATCAATAATCTATATAAAATTAATAAATTCAGCCTTAAATTTTGGGTTTGCTTACTTTGTAATTGATTTTAAATTAATTGTGGAAGATTTTTTAATATTTCTTATAGTATCTTAGAATCTGAATATATTGGACTTGCGAGTAGAGAAAATTATGTATAAACATTTGTACATATGTATAAATGATGGAAGATAAAAAAATAGAAAATGATAAAAAAATTAATAGCATTTCTTTAAATAAGTTTAAAATTAAAATTATATATATATTGCATATATCTTATCAAATCACTTTTTCTTTCCTGATGCTAATTTAGACTCTGTAAATATAACATATTGATTTACTAATGGATCATACTTTCTTAATATCAATTTAGAGCCCACTTTCCTTATTTTAATAATGCTCCAATTACTTTGTGCTTTTCTCTCCATAATAATAAAACCCTGTACCAGCTGAACTCACTAACTTAAAGAGTAATGTTGTCTTTTTGCCCATTTTTTTAATATAAATTTTTAATATTGATAATAATTAACTTTTTCATGATTAGAAATAATCCTCATCTAATGCAGGTATAATTTTCCCTTTGCATCTACCAAAACCAACACGATTTCTAAAAATATAATTAATTCTTACTCTCCTTCTCCTGCATATCCTCTCATTTCAAGAACATCGCCATCCTCTAAAAATAATCTTTATTCTCCTGATTTCAAAACTAAAGGCTCTTTTCCATTCCATGTATATTCCATTAAACATCCTCTTCCATCTTTTGTAGTTCCTGATATTGTTCCTGATCCAAATAGATCTCCTGGTTAAATGTTGCATCCAGTAATAGAATGATGAGCAATTTATTAATTCACACTCCAATACATATATTTGAAATTGCTTGTAGTAAAATGCTCTAATTCAGGACTCTTTTCTGTTCCTATAAGTACTTCTAATCTAATATCAAATGATGTATGACTAATTATCAATTTTTTATTACTTTTTCTCTTTCAAATAAATAAAAGGTTCTGGATCTTATTCTGGTAATTAAATACGATGTGGCTCTAAAGCTTCAATTGTAACAATCCAAGGGGATATAGTTGATGCAAAATTTTTGGCTCCGAATGGACCCAAAGGAACATATTCCCATACTTAAACATCTCTGGCTGACCAATCATTTAAAATAACAAATCCAAAAACTCTATCTTCAGCTTGATTTACTTTAATTGGTTCTCCTAAATTATTTGAAGCACCTCCAATAACTGCACCAATTTCTAATTCATAATCTAATCTTTTGCATTTGGTAAAAGATGGTTTTTCAGCTGTTGGAGCTTTCACTTATCCCCAAGGTCTTCTTATATCTGTACCATCAATAACAATTGATGATCTTCTTCCATGATATCCTACAGGTAAATAGTACCAATTTGGTTGCATAGCATTTTCAGGTCCTCTTATAATAGATCCCATATTAAAAGCATGATTCTTAGAAGAATAAAAATCAGTGTATTCTCCAATTGTAATTGGTAAATGATTTTTGGCTACATCATATAAATTATATACTATCTTGAACAGGTGTAATAACCTATGATAAGACTTCTTAATTATTTTCTAATTGACTTCCACATGAAAATAAAGATTGGATCTAAGATCTCACTTCTTTCCAATATGGTCTGGAGAGAGAAACAAATTTATTTAAGTTTCCATTATCAAAGACTTTTGATCCTAAAGTGGAAAATAGAGGTCCATTAAAATAACCCAATTCTTCAAGTTTAGCCAAATTGATCACAGAATCACCTAATTAAATTAGTCAATAGGAAATACCTATAATAGTAGCTGGAAAGGGATTGCCATCTGTTTTGGATACAACACCAAAAGGTATATTTTTGATTGTGAAATCAGAATCCTTAGGAACAAGGAGAAATGCTTAAATTTCTTATTGCATTAATACGTAAACAAAGATATTTATAATCATTTCTCTTTACTCAGATAATTTATAAAGAGTGATATTTAATGATTAAAATTACTTATACTGTAATACATATGAAAATTAGAGTGTTAAATTTAGTATAATCCTTATATTTAATGCTTAAATATTGCTAACCAATTTTACTAAAATTTTAGTAGCATTTAAGTTTTTTTAAAGAGGACAAACAATTAAGTTTTAGTTGATTAGAAGTGTATATTGGCATAGATAAATTTTAATAATTTCAGATTGCTTCATATTATGGGGGATTCTTAGGATCTGCCTTTCTTTTTTTATATAGAATTCTGTAACCACATTAACATCTTACAATGTCTTTGGCTTCAAGTTAAACATCCTTTCCACACTCTTAATTTAATATAAGTAACTTACTTCCACAAATGTAAACAACTCTAGAAGCGTCTTATATGTCCATTAATTAATTTATTTAAATATGTATTCTAAAGAACAAATAACTAAAATACGATAACTAATCAACAATTATTTTGATAAAGGTGAAGTATTTGATAAGTTAAAGAAAAAAATAGAAAGTGAAAAAATTCAAATTGATGATTTGGATAATGAAAAATTGACTAAATTACTTAGAGAAACAAACCTTATTGATAATCTCATATTGGATATCAAACATTTAGATGAAATAGATGAATTTAATAAATAAAATAAACAAGTATGATCAAATGAGAATATTAAGCTTACATTTATAGACCCAGATCGTATAAATTATCGGTCAGTTAGTTTACGTATTTATAAAGGAAGAGCTTTTTTGGATTTTATTGAACCTGAAAATTCAAAATTGTAGTTATATTTAAGTTTTTGTGGTTAAAGATTTGTATCTGCTATAGTTGATGCCTCAGTAGAACCTGAATTTAATGAATTATTTTTATTTGATTTGAGAACTGAAACCTAAAAGGCAAATGTAGATTTGTTGACTTTAAGTAAATTAGATCATCCAATTGAATTAAGTGTAATTTAAATTTAAAATGGATAAAGAAAGTTATTTTCATAAAAATTAATAGAATGGAGGTTTTTATTATGCTATGGAAATATTTCATTAAATATAGAACTTCCAACTACTTATAATACAAAAATGTAAAATGAAAGAAAAAATCATGTAGGTATATTGTAAATTCATTTGGAATTATTACCAAAAACTGGTTTAGTATTGCTTCCAGAAAACATAGTAGTTTCATAACTTTCTAAAGAGAAATCTGTTATTAATTAAATATCTGATAGATTTCATACTTATGGAAATGCTTGGTGGAATGATTTTAAAGAACTTAAATTATCTGTTAGACCAATTAAATTATATTCAGAATCTTAAGATGGAATATGGAGACCATCATGTACCTTTATAAGAGAATTATAAAGTGTAAGAGGTATTATGAGTCCAAATCATGCTGCCAGATTTGTAAGTTTAATACCCATGAAAACTTCAGATAGAGGTCCATCAGGGGATAGATTAGAAGTTTGGCATAGATTTCCTACATTTTTAGCTTTAAAAGGTGGAGATTTTGAGGATCATTGTTTATTATTGTGCTCATTCTTTCTTGGGTTTAATTTAGATGCATTTGTTGTATTTGGTTCTACAACTGATAGACCTCATGGATGGGTAATGACAAGATTATAGAAACCAAAAAAACCTAATTAAAAATAGGCAGAATATGCTTATAATTTTTGGGAACCTTTAACAGGTCATAAATTTGAATTAAATGATCCTAAGGTATTATAAAGATATTGAATTTAAATAGGTTCCTTAATTATATAAAAGAATTGGATGTATTTTTAATCATAAATGTTTTTATGCAAATATTTAAGAAAATGATTCTGTATTAAGAACTGATCTAAATATTGAAGATTATACAAAATGGAAGGCTATTGATCCAATAGAAATATAATTATTAAAACCATAAAATTTCTAACTTAATCTATTGAGATAAACAATACATGCAGATGAATTGGAACCAAAATTAGAATTATAACTTAGAGAAGCCATAGGAAGTTATAGAAAAAGTATTAATTTATTTAATATTTAGTTATTAATTTGGCAACTAGATATGATGAAAAATTAGGTAGCATAATGTAAATAGCTTTGGCTAATTATGAAACTGAAAAGATTACAGGTATATATTATAAATATATAATATAGGATTGTAATTTGCATAATTTGAATTTCAATCTGCTATTAGAAGTTATATACCAGAAGGACATACATTTATGAGTTTTCCAATTTGTTTTAATCATATGAATATTTAAAAGATGTTGGAAGATATTAAAACATCTCCTGTTGGTGGAGAAGTACTAACTGCAAGAGGAGATCAAACATATCATGCTGTCCGAGTGAAAATGGAAATATATCCAGAAGATATTTATGCTGTTTGGGTTTCTGTCTCAGTTAGATTTCATAAAATTGTTTGACTTTATAATAAACTTTAAATATAAACAAAATATTAAGTATTCATCTCAATAATTTTTTTTAGCATTTAATAATGTACCTTCTTTATAGTCACTTTACAAAGATAAATCAAATTGATTTTTATAATAAGGTAATTTTTCCTCTTAATCAATCTATTATTGACTTTTTAGTGTATTATAATGTTTAAGTTCTTGATTACTTTGAGGCTCTAATGAATTAATATTGATTTTTTGATTTCCCTTCTTTTTAATTCTGAAACTTTAAACTCTTCTTGAACTTGTATTCTTGAGACTTCCAATTATATGATTCTTTGAACCACTTTAAATACTATTACTATTTTGCATAATCAAATTTTGATTTAATGAATTGTTAAATTATTAGGATATTTAATTATTCATCTATTATTGTGTCATATTATCAGATTCAGAAAAATCATCATCAAATTCAAAATTATTAAAACTAAATTTATAAAAAAAAATAAATACTTTTATTTGTTCTTTTTATCATTTTAAATTGAAATTTCATCACTATCTGAAAAGTTCCCTTATCTACAAATCTTTTAAAAGATTAATTTTGAATAGGACTCCCATGTTTTGAATAATATCAAAACAGTTAAATAATCATGTAAAATATTAAAATTAGCTCTAAGTTATTTATTTGGACTGATGTTTGATCTCTCCAATAATCTATTTTTTCTATAATACATTAGTCTTAATTGCATTTCTTTATTGAATTGTTTAATTTTGATAATAGAATTCTCAGACCCTTCTTTAAAAACTTCATTAACAAAACGTCTTCTAAATAATTCATATATTAATTGATTATATTAGATAAAACCATAATGATCACTATTATTAATTAAAGTAAAATTACCATTATAATTTAAAACTTGAAGCTAATTTGGCTACATCCCATAAATTCTCTTCCTTCCCTCCTCCTAAAGGTTTACCAATATCCAAAAGAAATTTACATAAAAACTTATAATTCATAGCTTATCCTTATGTTTCTGAAGAGTATTTACACCATACTGTTTTAATTTTATCTATATTTTCAACATAAGTTTAAATTAAAGAATTTTATAATTAAAAGAATTATTCAAATTATTCAATTAATCCAAGTACAAAAAGATTAAGTAATACATAATTAGACAAAAGCATAAAAAGAAAAAAGAAATATTAATTGTGTACACTTCCACAATATTTTGGATCATCGAGACATAAAGGATTATGTTACATAGTATCTGTCATTATTGTTCTCCAATCATCTCCTGAAGCACATTTAAATAAAGCTAATAATGCTTAAGCAACATTCTAAAAATTAATTTAATCATCCATCACTGCTCCACTATCTATTTAACCATATAATTAACAACCAATCAAAGCAAAAATAAGCATAGCAATCATTAATATCGTAAATATTTTACCTAAAAATGGTAATGCAAAGACCATTACTCTCATTAATCTTTATAAATTTATTAATCCTTGGAATATAAGTATTACTCTTAAACTTCTAAGTGAGAAGAAAATCCTTAATATTTAATAAGCTTTATCATAAGGATTTGATCTATAATAGATCATTATCCAATCAATTGAATAATCAGCTATAAAGTCTATTATTGACACGAGAATCAAAAAGAAATAAAATCTTCTCCAATAGTTATCAAAAAATCTCCCTATTCCCAAAGCCAAAAATAATAATATAATCCAAATAGCATAAATTATAGTCAAAGCATTATGTACATTATTCACTGCTCTGAAGTAATTTTCACTCATATCTGATTCAAATAATAATAGAATTATTAGATCTAATATAAGTAAGAGATACATGAAAATCAAAAGGTAAGAATTATTAGTTATATCTGATGCCAATTTTCTAATACCATTTGTAGGAGGTGAACTAAATATTGGAAAATCCTTAATAATTATAGATGAAATCTCTTGAAATTCTTTTTAAGATTGAGTAATATCTGTCATTTCTATCTTCTATTGATTCTATTTCAAATTTGAATACAAAACTCCTGTAAATAAACTTAAAAAGAACATTGATCCTATAAATACAAAAATAATAAAGAAAAAGTAAGTATATATATAACTATTGAATGGTTATGGTCCTATACTAGGTAATTAACTATTTTCTGCTACTTAATAAATTTCACCCCATCCATCTAATGTTGATGTAACAAATAGAGTTGGAATAGCAACTGTAATATTATCAAAATTATGCTTATAATTAATCCAATGTCTATTCTCTTTTATACATTAATCATAACTAATTTCAAAATTCATTTTATCATCACAGAAACCAAATGAACCTTCATAAAGTATTATACCATAAACTCCAAACATAATCCAAACAGACAACATAGTAATTAAAACATTTGTGATATCTACTAAAGAATAACCAAGTGCTATTCTTAGTTATGTCAACCAACTAATACGAAATAATAATTTCATAGGTCTTAGATATCCAAAATATAAAAAGAAATCTAAAATTTTTGCATATTCTGTAGTACCAAATGTTATAAAATGAGATATCATATAAATAATATCCAAAATTTGCCATACTGAAATAAAATATGATCCTTTATCCAAAAATAATCCCTTAGCTATTACATTTATTAAAATATCAATTGACATTTATATATTTATTATTAATTAAATAATATCGCATATATTATTTGAACTATCTTCATAATCATAATAAGTATTCATTATAAAAGTTATAAGTGAAGCATACAATATTAAATCCATAAAATATACATAAATATTTGCTGTGGCAATTTTAGTACAAATTATTCTTATAATATTTTCTTTCTCAAATATATATAGAGAACTTTAACATTCAATTCCAGTATATAATTTAGGGGTTCTATTCAATAATTCTTTATTCAATTATTCTAACTAATTAATTATAAATATTACTGATAGATTTGAAAAAATTGGTAATCAAATCAACTTTAGATTTTGTTTAATTATTTTCTAAAATAATATGAGTTTAAGATCCTATTGGACTTAGAATAGTTTATTATACTTATTTTTCTAATTCTTCATTTGAATTCTATGTTATTTCAGCATGTTATTCATTATTGAATAAAGGTGCATTTTCATTTGATTAATTCAAATATTTTCCAAATCCATCCAATAAAACAGCCATAAATAAACCATATGTTAAATAATTTAATATAATGACCATAGAATATGAATAAATTACTGCAAATGTATAATTTAATTAACCTCCCATAACATAAACTCCATACCAATCATCATTAGTCATAATATTAAAAATAGTCATAAATGCTTTGAATATATTATCATATGAATGTAATTAACCTAATGTATCAGTTTAATCAAATTCTCCTGCAAACATTTCCATACCAACTAATGCATACATAAAAATAACCAAAAACATAAGAAATGTTAAATAAATATATTATTTAAATGTCATAGATGCTATATGTCCAATTCTAACAGCCATAGCATTATATTTTAAACATCTATAAAATAATAAACATTTTGTTCCTCTTATTAATCTTAAATTTTATTCATCAAAATCATTTAATAAATCTTTCATAGTAAATTCAATTATATTTATCATTACTATTGCTGCTTAAAACATATAATTTGCATTGCTAGTAAAATCTTTTATTTTTATTGATGTAATTCTTAATAATAATTCAATTGAAAGTATAACAGTTGAAACATTTTCAATTTAATGGATAGTATTAGAATTAGCAATATTCCAAAGTGAAAGGAATGTAAAATTTATGAATATTATTAAATCAAAAAAGACTCTACTTGTTGTACTTGTAATAATGATATTAGTATATTTAGTTAAATTAAGTATTTTACCTTTTAATCCTTTCATCCATATTAAAACATCTCTTTAATTTAATTATACAAAAATGAGATTGAAATATTCAAGATTTTTTGTATTTAATATTAATACATCCTTTCCTGACCAATTACTTTTTTTTATTATTTTACCCATCTATAATTCTTTTTCTCTTAATTTTCTGTATTTAAATTAATTACTAGTAAAATGATTTTTTATTATTGGAATCTTTAAATTGATTTTATCTTTTATTTCATCATAAGTTAAATAATATCCTTAAACAAATATTAAAACTTAACCATCTATAAGCTTAGCAAATTTTTTCTATTTTTTCTTTTATGAAATCTTCTTTTATAAATCTAAATTATCATAATTTTTTGGAGATTTTTCATACATTTCATATGTATTTTTACTTGTTTCATCTTATTCTTTATCTTCATTTTTTTTAAAATTTATATTCCATTTATTTTTCTATTTTTTTAAAGGAAAATAGCTTCTTTGTAATTATTTTTATTATTAAGCTTATTTCTTTATTAATTTAACCTAATTAGACCAATTTGGATATTATTATTTAAATTTGATTTTTCTTAATTTCTCAGGATTAAATTTTTTTTCTTCTTGTAAAGCCAAATCTATTTAACTAATAATATTTTGTTGAATTACATAAATTTTAATAAAACATCATTTTAACTTGTAAAATGTTATTCCATTTAATAATTAACTTATGACTACAAACATGAATATGATGTATTTTATAATTTTTATAGAATCTCTAATTCTATAGGATCTTCTGAATAATTCTTTATATTAATTTTTAATTATTAATATTTTAACAATCTAAATTTTCTAAGTAAAAAGTTTTTTGTTGTAAATTATTATATCTTTGTAAATAAACTTTAATTCTCAAATCTCTAATTTATATATAATACTATATATATACATGTTGGCCACTTAGTTTTTTTTAAGCAGCTGATAATGTTCTAGCTTCTGATATTGTTTTATTCATTTATGATTCTGATTCCAAATGTGAAGTCATAATTATTTTACTTTCAAAACATTCTCGATACCTTTGGATAGTTGAAAAAAATCCAATGTATCTTAAAAATGCTACATCAAATACATTAATTAGTTCTCTTTCTGGATGTTCTTAATTGTCTTTTATCAATTTATTAATCTCTTCCTCTTCTTATTTCTTTGCACTTTCCTCTGCAGCCTCTGCATAATGTGTTTTAAGAACTGCAATAACTAAATTGAATCCAAAAAATCCACCTACAAATATGATTAATAAATAATAAATCCATATCCATGGATGAAATATTCTCATTGTAAAAAACATTACCCAACTCCAATCATCCATTGTTATTGTTCTTAAAATCTAACCATATGAATATATAACATTATTAAATGAGGTTGGCATTTTTGGAGTTTCAGATGTAAATTTACATGTCATACCTTCTTCATAACAAGAATTTTAATGACATTAAATCCATCCATCTGTTTCATCTCCATTATCATATTCACATCTATAATTAAATAAACCTTAAAATAGGAATACACCACATATTGCAAAAAATAGAGAAAATAATCCTACTATCATCAATGCTTCAATTAGAAATTTTATAGATTATTTTAATGCTTTTAACATAACTTATAAATCATTGAATATATCTCCTAAATAAAATAATAATGTAATCATTCTTAATGGTGAAATATCAATAATAAATATTTCTGGATAATAAAGATTTATTGTAGTAGCAAATATTAAAGTAAAATCATAAATATCTTACATTCTAAGAAAAAATGCATTTTTTGTAAAAAAAAATCCAGAAACTAAGATTCTTATTATTATTTCAATTATAAATAATATTGTAACAACTTGTTCTATTTCAAATGTATCTTCTCTATGTTCTGTTTTTACTACAATAAAAAGGAAGACATTGAATAAAATCAATATGGTCATCAATATTTTATATATTCTAGTATTCATCATATCATTTGCTAAAATTGGAAATATCAGTGATAAAAAAACAACAATTTTTCTAAATTTTAAAAATTTTATGTTATCTTAATATTTCTTAAATTATTAAATATAAATTTACTTTTAATTCATAAAATAATCTCTTTGTTCCTTTTAATATTACTAATTATATATAAAATGGATCCTAAAATGGATTGCGTTAATAGTATTTTTCATATCTTTTTACTATTTTTGAATATGCTACTTCATTTTCTGGATGATCATCTTATTCTAATGCAAATAGTTCTAGATATTTGGAAAGTTTTTCACGCTTTTAATTTTCTTAAATGTCATCATCAAAGTCAACTTTAAATTAATGGTTCTTATCATTATATATTTCCATTAATTAATTAGACTCTTTTTTGGATTCTTATCTAACATATTGAATTGTTGGTATGGATTATTCTGAATACTCAGAGGAATTCAATTAATATTCATCATACTCCTCTAATTCTTTTTCAATTTAATTTCTATTTTATTTGTATATTTAACTTTTTTAGAACATAGAATGAAGAATGCGAATGAAGTGATGAATCTATAGATGCTTTTCTATTTTATTTCTCTTATTTAATCAGTTTGGAAGACGAGTCTTATTTAACTAATTGAGCCCCAGCTAATAATATAAAAATCAATTAAAATACATTAAATATGTTAAATAATGCTCTACTTTCTCTAAGCCAATTCTTTTGAAATTGTTAGACGTTTTTTATTATTCCTTGGCTGATGTAATAAGTTCATAGAGAATTATAAATAATAATTTAATAGTAATTGCTAGTTAATATTTTCAAACAAATTAGTTATATAATTTTATATTTTTATAAACAAAGCTGTTTTCAATTTTTTTATATCTATACATATATTGCATCCTTTCTAATAATTATCTATAAATCATAAAAGATTGATTAAAACGATATAATAAATATCTAAAACCAAAAATATTAAATCAATTATTATCTTAATTAAGTTATTATAATGCTTATCTACTTGCATTTTCTAACATTCTAATATTCTCTTTAAATTTTTCATTGGTTTCTTCAAGCATCTATCTTTTCATCTAATTATTTTTATTAATTATAATACTTAAATTATTTATTTTTCTTCATCCCTTTTTTTTAATTAATGTTAAAACTGTTTTTTTATCATATCCATCTCATTTTTAGATTCATCTAAATACTTTTTCTAGTCTTATAAATACTTTTTAACATCATCAATCTATTTATCATCTAATACTCTATTGAATCTATTTAAATTAAAGTTTAATTCATCTATTTTTTTTAAGTTTTAACTCTTATTAATAATTTAACTAATCATTTTATCTTAAGCATCAAAAATATAATTGTAATTTTTAAATAATTCAGTTAAATTTTTACATGCTTTAACTTTTCCACCTTCTGCTTCAATCTCTATTTCATTTTCATTCAATTAAATCTCATATTATTAATCAAACTTTTTCATTAATTCTCTAAATGTTTATAGATTCTCTTATAACATTTGTATAGCTTATTTACCATTAGTTTCTAAAGGAACCTTAAATAAATCGCTTTTAAATTAATGCATATTTTGTTAAGGATTATCTAATTCTGGTGGAATATTTTCATCTCCAAAATCTATTTTTCTTCTTTTTATATACACATCTCTTCTAATTTAAAGTATCTCTCCTAATTCATTATGAATCTTAACTAAATTTTCCCTTAATTATTCATTTTCTCTTAATAATTTATTATTAACTTCTTCCCATTTTTTCATAACCAATTAACTAAATTCATATTCTCCATTTGCTGCAAAAACACTTGGACCACCTTATTCAATAGATTATGTTATTTCTAAACTATTTTTATAATTTTTTGAAGCCTATTATTTTTTAATATGATCTTTAAGTTTTTAAATTTCTAAATCCCTTTACTTCAATTCATGTTCAAATTAAGTCGATCTACTTTATAATTTTGATAACTATTTTTATAGATCTTCTCTTTCCAGCATTAATTTATTACTAATTTATATTTAAATAGACATACATTTATTCTTTTTAAACCTTTTCTGAACTCTTTATTTTGGCTTATAAAGTAGTATTTTCTTATTCAAGAATTTTTTTATTATTTGATAATCTATCAAAATTTGAAGTGATTTATTGTTTTTCTGCTTCAATTTTATTAATTCTTTCATGATATGTATTTTTAAAATCCATGTCCTCTCTTCTTTATTTAATTATAGCAACTAATCTAATATATAATAATTTAAAATATTTTTACACTTTGACAGTAAGATCAACTTCAGAATTAGAATTGCTATATAAATCACCTAAACTTGGAAAACCCATCATAATCAATTTTTCTCTAATATTTTTAATTTGATTTTGAAGAAAATCTTTTTTGTATTCATCATCAAAATTTGATTCCATTGGTTATTCTTCTTAACTCTCTTGAGCTTAGAATGAATAAGTATTACGAGGTTATGGTTCTTGAAATTTTTCATCAAAGAGATATTTTTTATAGTTATCCATTTTGAATTTAATTATAATAATAATAATCAAATAAGTCAATTAAGTCCAATCTTCAATTATAATATTTTTAAGCATAATTTCCACTTATTTATGCTGATTCCTTAAATCTTTAATAACCTTATTTCTCTTCAAATTAAACTCTCTTAGGTTATAAAGAAGATGATTTTTATTTACTCTTTAAACTTGATTCTGCTTAAAATTCAAAGTTATTTTTTTGAGGATACTATTTATTCAGAGATTAAGCATGAGAATTATCTCTATCTACAAATCCAAAACGAGGCTATTCATATTAAACAGGTTATGGAACAGGTTATTTTTCAACAGCTTATGAAAAACGAGTAAAACTACTATAAATAGTAGATTATTATTATGGTTTTTCTACAATTTTAGCTTCTTATCTTTAAGGAGGAGAAGTTGTCTTAACTCTAACTCTCCTATTATATAATTTAGCATATTTAACAGATTCTGTTTTCACTTATTCTTCTAATCTTTATAATTCTTCTAAATACCAATCAATTCCTAAAAAGTATTCATAATTGACCTTTATTTAAATATATTTATATAATTACTTTATCTTCCTTTTCATCTCTAAAGTAAATTACAAGTTTCTCAATTTCTTATACAGACATACCCAATTCTTAATGCATAAGATATTTGAATTTGACTATAGACAACCATCCTTTATTATCAGGGTCATATTTTTTAAAAATAGCTTATAAATCCAATTATTTCAAATATCTCCTTGCCTTTAGATCTATTATAGAAAACCCTTAATTTATATTAATATTAATATACATAGTGATCTAAATACTTTGAAATAAACTTCCTTTGCAGCTCTTCTTTATTCCTAATAATCTCCAAAATTAGCATATTTATCTTTTCTTAAAATTAAATATTCATCTCTTGGATAACCAAAGAAATGCTAACAAGTTCCAAAGACTTTCATTTTAGGTAATTCATTTGTAAATCCAGTAACTTTTTTTAATAAGATTAATATTTACAATCTAATTAAACTTCTTCATATGGTTTAATATTGAGTGCACATTGTTCATTCACTACATCAATAAAACATCCACAAAATGTACATATCATACATAAACTATCTAAAGTATTAACAACTTTTTTAAGTAATCTTACCCAATCATATATTTCATCTTCAATTTTGATAAAAAATTCTTCTTTAATATTTTATAAGGATTAGATCTTCTCTTATCGACATTTCCAAATAACTTACTTTTTGAATTCAATTTATTATTAGAGAATTTCTGAATTTTAGATTTTTGTTCTGAGATCAAACAATTCTCTAGGTAGATCAGATGGATGAGATGTTATTTCAGCTAATATTATAATAATTATTATAATACTTTTAATTATGATGCTAAGTAATTTCATAGTTTATTGAGTTAATGTTTTTGACATGAATAGTAAAGGTAACACATTCTGATCCATTGCTAAATATTCAAAAGTATGAATAAAATCATCTATTGAATTCAAATGTTTTTATAACCAAGCAATGTCTTTCTGTAGTACAGCTGTTAATGTACCAGATTAATCATTTAATCTCTTTAAAATACCTCCTTCAAATTCCATATGTATATCTTTAACAATTGTGGCCTTTACTTCTGTTATATATTTCATTCTAGTTTCTATCTTCTCTAATTAATCTAATAGATTCTCTTTCTTATTTTTCATGGCAGTTTCAATTCTATCCTTAATGAATGCCTATCTTATTGTGTAAGCATCTTTGAAACTAATTATTTTATGATTCTTAGTTTGATGTGGACCATAACTAACACAATCATTACAAACTAAGTCTTTGCATGTTTCACAAAATAATTCTGTAACCTTTTCATGATGTTAACACTCTCTATTTTAATTCATTATTATTAATTATTTAAATATGAACGATTCTATTGATTCTGGTTATTCATTTACACCTAAATAATAAAAGAAACAAAGCTCTATTCCTTTTTTAGTTAGTGAAGAAGTCAAAAAGATAATCTCTTTTAACATGACACCATTTAAAGAAAATAATAATTATGAACAAATTAAGACTCCAATTACGGAAGGTTATGATAGAAAATTGTAGGATGCTATTAAATAATTAGAAATTGAAGATTTAATTACAGATCCAATTGATTTCTTATGTAGAAATACTACAAATAATATTATTTGCTCATTAAATTTAAATACAATTTAACGATCAATTTTATTTTAATTACTCTCTATTTTAGTAGATGGTTTGGTTGTCATAATCTCATATAATTATGTATTACTTAAAGAAAAATTAAGAAGAATATAAGATGTCATTTCATGGGCAGCTATCAATCCTGAAGTACCTAATCATTAAATTGAATTCATTGTTAAAAATATCTCAAGTAGAAATATTAAATTATTAATTGTACATCCAGAATAAGCTAATTTTATTGATTTATCAAATCTAGATATTAAATTACTTTTATTAGATCAATCCAATTATTATTTATCTTTTTTAGAAATAGGCAAAGTATAAGCAGACCTTACTAATTATATATAAAAAGCCAATGCTGAATTCATCCACATTCTATTACCTATAACTTAAAGTGTCTTTATTTAAGATATTAGATAATTGCAACCCTTTAATAGAACATATCTAACATATCGAGAGTAAATTCTATCATATATATATTTAGATCATTCAGTCCAAAACCATAAATCACATGTTCAAAAGATGAAAGTCCTATTAAATCATTGATCTCTTTATTAAGAAGTTAAAGACTTTATAGAAAGACAGGTATAGCTGTTTTCTGCCATAATGTCAGTGCAGTAGAATCAGTTTAATTTACTCTTTAATAAAATGGATTTAAGAGTAATTCGATTCATTAGAAAAAACCAGAAAACTAAAGATAAGCTAGTTATTATGATTTTGCTTCTTAAAATATAGATATTATTATATTACCAAGTGGATTCTAATTACCAGAAGGATTAAAAAATTTTGTATATCTTTCTGTTCACTTATATTTACCTTTAAATATTGAAACTTATATTTTGGATATAACAGAATTAAATAAAGAAGCCAATTCTCATATATTTTTATGTGATGACTATTATTTTACTTAAAGAGCAGAATTATGTTCAAATTTTATTTAAATAGAAAATTTGGCTATTTTTATGTAGGAATGTGTTTATACAAATGATTTAATATCAAAAGATGAAAATGATATTACTTATTGGTTAACTAAAAAATGGTTACATTTATAAAATTCAGAATAGACGGATACAAAAATAAAAAAGATATTATTAAATGAATCATCTTTAAATTATGATTTTAGTAAAAAATAAATTTAACAATTTCTATAAGAATTAGAAAAAGAGAAATGGTTAGAAATTTAAGTTGCAGTTCCTGTTGAATTAATTTTATCATAATTACCAGAAGATGATGAAATCTCTTAAAATGTTTAAATTTATGGTAAGAAATCAGGTAGTTTAAATGGTTATAAATGTTAAGTTGATGATTTACTTAAAGGATCTGTGATGACACCAATTTAATTAATAAATAAATTAAAATAATAAAAAATTAAATTTGAAATTTCAGAGGAAGCATAAATAATAAAATTAACACATTTCCCATCATAATCTGAATTATAAGCAAAAGTTCTAGATATATATTCTGGTATCAAAAGATAGAATATAATAAGAATTAACAATTTAGATTAAATGTATAACTTGGCAAGAACAGGATCTTTTAGATCTTTGGAATATATGTGGAAATAAATCTAATTATAAAAGAATTCAACATAACTTACTGATTTCATTCAATAATATTTAGATTAGAATGTATATTCTGATTTAACAGGACACAATAATTTACCATTTATTAAACTTGAAACTTAAAGAGAAAAATCAACTCTTTTGTAGGATGTAAAGGTATATATTATAAATAATCCATTAGTTTATAATTAATTTTTATAATATATTTGATTTTGGATTATCATGGATTTAAAAAGAAAATTGTGCAACAAAAATCTTAGTAATATTATAAGGTTTAAAAACAAGTAAAAAAGAATTAAAATCATTACATCAATGGAATAAATATAGATAATATAATTATTTGAAAATTCATGAGATGATTCATGAATAATTAGAATAATTAGAAACTAAATTATTGTGTTAAAGCAAGAAAAAAATTAAAATTTGATATTTAATATATATATATATATATAAATGGTTTTCATTATATATGAATAGGAAAACATTCTAAAGTATTTAAATTAATTAAGCATATTATTCCAGTTTCAGAAAATGCTGGCACACTAACAATTCTAACATTATCTGCAACCATCTTAGTTCCATACTTTGACATGTTTCCTGCAAAGTAAATATTAGGTAATTCTTATAAAACAAATGGATCCTATAATTATTATGGGTATGATCTAAATAATTTAATTAAATTTAAAACATCAAAGTATCTGGTGCAGTTGGAGCAATATGTCCATAAAATAATGTCATTTCCAATAAATCTACATCTTATTAATCATTTATTTAAGAACATTTTTTAATATCTTAAATATTTTATCCACTTGTTCCAAGTACTTTTAAATCTCCTAATGTAAATTCTGTTGGATTTGTTAAGAATATAAGTTAATTTGTTTTATCAAGAGTTTCTGGAAAATGTGATTTATGTAGAGGTGTCTAAGGTAACATTTAAGAAACTGGTTCATTTACTCCTGGCATTACAGCAACTGGAGTAACTGATATTAACTAACTAATTAATTCATCAACTCCTTTTATATTTAACTATAATTTGTTATATAAACCCTTGAAATCTTATTAAGGATTTGTTATCTATAAATCAATTGCTTCATCTAGTTTAGAATATAAGTTCCCAAGAATTATTACTTAAGATATATTATATGGAATCTAAATTATTATTGTTAAATTTTTACTTCACTTCCTTCCCCACTATAAAGATTACCTTACATATAATCAATCATATGTCTATATTTGGTTGTGCTTTCTGATGCATTATAATTTAAACCAGAAATTAAACAGAGATATGAAGTTGAATTTATTGGCTTCAACATAGGTGTTTCAGGAAATGTAGGTAAATATAATCTTTCAACTTTCACAACATTATTTGAAATAATCTATCCTTCAATCATTAATGTAATTCCTGTTACTAGATCCCAGACATTAATTATTTTATCTTTTTTATTTGGAAGACAGAGTTAAGCATTATGAATTTGTAATTTAATTCTTCCTGATCTATCTTCTAAATAACATACATCATCATTAGACACATAACCTTTAATAT
This sequence comes from Paramecium primaurelia, assembly GCA_905182975.1. Lineage (NCBI taxonomy): Eukaryota > Ciliophora > Oligohymenophorea > Peniculida > Parameciidae > Paramecium > Paramecium primaurelia. The sequence goes on along the minus strand of CAJJDM010000065.1, from coordinate 201,385 downwards.
AGGCATATGTATTTTACTTTGTTTTGCTTTGTTTGAATTCTGAGAGAAATAATATGGTTTTAATTTCATCTCTTTGAATATAGTTCCAATTGCTTTTATTGATCCTTATTAATTCTAAATTTTTTATATCAATTCAATGAATTAAGAATCATTATTATTAGTTTAAAATCGTTTAACTAAGCTTATATAACGCATATAATATATGTGAGAATATTATGCTTTAATGCTTTTATTTCTAGGAGGCAAATAAAACTTAGAAGTTTATTAAATTTCAAATCCAATTCTATCATTATTGAATTTCTTTTCAGAGTTCAATTTCAATTTCTGTAAAATAAAAGGCATATCTATATTTGATTCTACTTCCATAATTAAGCGGGAAATAATTATAATTATTATAAATTGTTAATCAATTTTCAATAAATTTGTTGAGACTTCTTACTTTATATTTTTTACTATTCAATATTTAAACTATAATAATAAGTTCTATTTATTAAAGATAATACTTTTATGATGTTGTCAGTACTTATAATTTAATTTCTTAATTCTACTATTTATAGAGTAAGTTATTATTTTTCTATAAATTTATTTATCTAAATAATATATTATATCAAGAAAACATTCTAAATTTATAACAATAGATTAATAAAACTCAAATATTAATAAATTTTGATATAATTTAATATAACATCATAATATTTAATTATACAACATATATGTATTTCATTTTTTTAGTAAATTTAATTCTATAGATTAAATGAAAATTTGAAGACAAGTAGAAAACTGTTAATTTTTATATATATTGATTCTCCGTTATTATTAATCCATTATAAATGATAGCAATTTGTTGTTGTTAATTGAAAATATGTTAGTAGCTTATTTAATGTAATTTGAATAATTTTATATTATTTTTTTTACATAAAAAATGCTTCCTAGAGAATCCTCATAGTAGCAAAGGGCCTCTGCAAAATAATAGGAATTTAAAAAATAGAAGAGCTATCGATTCACTATCTCGAATCAAATGATGAAGAGAAGCCCAACAAGGTTTTTAAAAGAGATGAAGAGTCTCAAACATAATATATAATAAAGTACTTTGAAGAGTTTAAAAAATTTTCAACCTTATGAAAACAAAGATGAAAATTCCTCAGATTCTAGTGAATATAATAATGTTGATGAAAAGCCTGATCCTTTAGAAGACAAAATTGCAGTACCTAATTTGAGTTTTAAAGAAGGCTTTTTATTAACACTCGAATAAAATGAACAATAGACACATAATTCATCTGATTTAAATAGCTTGAAAGGACCTAAAAAGCATATGTTAAGGAATATAAAGAAATGTTTTGGTGATTCAAGTTCTATGAGTGAAGTTAATTCTTAAGATCAATTACTCGATAGAAGACATGATAATTTTCCAATTTAAGATTAAATAGAAGAATTAGAAGCATAGCATATAGAAGATGTGGAATATTTTTGTGAAGATCTTGATCCAAGAATTTTGAAGAAATATTAAAAGCATAAAGAACGTAATCCATTTGAAGATCCTTATTATGTTGTATTGACACCTCTACATGGTTTAGAAAGGTTAAAACATGAATTAAAAGTATTTAAATTAGTTTAGTCTAGAATTATAATGATCATCTCAATTTCCTGTAATTAAGAAAATTTATAGTTTATTGTTGCTTATGTATACCTATGTATTTCTAGAAAATTGTAGATAGTTACCAATTCAAATTTATTAATGGTATTTGTATTATTTGTAATCTCACTCTATTTACATTAAGTAACTCAAATCCTCCAATTACAAATGAGAAGTATAAACAATTTATATTTTATTGTTTTGCTATTGAAATATGTATTAGAATTTTAGCTGCAGGAGGTATATATCCTACTATACATTTTTTATACAGTAAAGAAGATATTTTTAATTTATTATGTACATTAATTAGTTTTTTACATTATTTTTACCCTAATTCTATTCCATTTGATCCAACTCCACTTAGAATAATAACAATTTTTATATATTTAGGAGATGTTTTATTAAGATTGAAATATATGTTAATTGCTTTAAAAAAATCATTAGTATTTTTAGCTGAAGCATTATTCATTCTCTTAATATCTGCTTTATTCTTTTCAATAATTGGAGTTTCCTTATTTTAAGGACTATTTAATTATAGATGTTAACCAATAGAAGGAAATCCAGTTGATGATTGGATCTAATGTTATTAAAATATTTGTCCAGAAGGAATGCAATGTATGATTTCAACAGAAACTCCTAAATTACCTACATCATTTAATAATATATTTTTTTCTTTTGGTTAGATTTTAAGAACAATAACAATGGATGATTGGAGTTGGGTTATGTTTTTTACAATGAGAATATTTCATCCATGGATATGGATTTATTATTTATTAATAATTTTTGTATGTGGATTTTTTTCTATTAATTTGATTATTGCAGTATTGAAAATTCATTATTCAGAAGCAACATAAGAATGTGAAGAATTTGAGAAGTTATCTAAATAGAAAAATGATCATAGTTTATAAAGATAAGAGATGTTTTTAAGTAAGGATGTTATTTCTTATTTTGATTTATCTTTTTTACGTTACATTGGTTTTTATTCTGTTTTAAAGACACATAGACATTTGATAAATACTACGAAGCCTTTGAATGAATTAATTGAAGATAATTTTAGACCTGAGAAAACAAATCAATAGTTAAGATTATTATCATCAAAATAAAAAAAGATTTTAGATGAAGCATAACTGGTATTTGAATTAAATATTTACTGTAGAAACTTAATTAAAGTTCTATATGGAATAAGTTCAAGAATTTTTCACTTAAAAATTAACTATTGCCTAAGTTTAAGGAACTTAAAAAAGAATAGAATTTAGTAAATATTAATTTATATTCTGATGATCCTATTGAGATTTCAATATTATTGAAATTAATAGAATACAATTTTACTTAATTGAACAATTCTGTAAATTATCATGTTGAATAGAAATTTAACAGTTTAAAAGATGTCTTTGTTTAGAAGAAAAGGTATTTATAGGCTAATTTGTTAGAATTGGACATAAGGAAAAAATATAAATGTATTATCAACATTTATTATCAAAGAAGAACTTAAAATAAACAACTAGACAATAATCAGATTATTCAATATCTAGATATCCAATTCATAAGAGTACTAGAAGAATAACTATTTAAAAGACTTTAAGTAAAAAGGATGAAAGTCTTGATGTGCCCTCTCTCTAAATAAAGAGAAGAAATAATGATTTAAAATCTATAATAAATATGAGAACTAGAGTTGAATAAAAATTACCATTTGAACATATAAGTAAAGGAAAAAGATATGTGTTTATTTAAGGATATTATATAAATTATGAATAGATTCAAGAAAAAATCAATATGAAAATACCTAAAGTAAAATTATAATTAGATTCAAATGAAGAAATATATTAATAGATTTTTTAGAAAGAAAGAGAGTAAAAAATAATAAAAACAAAAAATTGGTCAGGAAATAATGTTTTATTAATGAATCCAGATCGTATGTAGATGTTTGAAGAAATTTTTAATAGTTTAAATAATTTCAATTAATTAATATGGATGCCAACAATAGGTGGAAAATTATTGATAATGAGAAGATACACTCTTATAATAATAGATAATTAGATTACTTAATTATTTTTTGATTTAATAATCTTGATAAATTTTATTTTCTTATCTTTATATGGAATAGCAAATCCAATAATTATATCAAAATGTGAAGATATATCAACAGTTTTTTTGTTGATTGAAATTAGTTTATAAATGTTTACATATCCATTATAACGATTCTTTTCAAGTAAAGAAAATGTATTATAAGCAATAATAATGATTGCAAGTTTTATAGAATTTAGTTTTAGTGATTATTTAAATTTAACAGAATAATATTTAAGATTGATAAGAGGAACTAAATGTATTTTATTTTATAGATGTTTAAAATACAATTAAATGGCAGTATTAATAGGTAAGATTGCATCTATAACATTTAAGCAATACATATATTTAACTATATTTATGTTTATAATTATAACAATATATGCAATGATTGGAATGGATTTATATGCAAGTAAATTTGATTAAAATTATTTTTTGGGTTAATTACATTCATTTGATAATTTATTAAAAGCAATTATGACAATATTTAATATAATGACAAATGATGATTGGTATGGAGTATTTGTATTAGGAACAGAGATAAGTACTGTTGCTGCTATCATATATTCATATTCTATGGTTATAATTTTGAATTATTTAACTTATGGATTGGTTTTAGCTATATTGCTTGATGGATTTGGTAGATATCTAGATGAAAAAGATGAAGTAGATTAAAGTGATAAATAATTGTTAGAAAATCAAATGACTTCTGCAAAAGATGAGGAAGTATTAAATACTGAATTAGATTCTACAAGAAATTTAAAAATTAAATCATAATATTTTCCATCATAAGTTTAAATTTGTGAATTAGAAGAGAAAGAATAACCAAAAGTAAAACTTGATTTAATGGAAAGTCTATTAAGATCTTTAAGTATAATAATGTAATTATATTAGAGTAATTAAATAAATAAATAATGAAATCAAATCCTAAATTATTTTAAGATATACAATGTGAAACATCTCTTTATTTATTTGAAAAAACTAGTAAAATTAGAATTATTTGTTGTAATTTTTGTTCATCTTAAGCATTTTATTGGTTTACTAATTTAGTTTTGATTTCATCTATTATTGTAATGATTATTAGAACATATCATGATTATGAATAAGAGAAAAGTTAATATCCATATATATTATTGATGATTTTAAATATATTTATGTTCATAGAAGATATAATATGTATAATTGCAAAAGGTTTATGTATGGATAAAGGATCACATATAAATTATTCATGGTAATTAATTGATTTAATTTATTTACTTGGATTCTTTATTGATAGTTATAAACATAATCCAATAATTAATATTTGTTTATTTTTAGGTCATTTTAGACCAATGAAACTTATGTATAGAATTAAATGGTTAGATAAAATAAGAGCTGCTTTAGCTTAATCACTTTTAGATATGTTAAAGATATTATTAACATTAGTTTCAGTATGGATAATGTTTGGAGTATTTGGTATAATTTTGTATGAAAGTTAATTTGGATTTTGTGATGATAAAATGTAATTCTATATAAATGAAAGAGAATGTATAGAAACTGAAAGACAATGGATTAATTTTAAACATAATTTTGATAATATTACTATAGCATTACCAACATTATTTGTAGTATCAACATTTGATGGTTGGGGAGAAATTATGTAAGTAGCTGAAAATAGTAGATAAAGTAGATATGGACCATCTCCATTTGCTACTTATATATCAACATATGCATATTTTATATCATTTTGTTTTGTAGGATCAATGTTCTTTTTGAGTTTCTTTACTGGTACACTCTTTTCAAAATTAAGATTTAATCAACAAAAAATTGAAATGTAAGATGCAACTAAATTTTAAAGAGAATTTACAGAAATAGCTCCAATTATACTTAAAGATACTCCTGTATTTTCAACTCCACCTACTAAAATATTAAGAAGATTTGCCTCTTTTATTGTTAATAATTCTCTTTTTTAGAAATTTATGTTTTTAATTTTATTAATAGATTTAATCTGTTAATTATAATATTAATATGATATGGATGTTGAATATATCAGATAAATAAATATTATATAAAGATTTATTATATTATTTTATGCATTATGGATTGCATTATTATTTATGTCATTAGGTATAAATAGATATTTTGATAATAATTGGAGAAGATATTATACATTTTTAATTATCATATCTATTTGTGATTTAATAGCTGATTTATAAAATGATTGGGTTATATATTATTTTTAATCAAATGTGTATACTCCATATTATTAAATGATAAGAGTAGCATTTATGACTAGATAATTACGTTTACTTGTAATATTTTAAGGATTAACAAATTTATCAAGATTAATAAGAGTTATGGGTTTTGCTCTTCCATTTTTAGCTAAACTCATATCTATTCTAATAATTACAATGATTATATATGCATTGATTGGATGTTAATTATTTGGTAAAATTATTGAAGGAGCAGTAATAGATGATCTTATAAATTTTACTAATTTTGAATATGCTTTATTGGCACTTTTTAAATGTGCATCAGGAGATGATTTTAGAACTATTATGACAGATACAATGCATCATAATCCATTATGTCCAGAAAATCCTGATTGTTGTGGTTCAGATTTCAATTAATTATATTTTATTACATTTATGTTATTTTCTAATTATGTTCTTTTGAATTTATTTATTTTAGGTTTGATAGAACAATTTGAAGAATTTTTCTAAGTATAAAATTCAATGATTTAAACATATGTTGAAGAAATTGATAAAATAAAAACAGCTTGGTGTAAATATTCAGCTGAAACTAATGGTTAAAGTATGCATTATAAATTTCTTTGTCGTTTTTTACTTGATATTGGATAACCATTAGGAGGAGGAAAAGATGATAATTTATGGGATGCAGCAAAATTAGCATCTAAATTAAATTTGAGATGGTATAATTTTATAATTAATTAGTGATGCTTGTGGATATATTTAATATAATCAATTACTATATTAATTATTTAGACGTTGTTATCATGATGAAGTGTTTAAAGATGGATCTTAAGAGTCCATTTAAAATATGAAATAATTTAATAAAGAAATGCAAATTCGATTATTATATTATAGAAGAAATAAAAGTTAATAGAGAAGTAATATTAGTTAGCATACTTTATAATTTAAATCTAATTTCAACATTCTTCATGATTATTTGAATGTTTTAATCTTATTTAAAACTTGGTAATCATACTCAAATTTACTTGTTCAAAAGATAATAAGAAGACAAGATGATTATACAGAAAGTGATGAAATAACATTAGATGGGAATCTATAAAATAATCCTTAATAGTATTTAATAATATTTAATGGATAGTTGGTAATAAGTATAGAGTGATTTTATAAATGATGGTTTCAGTTCAAAAAGAAGAACTACAGATATTAAATTATATGAAGATCAATTTTCTGGTCATTATGTTACACCATAAAGTGCTGGTTCTTAAAGGGAACCTTAATTACCTGTATATTAGACAACACTTTAATAAGAAACAGATAGAATATTTGGTGGTTTTGATGAAAATGTTGTTTTAGATTGCAGAGAAATCAAATATAAAAATTGATTTTTTATATATATATATATTGTTTTTTATCATACTTTTTCGTCTTCCATTTAAATTTAAGATTATTACATTTATCTATTTTTACTAAAAAAGTGTCTTCGAGTACCTATAAATTATTCAGGTGGAATCTATTCACAATCAAATTAAATTTCTTTATATTTAATTAATATATTACTAGCATCTTATAGATTTTAATTGCAATCAGAATTAATCAATTAATAATCAAAATTAATTCCACAAAATGTACATTATAATTTATATCTATTTAATTCTTATTAATATTAATCTACAATGTTGTACCATTCTTAAAATTCTTAATTAGCTTATTTTTCTAATTCTTCTCTAATTCTCTTATTTTCTATTTAAGAATCACTAAATAATTTCCATATAATTTCATTTTTAAAATCCATTAATTTTTAAAGCATCTAATTTTATTATTACAATTATCTAAATTGAATCAAATCTTAAGGTAAATCATCTGGATATATATCAATTTATTTTTTAATTCTTTTTCTACTTAATCTTTCTATATTTTCAAATAAATCTAAATTCTTTTGAGAATTAAATTCTTATATTTATGAGATTCTTTATTAGAGAGTTTCAATTTAATCAATATCTCTATAAATAAATAATTATTATTACCTGAGTAATTCATTTTTATCATGATATAACATTTGTAATTTTTGACTTTCAACACTTTTTAATTTATCTATAATGTATTCACATTCTTCTCTGGTAATGTTCTCTATTTTTTAGGATTAATATTTGATTTCATCAATTCTGTTATCTATCTAATTTATCATTAATAGCAATAACCTTTTAGACTTGTTCCAGAATTTCTTATCTTTTGGGTAACAAACTCTAATTAACTTATTCTTTGAGTCTTTCATATCTATAATCAAATGTAGCTTATTGAGTAAATTATTGATTTGGATAATAGGGTTATGTATAACTTGGTGAATAATATTGATCTTGATATTATAATGGACTTTTTGAATATTAATGATCTTAATATTATTGTGTAGTATGATCATTCATAAATTTATTTGTTCTGAATTGATTATTATTCTTATTGACTGTAGGATAATTTTCAAATTAATTATGTTATTACAACGAATTGTTAGTTTAGAAATTACCATTATTATTAAATGTTTACATTTAAGGATCATCATCACAATTGGCTAAGCTAATTATTTGTAATACCCAAATTTTTGCTTTCCTTATCTCCACTTCTACTAATTACTCTTGCAATAAGTTGTTATTAATCATTATCAGGTGGAGGTAGAATCTTTGAATCCTTCTTGTCTAATTTAGTAGATTTCTTCTTCTTGTCTTTAGATTTATCACTCTTAACACTTTGTTTATCTTTTGAAGACATTCGGTTAAATGATAATATTATAAATAATTTAATATTCTCAATGTTTATTATGATGCAAAAAGAAGTGCTCATTATGATCCTAAATTACTTATATTCATTTACAATCTTTGTAAGTTAATCAAATCTTGATCCAGTATAAGGATTTGTATATACATACAAGAAAAAGTACATCTTGAATAATAATAACAACACCACTTAACATCCAGCAATCAACCAAATAACAATATGTTTCTTAGCCTATATATTCTTTTCCAATTCTCTAACAGTTATTTATATTCATATATACATACCCCCAATAATTCACAATCAAAAATAAAGATGAATTAATCATTGCATATATCAATGCTCCCCATTATAATTAAGGATTCGGTATAGAACATACTATACACACAGGTATTATGCATGTTTAAGCATAAGCATATATACATATTACTGATGTTAAATGAAGATGTCTGCCTCCAAGCATTTTCATAACCATATATATTGCAAATGGTACTAGAAATGCTATTCCAAATAATAAAGATGATGCAGTTGGTATAAAATCAAAATTATAATGGAATGCAATATTACTTGGAGTTGCCAAATAACCTGAAATATTACCTGCAGCAGCTACTGCAAATACTAAAGTAGCATAAATCCAAATAGGTCCATATAAATCTGCTTTACCATCTTAAATTTCAAAGAAAGTTGCTTTAAATGGGAAAAAGGATGCCCATAGTTTTTATGCAATTACTTTTGTTGTCAAATCATTAAAGAATGGTTAATAATATTTCAATGTAAATGGAGCACAAAACATTTGACAACAAGTAGGCTCTTTATTTTGATTTTCTTCTTCTTCAATTTTATCATCTATAACATCATCTGAGACTATCTGATTTACTATTTATTATGCTAATTTTTAAGCCAATAATTATTTTGCTAAATCAGGAGCTATTAGATTTATTATTAATATATTTACCTGATCCTTTCAATGCACTACCATTAGTACTCATAAAAAAAAATATTATTAAAATATATATATAAATTTCAGGTTAAGGAAGGCATGTTGATTTCATGATAAATCAATTCTGGTGCTATTATCATCATTATTTAATTGATAAAATTTGATTATATTAAAGGCTAAACTAATCTATCTTTAAATTTATGGTTTTAAGAATTATTCAATAAATAAAATCAATTTTCATCATCATACAACAATAATAATACAGAATTCATCAATGCCAAAAGTATCAGAAAAAATGTAATCCCTAAACAAAATACTTAATTTTTAAGTAATCTTTCATGACTTTTAATTACTCTATATAGCATCTTCTATTTTAACTTTTAATGTTATGCTAATTATTCTTCTTCTTAACATTCTTTTTATTAAGTATTTCCCATTTATAATTTATTAATGAAATATTTTTCAATATTGTGTTTTTATATTTTTCAATTATTGTGACGCATTATTAAAAATAATTCTCTATAACTACAGAAATAAGTTTATTTGTGAATTGAAATATAGATTGTTTCAGCGATTTTAAATTAAATAATAAATAACTTAATGGAAAATAAAATAATTCTAAATTCACAATCAACTGATCTAACGATGTGGAGTTTAAAGGTTACTAATGAATTAGATGATAGTTGTTGTTCAATTGATGATAGCGATATGAGTAGTTAAATGATTGCCAATTTTGTTATTGGTATATTAAAACCAGGATAAAAAAGAATTGGTCTGGTTGCAGCTAATAAGAATAAAATAACTATAAGTGGTATTCTAGGTATAAATAAACCTAGATATTGAATGATGTTCATTAACATCTATTTGATTTATATATGTTTATGTTTAAATATGATAAAAACCTTTATAACTTACAGTTTCATTAAAATTAATCGTTGTTAACGTGCTATTTTTTATTATTATTTCTTTAAGTCTAATATCTATTTTAAGTACTAATTCTAATTATATGTTGAATACATATTTCTAATATCAACATCAACATAGTATGATAGGAATTTTTCATTTGTTTAGCCTTATTACTTATATTGAAATAATAATATAATCGAGAATATATAGTGAACATTATAAAATTGTGATTAAATAATAATAAATATATTAAATATTATAAACATTAATTAGATCAAATCTTCAGTATAGATTTAATAAGTAAAAATATGATTTTATCTAAACATTTTTATGTAGATAGATAGGTTAATGGTAAGATATATCTTTTATTAGTATATAAATTTAAAAAATAGCTAAAAATAGACTCATAGTCATAATTATAATACCAATCTATAAAAATTCTTAAATTAAGACTTTTACCAATACTTTACTAATACTTATTATAAATTATAACACAAATTACTAATTAGTTATCATTTATAGATATTTCTGATTAGGAAATAAGAAAATATTAAAGTAGAAACGAATCTTTAATTAAATTATTTGTATCAAAAGGATTTATTATAAACTTAAAATTTGTTAAATCAAATAGAATAATTAAAAGAAGGTTTGAAAGATATTATGTTAGTTTTGTATTTACTAGAAAATTGCTTCAATGAACCTAACATTCCTAAAATAAATAATTCTTCAATACAATCAATAAATAAATTTGATTTTCAAATGTTAACTTATTTAGAATACGTAATATGAGATCTTAAAAATTGTAAATATCAAAATAGTAATAGTATAATAAGAATAGGAATTTAAATTGAAATTTCAATACAATTCTACCTAATTGAATTGGTAAATTATATAAAAATAAAAGTAATATATCAAAATTAATGAGTGTAACAAAATATTGAAGATAGGCACAGTGATCAAAAAACTATTTTTATTTTGTAAATAAACTCATTTTGATACATAACTAGAATAAATTAAGTTAAACTCATGAATGGTATAAAATTAATGTAAATCACTTAAATATTTAACATATTTTTGTAATTGGTAATCTTATCAATTTTTATTGACATAATTTGCTTATAACTTTATTGCAATTTTTTTATTTCTTTTTCTTTGTTAATTTATATTAAATGGACAATAAATTAACAAATATCAACTCTTATATCGAAGACCTAAGAACAAGTAATCTATCCAAAGAGGAATTATTTGAAAAGGCAAAGTCTCTTTATGAAAGTGAATAAACAATTTTAAATGCTATGACAATTTTCAATGTAATTTTATTATTAGAATCTAAGTTTATAGCAGATGCTGAAGACAGAGTACTAGAAGTATTATAAAATTCTTTATTACAATTATTGTAACATTAAGACAATCGAATTTAAGAACTAACAATATAAATTATATCTAAATTAGTTACTAAACATAATTTCTAAGAATTAAGCACTTAAGTTTTAGATTTGTTGATTAATATCATAATTTGGGATGATACCTTTATTATTTATAATCAAAGCTATAAATTTGCATAAACACTTCTCAAAGAGTTATTTCCAGACATCTAAAATAAGATTAAGGTAATGGAACCAATGTTTATGAATAAATATTATTTTACAAACAAAAAAGAATACTACATTTAAGGTTTATTGGGATCAATGGAATTATTTTTATAATATAAATACAATATTGATAAAGTTATTGAAGTAATTGAAATTATTCAAAGGATAGCAAGACATTAGAATAAATATGTAAGACTTTATGCATAGAAATTTGTTCATCATCTCTTTTAATTCTATGAAGGCAATCTTTATAATAGCATTATTATTTCAACTATTTAATAAGGATTAATGGATGAATCACTTGAAGTGAGAATGTAAGCACTTAAAGAATATTAAATTCTGAATCCAAAAAATAAAGATTGCTTTATGATACCATTACTAAATAATTGTCATACTGATAATTTGATGGAAGTAGCTGCAAATATTGCTTAAGAGCATTTTCCTTCAGTTGGAGGTCCTCCTATTTTGGGTCTCATTACAATAATAAGAGATAGATTCCTGAAAGAATGTCTAATATATAATTATAATTGTACAACAAGTAGATATTATTAAATCAGGAGTAGTGGACTATCAACACTTTAAACATTCATTTTATTTTTAAAATAAACACCAAATTTATTGCCATAAAAGGAAATATTGAAGGCAGCTTAGAATTGTACTTTATTTGAAACTGATCCTATAGTCAGATAGGCTGGATTTAGTTTGATGTATCACATAATTAGATTAAATATGAATGAAGTTATGTAATATTAATAATAGATTGTTGATAATTGCTTATTCCATTTAAGTGATGTTCCTTTAGAATGTAAAGAGTTTTGTGCAAAAATATTGGCATTATTCAAAGATCATACTGATTTAATAAAAAATTTACAATAAAAAGTTTAGGTAGTTAAGGATAAAGAAATGGCTTATTAAGATTTTGTTGGAGTTGTACCTAATACAGAAGAGGCATAAAATCATTTATAAAAAAGTTTAGAAGCTTAAGGAGGTAAAGATAAGGTTGTTAGTAAACATCAATCTTAAACATTACTTGGAATTACTATGTGTTTTAAGTAAATCTCCATTTTATCACCAGATGAATAATTATTAAAATAATTAATCATTTTGATATCTTCATGTTTGAAATATGTTGATTGGCAAAGACATTTCATATTATAATGTTTGATAGAAGGATTATAAGAATTAAAGATTGTTAAGAGATTACCAATAAAATTATTAGATGAAACAGACATATTGGCTTATATGAAATAATATAATGAGACAGAATTGCTTAACAGGATAGGTGAGATAGTTGGACCAACTATTTTGAAAGGAAGATTATGATATAATTTAATTGATGGAGTAATATCATTAATTACAATCAATATCCATACCTCCAATTAATTTTTTAACATCATTAATTTATGAAAATATTTAATTTGATAGTTGCACTTCTTTAATATTTGGTAGTGGAGGTATTTATGGTGTTGTTTAACCATAAATTGATCCATAATAATTAAGTAAACCACATTCATCTTTGGAATCTATTATATCATTAATTTTTTCAGTAAAATTTTATAATTTGCATTCAACTTCATTTAATCTGTTTATATATCCTTCTTATTATTCTATTATTGTAGGTAAATTATCTACTTTTTCTAATAATTCACTTTATTTACTATTTAATAATTAATGTAAAGTCTATAAGTATTAATATAAAATAGATACTTAAAATTCTTAAGCTATTTGTAATCTTAAATGATCTTAAATGGCTTATTATTATATTTATTTCTATTCTAATTCTTACTTTTAGTTTTCTACTTAGATTATAAATTGATTATTTTATTCTAATTGTTCTTCTAACTATTTTTTCACAATTGGATATGATTTCTTAATTGTTTTAACTTCATGATTCTTGTGAATTCCATGTATGATGCATTCAGGACAAATACATTTACTATTGCAATCAAAACAGTAGTATGAGACTTCTTCATCAGGATGATCAACACACATTCCTCTTTAATGATAAATGAATGAATTTTCACTCTGTTATTTACTCATCTTCCTTTAAGATTAATGTATAGAAACTCTAGCTTCTATTGTTTAAGCAGTTTATTTAATAGATTTATCTTTTGCATTTTCTTTATTATCTTATCTAGTCTATGAACGAGGTTTACTATATTTTTCAATTGATATATTTGATTTTGATTATTGGACAGTTTTACGATTTGATTTATCCTATAAAACAGTAGTTAAATGTAATTTTTCTAATTCATAAATACTATTAGCATCTAATTCTGTATTAGATGAACAAATATCACAAACAAAAAACTATTCAATTAAAAAAAGTATATTTTACTTTTTTATTTCTTTTAGTTTGTTATTATGAAAATGACTTAGCTGCACATAATAAACATAAATCATGATTACATGTTAACATTAGGATATCATCTGGTACTTTTAAACATTTACTACATTTTGAAACATTCATCATTTTTAAATTGTGTATGTTCGTTAACTAATTTTATGAAAATAATAAAATTATAATTATTATGCATTTGTATAAATTTTATATAAATTAAACAATGTATGATCATTCACAATTTATCAACATTCATAATAACATCTATCAAATGTACATTCCAAATAAACTTTATAATAGTTCCTATAAATTTTAATAATTTATAAATAAATTTAATTTTAACATTCTTTAATTTAAATCTCTTACATCTTTCTCATATCTAAAACTTAATAAATAATTTTGTAAATATAATAACTCCTAATCATCATAATTATCATAAAATGAAATAATTGGCACACCATTCTCAATCTATTAACTAAAAGAATAAGAAGCATTATCTATTAAAAGTACATTTGATAATTTCCTATTTCCTAATACTCTAAAAATACTTATACTTTTACCTTAAATCTTTCACATATGCTCCACCTTCAGAACTCTATATACAATTTTCTCTAAAAAGTCTATGAGATATCCATTATCTTTTAGGATCTAAATAATCAATCACAATATCGGCATAACTTGAATGTGAAGCTGTAAAAATAATGATTTCAAAATGTTTAGAGAGTGTTTAAAGTACTTTCTAAGCATAAGGCCTAATATTTATAGAAGCTTGAACAGTTTCGCCATTTGGAAATGTAATAGGAAGTATGACATCTCCAGGAATCTAAGCACTTTCATTACAATGAATCAATGTTTCATCTAAATCAAATACAATAGTTTTTAAATTATTTGATCTTGGAAGATTCACTATTTTATCTTCATCAAAAATCAAATTAAGTTAACTTGCAAATAATAATCCCTTTTATAAATTTCTATTTTACTTAATAAGTTTATTAAAAGTGATCCCTTATTTTCTCATCATATTTATTTGAATCCTTTATTCTTAATGATTATATAATAGATGATATATAATATAGAAACTAAGTATGATAATATGATTATTATTACAGGTTCACTAGGTTAAGTCACACTTATTTTATTTTAATGAGTTGATTTGATCTCATTCTATTATTATCTATCAGATTTGATTAGAGTATTATTAATTTATAATTTTTATGTAACCTTGATACTATTTCCAGTTAATTAAGTGACAAAATCTTAAAGTTATATTTTTTTCTTTTCTTGAGTCTATTTTAATGAATTTGTATAATAATTTTTCATATCTTTGATTTAAGTATAAATATTATAAATTTATTTTACATCTTTTGTTTATTTATTATCATTATTAAGTTCATTTCCTTAAATATTAAAGTATTTAGCTAATAAACCTTATTATTTTTATTTATCTGTTTTATTTTCTAAAATTTATTAATAGTTAAATTCTGGAGAATCTTTTGATTTCAGATTTTTTTATTTTTCTAAACAATTTTTAATTAATTTTAAGTTAAGTTTCTTCTCTTCATAATTTTCAAGTGAGTTTACTTTCAATTAATTATTATTAATTTATTCAGCTTATTTAGTATTGTTTTCTTTAATTTATTTTGAGGAAATGTGGCGCTATTAATAACTACTTTATTAAAGCTATTAATTATATGATTAATTTTTCATGTCTTTTAAATTTGCATATGTATTTTTATAGTTTTTATGAGAATTTTTATCATTTGTGGATGAAGCTCTATAAAATTATTAGAGTGAGGATGATTTCTATAAACCACTATTTGATCTCAAATCTGGCTTTTATTAAGATTAATTGCCTATTTCCCTATTTTAAAGTTGCTTCTTCTTTTGTAATACAGCATAAGAGTTTTCTTTATCAATTGAAATCCCAATTTTCATATTATCAAATTAAGTTTACTTTTATAATAAATCTATATTCTATAGACTTTATTACCTGCACATGAATAATTTATAGGTGTCTTTTACATGATAGGTTTGATTTTATGATAAAAAGTCTGTTTAATTTAATATTTTTATAAAATTGCTTTAAGGAATAGTAATTTTATTCAATTTTTGATAGATGTATATCTTATTAAATATAATTATTATTAGATCAATAAGATTTATATAAATTAAATTAAAATAACATTTCATCCTTCATATTCTTCTACTTCTTCAAAATCTTCTTATTCATCATCTAAAATTATTCTTTTTTCATCTCCTTCATTTTAATAAATTAATGGAGTATTTTCTTAAGTAATAATTTCTTTGTAAGGATTTATTTAATTATCAATTTCATTTTTCATTAATTTTTATTCCTAACTCAAATTTAAATTGAATGTAGCACCTATTTTCTTAGTTACATCTAATTACTCATCCTTTTTAATCTCTTTTTTTATTTTATTAATTTTTAATTTAGTTTTCAACAATTCTTTACCATCAATTATATAATTTTTTAAAAAGGAATGTCCATTTGATTGTTTTAAAACCATGATAATTAATAAATTATATATTTTAAATTCCTTCTCATTCTTTTATAATTTTTCATCAGTCTCCAACAATTATTCAATAATCATTCTACAATTTGATATATTTAAAATAGTTTTTAATTCTCTATGTTTAAAGTCTTTAGGGATTAATATACTAATTTAAGATCTTAAAGGTTATTTGAATATTTCTTTAATCATATTGAAAATTGATTAATCAGCTAATTCTATTCCAGAAATCAAGACTTCTAAACTTTTAATGTTATCTAAAACAATTTATTTTAAGACATTATTTAAAGAATCTACTTTGTTAATGAAATAAATATTATTCACATATTTCTTAAATCCATTTAACTCTTAAAATTCAATACTAGAATATATGTTCTTTAATTGTTATCTAAAATTGAATTCTAAATCAATTATCAAAAGTGGTCTATAATATATTATACATATTACCTTGTACTATTAAGATGATTCAATAATTAATAATTTAAAAAGTAAAAGCAAGGACTATAATATTGTGAATCAAATTCTAAGGTAACTATTTGATTTTCCATACTACTTGTGAGTAGATAATTACCATTCAAATAATTAAGAATTGTTTATGATTATTGCATAATTATAATTAAATGATAATAATTGAATTTATAATATATTTACAACTCTTTAATTGAAAATGCCTAGATTATCATTATTTTATCTTTGAAATTAGTTATTGATTAAGTGATTTGGATTCTTCTATTTTATTAACTAGTTTTTTTATTATAAACTATTGTAATAATATTGTTTCATCCTTATTCTCTTCTTATTATACTTTTTTTAAGGATTCTTCAGTTTAATCATTCTCTAAATATCAATTTCATAAGTTTATACATAATTCTGGTAATAGTGAATCGTAATCAATTTATAATTCATGTAATAATTATATTGCTTTATTGTATTTACAAATAGTTTCACCATATTTTTCCATACTCAAATGTTCATCTTAAGTCATTTTTTGATATTGTTACTTTAATTCTTCTTATTCATTTGTCTAATATATAAGTTAATAAAATACAATCTCTATGATTTTAGATTAATATTTATCTGTTTGTTTGATCACTTAATCAACATCATTTAAAATTACTTATTTCTCTTTCTTAATTAAACTTTTTAATCCAATAATTAATTTCCTATTTGATATTATAACATTTTACATATCCTCTGGTTTCTAATATTGCTTTAATGCATTAGATATTGATTTTTAACTTTCTATATATATGTTCTAAGATTTCAATGAATCATATGGTATTTTCCTAAAATTAACTATAATTCACTTACTATTCCTATCTCTTTACTTACTAAATTCTATAGTTATAGTCTTTCTTCTAAGTAGTTTATCTTGAAGAGCTTTAAAATTAAAATAAAATTACTAATTGCTAGTATTTGGAGATTTATGAGGACTTCTCTAGGAATCATAAGATGCCATTTCTTTATGCTTAGATCTTTATTTAATTGATTTGAATAAGGGCTGTCTTTGAAATTTTAACTTGATACTTTTGTTATGTGAAATCAACAGAGGCATAATTCTATTTGAATAGCTAATAAGTGCTAGATTCTTTGAAAGGACTGAATTTATTCAATGGTGACAATCCAGATAATTTAGATTTAAAAAATGTGATTTATTTTTAATCACCTCTTTATCTATTTTAAGCATTTCCTAAGGGTTACTCTTACTTTTTATTACTCATATTAAAGGTAAGTGACTTATTAATATTTTAAATAATTTATGTAATATATAATCATATTATCATTATAATTCATTCTGCATATAAAGCCATTCATCTATTTTAGTAAGAATAGTGATTATCTTATTAAGAATTTTTGACATTTTATGAATATCTCCAACATCAAAAAGTAGTTCAACTTCTTCAGCCTTCCTATTAGATTATGGTGATTTATTCAATTCTAAAGATTGGTAATTGACTAAACATCTATTTGGACTTAGATGATTTAGCATTACAGGAGTTTTTAGTTCTCCTAATTTTAGATGTGAATGAGGTAGATTTTTGAGTTTTTATAAATCTAAATTGCCTGATTCTGTAAACAATGAATTAACATTCTATTATTTTGGAGATCTTTATATATGTAAATAATGATACCTTATATAAAGATTAGCATTTTTTATTTCTTGCTATGACTTTTTAATATTTGTTTTATTAAATAAAGGTTATTATCTTATTGAAAAATTTAGTAGTCTATTTTTTTTTCTTTAAGAATTCATTATTGTATTTGTATTTAATTTAACATCATTTGAATCTTAATTGAAGACAATTTCAAAAGGTTCATCATCTGAAGAAACATCTAAATTATTTTCATCTATAATGTGATTATCTTTTTTATTCTTTCCAATAGAACCTTATTCAAATTTAGAAATAGCTAGTCTTTTTAAAGAGGAATCAAATTTCTAGATTAATTTCATATAAATACTAAAGATTCACCATTTAACATTCTATTATGAAATAATTAAGCCATTTTGATATTGCCTTCATAATAATAATATTTTCCTAATTATTCATAACCTTTGAATTCAGAATTTACTAATCCTAATTTCCAACTGCACATCAAATATTTTGTGATATATATTTTAGCTTATTTAAGTCTTAGCTTAAGAAAACATTATGATAATATGCTATATGCTTTAAGTTTATATTTGAGTAGTGATTCTGAATCTGATAATCTTTTAGCATTCTTAGCAAGGGAAATAGAATAATATAAAAGATTATAGTATTTGGCAATTTTAGAAAGTGTTAGAGTTATTAAGATTTTAATATCTTGGAATATTATAAAATAGTATGGATACCTATATTTTTGAATTTGATTATAAAATGATTGATTTCTTAAATAATGTCAACACTAATAGATCGTTTAGATTTATTAATTAATATCTTTCTTAATTTATTGATAACAAATTCTAAATCTTCTTTAGTATTTGATAACATATCTTAACTAAATGAATTATAAATAATATAAATTACATATGGATTTATGGATCGATTAATTTAATTTTACTTTCTTCTTTAATTTTTTCAATTTCTTCTTTAAATGTATTTTGAATATTATGAATAAGAATATAGATTTTATTCTTTTAATGTCTAGAACAAAATGTTTATTTTTTTATTAAATAACCATCATTTGTTGATGGTTCTGTAATTATTCTTTCATGATTATTATAAACATTAGCAGATACTTGTAATGCATCATAGGTTCTTTCAGTTGTTCTTACAGCACTTAAACGAGATAGTGATGGATTGTTTTTGGATTAAAAAAATTGATAAAACATATAAATTAAATTAAAATATATATATATATATANCATTCTATTATTTTGGAGATCTTTATATATGTAAATAATGATACCTTATATAAAGATTAGCATTTTTTATTTCTTGCTATGACTTTTTAATATTTGTTTTATTAAATAAAGGTTATTATCTTATTGAAAAATTTAGTAGTCTATTTTTTTTTCTTTAAGAATTCATTATTGTATTTGTATTTAATTTAACATCATTTGAATCTTAATTGAAGACAATTTCAAAAGGTTCATCATCTGAAGAAACATCTAAATTATTTTCATCTATAATGTGATTATCTTTTTTATTCTTTCCAATAGAACCTTATTCAAATTTAGAAATAGCTAGTCTTTTTAAAGAGGAATCAAATTTCTAGATTAATTTCATATAAATACTAAAGATTCACCATTTAACATTCTATTATGAAATAATTAAGCCATTTTGATATTGCCTTCATAATAATAATATTTTCCTAATTATTCATAACCTTTGAATTCAGAATTTACTAATCCTAATTTCCAACTGCACATCAAATATTTTGTGATATATATTTTAGCTTATTTAAGTCTTAGCTTAAGAAAACATTATGATAATATGCTATATGCTTTAAGTTTATATTTGAGTAGTGATTCTGAATCTGATAATCTTTTAGCATTCTTAGCAAGGGAAATAGAATAATATAAAAGATTATAGTATTTGGCAATTTTAGAAAGTGTTAGAGTTATTAAGATTTTAATATCTTGGAATATTATAAAATAGTATGGATACCTATATTTTTGAATTTGATTATAAAATGATTGATTTCTTAAATAATGTCAACACTAATAGATCGTTTAGATTTATTAATTAATATCTTTCTTAATTTATTGATAACAAATTCTAAATCTTCTTTAGTATTTGATAACATATCTTAACTAAATGAATTATAAATAATATAAATTACATATGGATTTATGGATCGATTAATTTAATTTTACTTTCTTCTTTAATTTTTTCAATTTCTTCTTTAAATGTATTTTGAATATTATGAATAAGAATATAGATTTTATTCTTTTAATGTCTAGAACAAAATGTTTATTTTTTTATTAAATAACCATCATTTGTTGATGGTTCTGTAATTATTCTTTCATGATTATTATAAACATTAGCAGATACTTGTAATGCATCATAGGTTCTTTCAGTTGTTCTTACAGCACTTAAACGAGATAGTGATGGATTGTTTTTGGATTAAAAAAATTGATAAAACATATAAATTAAATTAAAATATATATATATATATAAATTAAAATTTACAAAATTAATAAAAAAACATATCAGAGATCTAATAAATGATAATTTGTTCTAAATCTCTTATGTTCTTTTTCTTTACGTGGTCTTTCTCGAAATTATTATAACTAAAATCTTTCTCTATTACATTTTTATATAAATTTATCTTTATCAATAGTGACAGTGTTTTCTTTAATATATAAAATAGCTTTTTTATTAGTATTTTCTATATCTTCTTTATTGCATTAATATATTTGTTCTTATATTAATTTATGTAATTTATCAGCCTTACGAATAGCTTTGTATTCATCATCTTCTCTTGTTTGTTTAATTTTGAATTCAATTTCTTTCTTCTTTTGAACAGTTATTATTTTTTCACAAGATTCAATGATGTCAGTTGCTTTTCTATAAGCAGGCTCATCAATAGTTTAAGATCGAACTAAACGATTGAGATTTCTTTAAGAACATAACTTTTGAATATTTTGAACTGAGAGTTTACGTTTGCTTTCAATATCCATCAAAATTTATTGTTATGATAGATTACGTATTTTAGGTAATTGATAACTTACATTAATACCACCATAATCTTATAATATATAAGTATCCAAAAGGGAATTTAAGGCTGCATTTTTAGGTTTGAGAAAGTAATGAGTATTTTTATTGATAGTGTTTTTGAGATGATAAAGGTTTTTATTTTACTCCATAATATTTAATAAATATTAATAAATATAAAAAATTAATAATTATCTCAATGAAATTCATAATATTATTTCTGGATTCTGTATTACCAAGGGTTTTCAAAATTACTCTTATGTGTATAAAATTAATAAATCATCAATAAAGCCAAAATAACAAAAAAACAAATACTTCCATAAAATGAAAATACCACATAACTATAAGTAGTGTGATATACATTTTTTGCAAAAGTATTAACTTAATCAATTGCCTATAAATTAATGAATATATAAATATTATACCAATATTAATCCTTAATCTGAGAAACAATTCTTTTCTAAATATGTTTAAAACATATGATTATGTTCTTTTAATCCATTCTATTATTATAATATATTAAATATACATTTCCATCTATATGATATAAATATATTGCACCCAAAATTATACAAAGTGTAGCAATTACAGCAGCACAACCACAAAAGAATCTAGGTTATTAGAATTCTGTCATATCTTTCCATTCAAATATCTAAATAAAATTTGATAATAATACTCTATTTCTAATTAAATAAAGTATTGGCACTAAAAATAAAGCAATTGCTGAAATTAATAATATTATAAAAGAAAGATATTTTTCAGTATGATAAATACTTTTACTACTTGATGAAATCTTATCTACTTAATTTGGTTTCAATTTCTAACATTCTTAAATAGAATTTATTTTTATTCTTTTAATTAATTCAAATGCATAAGTATCTTCATTACTCATATAACTTTAATAAAATGGTATTTGATTTAAAAGATCATTTAAATCATTTTATTCATAAACTTTATGAATTTCTAATGTATTCAAACTTATTCTATGATTTTAAAGATCTAAATATTAATCACATCCTTTTTCTGCTCTTTTTGCAAATGGATAATATTTCTCAGATTAAAACTTTGGATTTAATTCATTATTAAAACAAGGTGATGATTCACTTTAACCTAATCCAGGAACCAATTATAAATCTACAATTGATTCAGAATCCTCAAATTTCTTAATAAAATGATCATTTCCTATTTTTATTGCATGTTCATCATTTTATCTACTATTATCTTTCACTAAATTAGATAAAGGACATCTTCTAGATATAGGTACACAAATATTTCCACATTTCTTATAACCATCATCACAATTAATTCCATTTAAATGTTACCAATCTTCATATTTTTTAATACAAAAACTCTTAGATTACCATATCTTAATATCCACAGAATCATGAGATTTTACTCTTTTACATGATGATTTATAAAAACAAGTAGCAGAATGACTTATCTCTCCATTTTCACATAAACATCCAGACTTAACTCCATCCCATTTACCTATTAATGCTGTTTCATAACCATCAGGACATTCAACATTCTTATGTCTAAAATATTCAATCATTGTAATATGTGATGCTGTTTCCCTTCCTACTACTATATCTTCTATTGGATTTTTTTCTAAATTAATTTTTAAAGTTGATAATGTGTTATGTGCACCTTCAGGATTAAAATGTTTTATCTTAGCACCAACCATGCATGACATAACAATTAAAATTATTATTATGAATGCTATTGGTAAAAAGTACATTATCCAATCTATCAACTAATCAAATTAAATTCAAATATATTACATATGACACTTTCTAATTTTATTTCCCTTACGATTATTAAAATTGATTCTACATAATTATTTATGATGTATTTTATTTTATAGGCATTGGATTATGAACTTAAACTTCAGAAACTTGATTCTGTCCTCTGTATATTTTTTATTCTGTTTCCATTGGTTAAGGTTATTAAGGTTGATACACAGGTTTCCCTACTGCTGATGAATTTACTACTATATTCATATCACTTACTTATTGGATTAGTTTGACTATAACCACCATATTAGGATTATTGAGGATTTTAGAATTGTGATTATGTATTTGAAAACATTAATATTAGATTATTGTTAAATAAATATTTTATTCATTAATATAATACTCTTCTTTAAAATAAAAAATATTCAAAACTATTCCCTAATTATATAGAGTCTAAATAAGTATATATATTTTCATATTTAAAAATAGGTCATCTTAATTTTTATATTTCTATTTTGTATTAAAAATATTTGTATTCAAATGAAGTAATATCTGAAAACTTATTATTATAATATCTAAATAAATTATATGATATGAATCATAATGCTATTATTATGCAACCTAAATTTGATAAATAACCATTTAGATTGATAGATGAATCAACATTTCATTTAAGTATTAAATAGGTTTATTATAATTTTATACTAATAAGAGAGATTTAGAAAATGCTCATTTATATTAATAAAATAATTTAGTTAATATGAATGATTTTTAATAAAAAATTTATAATTTACAAATATATTTATTTTCCTGAATCAAAATAAGTTGATATTTAAAAATAAGAGAAAATATTTCAATCAAAATTTTAGTATTTATTAATCTATAAATAAATATAAATGTTTAAATTATCTTTAATATAGGTATATATTCATATTATTTTTTATCAATATATTTTTGATTTAAATTTATTCTAAATATTATAATATTTATTTTATTTGAATCAAAATATAAAAGATAGTTTATCTAATAAATAGTTGCAGTTTCAATTTATTAATTCTGTTCAATGTTTGAATAATGAAATTGAAACAATTTTGTGAAACTAAGAATATATATATATTTATACTGTTAAATTATTAATTATAATAAATATATTAAATTTGTATAGATGTAGTCATTATGATGAATTTTAGATAAGAATTTAAAATTTAATAGTTCTATTTATAATGGGTATTCTAATATTTTTAAGAAATTAAGAATTACCATTGATTTGATTGTCTACTTAGAAAATTTAAATTAATATTACATGTATAAATAAGGGTTTATCTTGATTTCCATAATTTTAATATTACATTAAATATTAATAGGTGAGTAATGGAACTAAAAAATTAGATTTTACTTGTTATATTGATTCCTATAATTTTGATTCTTATGTTAGCAGTGTTACAAGTTGGATTGCTTGGTTTTGTGAGCATCCCAAGTTTTTAGGATTCTCTCTTAGAATTTCACATAAATAGACACCTAAATGGTTTATAAATAGAGATGAATATCATCTAACAAGTAAATAATTGTAGGATGATAGGAAATCTACATCCAATATTAAGCATATTTTAATTAAATATTTGGAGTAAGTGCACATTTGAGACATTATTGTTTTGGCGAGTTTTAAAACTATTCATCCTGGTATAATTTTGAGTCTATCTAGGACTTTGGATGCAAAGTAAATTGCTCCATACTCATTTTCTTCTGGTGAAATAACCGAAGAATATTACACAGTTGCCTGGAGTCATACCAATTTTACTAAGTTAGACACCATTAAGAACTTAAATCCTAAATTAAACTTTTTGATGAATAAAATCACTTAATCACTTATACTATCAGATATTATAATAAAGTAATAAGATGATATTAAAAATAGCAACACAAGATCACTTTCATAGGATCTATAACTAGAATCTTAATCGAATGAAGCTGATACAACATTAATACCTATTAATTATGCATCTTTGATGGTCCATTGTACAGATTCTTTAGTAATGAGAATACCATAATTCACAAAATAATAATAAAATTTGTTGAAGAACATAAATACAGCTGATTGGTTACCAAAAAAAGAATTCTAATTAGACTCAACATTAAATTTTACAATGTCTTATGATCATAATGATGAATTTACATCAAATCCATCATTAACAATAACATAAATCATTTCTTAAGATGATTATAGACAATGTTTTCTGACAGCAAAGATTTCAAATTCATATTTATTAGATCTAATAACAAGACATTATTAATAACATGAGATTTAAGGGGAAAATGAACATTAATTATTTACAGCTATTATAAATGATTAATTCACTACATTAGCTCCATAAGATTTTAGTAATCTGACTATTTCAGAATCTATTATAAAATACATAGTAAAAACTAAAGATTTTAGTTAATCAACTTATAATTCCTTAAATGAAGATTTAGCACCATAAATAATAAATAAATCTAAAGAATTAGTTTAGAATCAAACTCAAAATTCAACATCATTAACTTATTCGTTTGGTTAAAATAAATTTTATTTATTATTTTCTAAGGTTAATACTTAATCAACAAAGAAAGTCTCTATAGTAACAGCCCCTGAAAATGGAAGAAGATATGTGTATATTGAACCAGAAGAAAACAATTTTACTATGCCTTCATTTATTTTGGTTCATTATTTTGAAGAATAAACTTTAATTTAAGAACTCTATGAAGGAACATCATTAAATAATGTAAGAATCTTAGAAATTATTGTATTAATTGTTATAATTGTTCTATCTGTTGGTAAATAAATATATATATATATAAATTAGTTATATTTTTATTTGTATGGTATACAGCAACTAGAATAGGTTTATCATTTGAATAACCAATTAAAGTTTTAACTGAGTTTATGAATAGTATAGATATATAAAATATGGATTAAGAAGAAGAATTAATAAATTATTAGGATTATTTTAATTCTTTTGAGATTAAATCCTTATTTTAAACTATGAATATTTTTGTAACAACAATAAAATATTCAAATCAAAAATATTCGAATTCTAAACATTCTGATGCTTTGGCTTTGATGGAATTAAGTAAAGCAAAAGATTTTTACAAAAAAGAAATAGGAAATATGAGTGCAGTTGGTATATGTGCTAATAATATTGGAATATTACATATGAAAGGAGGTAGAGTATTTGAAGCAATAAATGAAATGGAAGAAGCAATCTATATTGCAAAATTAGAATTAATAGAAATAAAAGA
Organism: Paramecium primaurelia; assembly: GCA_905182975.1. NCBI lineage: Eukaryota > Ciliophora > Oligohymenophorea > Peniculida > Parameciidae > Paramecium > Paramecium primaurelia. The sequence goes on along the minus strand of CAJJDM010000065.1, from coordinate 174,273 downwards.
ACTTAAAAAATGGTGTTTAGGAATGTAATCAGCATTGTAGGAACCAAATTTATATTAAAATTTTAAATAAAGATTGAAAGTATTGGCACAAAAATTTAAAGAATAAATGAAGATTAATTGGATAAGTGTATAAATGAAAAAGAAAGATAATAAAAAAAAGAAAGTTGAAAGTTAATATAAATTAAATTCTTAATCTCTTATGAGTAGACCATTAGAATAACATAATAAAAATTAATCTACTACTTAATTATTATAAAAAACTAATATACCACATGTTGCATTACTTAATACTGGTACATAAAATAAAATTACTTAAATATAAACAAATTCTGTTCAAACACCAATGTAGAAAAAGAGATTAAGTGGTAGAATGTCATTTGCAGAAAGTAAATAACATTTATAACCAATTAATTCAGTAGAGCCTGATAATTCATAACATGTATCTCCTTAATTATCTCCAAATGTATCAAATAATAGAGTAAAATATTAAGGAGGTCACTCATATAATTAAAGTAGTATTATTAGTTAAAGATTGGATTTGAAAGAGAGTATTATACAATAAGATGAAAGATATAAAGATGATGAATATAGATAAGATTAAGAGGAAAGAGTAAGAGGAGATTCTGGATAATCTAATGGAGGAATGACAGAATTGTAAATGATTGAAGAGAAGATAGCAGAATTGATGAAAAAGAAATAATTAGCTAAAGCAAAATTATTAAATAGATAATTTTAATTAGCATAATTTATGTTTACAATTTGTATGTAAAATGAAATCTTTATTCCTGAAACTCTTAAATTATTTAATGACTTTGAAGCAACAGCAGAAAAAGATTAAAAGTTCACATAAAGTAATATTGTTAGATTGATTAATCTTCATGTTAAAAAGGCATTATGTTATATATAAATTGGAGATTTGAGTAATTTTAAAATATCTGAAAAAAAAGCATTAGAATATTATAATAAACTTAATGAAAATTTTACTTAAGAATAAAATTAAGCAGAATAAGATTATAATTTTGTTGATATGTTCAAAAATGTACCAAAAGAAGTCTTACTCTCAAAAATTATGTAATTATAAGCTATATATGAATTAATTGAAGGTAATTTTAAGACTGGTGCTGAAATCTTAACATAAATTATAGAATTGGGTGAATATTATGATCCTGAAGTACGTGATTTTTGTTTAATGGTTTTAGAGAAAATATTTAATCTTTTTAATATATCTCCTTTACCTATTTAATAATTCAGAAATTAAATATCTATTAATATCTATGAAATAGTTTTCATGATTGATTATTCAAAAGAAATGACAATTGAATAAATTAATTTGTCTCATAGTATTTGTACTAAAATCTTTCATATATTGTAACCTTAAGATTTAATTGGTATGTATGGATTCAACAATTCTCTACATGAAGCTTTTCCATTATAACCAAAAGGAACATATAAAGATTTATTAACAAAGTAATTATTCATGGCAATTACTGCTCCTGGAGGAAAATCAAAGATATTCTAAGCTTTAAAATATGCAGTTAAGAATTTCTTTGAACATAAAATTACAATTTAAGATAATGATTATGAGAAAAAGAAAAATATGGATTTAAATAATAAATAAAAAATACCTCTACCTCCAGTAGCAGAGGAGGATGAAGGGAAAAGTATGATTATAGAAAATTTAAATGATAAAAGTTAACATGTAAATATTAGGTATTTAATAAAAATTTATTATATTTAGTTAAGATTGTTAGTATGATGATGTAACTAGTGAATCTAATTCTGATTTTGAAGATAAAGATGTTAAATTAATTAGAAATGAAAATAATTATGGTAATATAATTTAATAAGAAAAATAATAATAATAAAATGATTTTAGAACACGTTATAAATTTATTTGTATCTTTACTGAGAGTATTTATTATTTTATTAAATATTTTAGTAAATAAAAAAATGAGTGAAAAATAAGAAATCAGTTTGAGATAAGTTTTAGAAAAGAATTAAGTTGATCTTATGGTATTTAATATTGCTAATTAAAATGCTAATATGTTAGAATTAAAAAAATTATCTAAAATTACTCCAAGAAGTATTTTTGTTAATGCAACAGCTAATTTAGAATAATTATTTGGAAAATCAAGATAAAATCAATTACAAAAAAAAATGTATTTAGAATTCTTTTGATTTATATATCAAGTTTTATATAATATTAATACTAGTATCATTATTAAGATGAATAAGCTTAATTCATCTACTATTTACGATGTAATTATCTAAGACTTGCAAATCTTTTATGACTTTATTCAGTCTTACAAGTTCTTTTAGTAGGTTAATTTGATTTATGATCTGAATATGAAGAAAGATTCTTATTTTTTATGAATTATTATATGGGTCTTTTAAGAAAATGATCGAAACTTATTTAAGAAAGTGTTTTTTATTTTCTTTTTTAACATAGAGATTGAGGACTATGTACATCTGATGTAGATACATTCAATATTTAATTTTACATTTATAACATTTCTGCTTAGTATTATTAAATAAGTGGGATCAAAGTTGACTGACCAGATTATTTTCTTATATTAAAAATAGAGATTCTTGCCTTTGATATTCTTTTACTACTTTTCATATTTTATTATCTAGCCCTTTTAAATTTAAAATATGTTAACATAAGTTAAACTGCTCTTACATATATCTTGAATCTATAAATTATTTTTTAATGACGAATTTGTTTCACATAAAACTTCCCTTAAGAAATCAACCTTTTCCATTTATTCCCATAAATTCCATATATCTATTCATTTGAACTTTAAGATCTATTACTCCTTTAAATTAGTGGACATCTTATTTTCATAGATTGAATTTCACTTCTTCCCATTAAATCTGGAATCAATATAGGTTTAAGATGAATCATTAATTTTGGATCCATGCTTTTTCTTTGAATCCCAAACGGTGAGAGTAATTTTCTTGATTCATTATGTAAGCTTTGATAATAAAAGGGCCCTTTAAGTCTAGGGCTGAATTCTTTATAACATAAAAGTGGACATTCAGATATTCTTTATTAACTTCTTACGCTGTTCATTTTTCTGTTTTCTGGTACTTACAATAAATAATATAATAAATTGAAATAAGAGTGATTTTTACAAAGTATAGATCATTTTCAAAATATATTTTTTAATGCTTCATAGTTCTAAATTCATAGATTTATTTCTCATCTATTTTTACTGTTTAATTGACATATAAAATATATTGGAGTGATTAAGCTTTTGAAATAAATCAAATTTTTAAATCAAAATGCAATAGTTTAATTATGAAATTTATTTCTAAAATGAATTCTCAAATCTCTTCTCTTTCAAAATTTAATTTAAATTGCATCATAATAAATAGACAGGATTTTCATCCAATAGATATTTAATTTTCTAATAGACAAATACTAATTTTTGAAGCGTTTATATACAGAAATTATATTATATTTGTTGAATTTTAAATACAAACTTGATTGGATTATATCATAAATTTAAATTAATATATTTAATCCTATAATATCAAAAATTGTATAAATTTTATATACTTAATCAAATAAGTTATTTTACTTTAAATTATAATTCTTATATTATGATAATATAAGACATGTTTAGTTTGCTATAAACTATTCAATTTAAAGATGAATTTGTAAAATATTTATGTTAATTAAAAATAAATTTGACACTATAATAATATGATTAGAGATTTATTTTTATTTTAAAGAAAAAGATCTCAAAACACAAATAATTCAATTTCATTTCTTTGATTAATAAAACATTGATAGGCATTAAGGTTTGAGAATAGATTAAATTGAATATGAACTTTTACGAGGAGAATTATTAGGAGAATTATGTTATGAATTTAATTAACGACTGCTCACTCTTTTTTAAAAGCTAAATCTAATATGTTTTTTCTTTTTTTTGGTTTTTTGATCAGATTGTCTTATGTTATAATCATTTTATGGATTAAAGATTGGATAATGTTCTTAATCTGATTCTGGTAATATAATTTCTTCTTGATCTCCTTTTGTCTTAGTGATTTTAGTAATTTCAACTATTTAAGTTGGTACATAAATCATATTTCTTTATTTTTACATATATTAATATATACTTAAAGAAAAATTAAAAAAGCTTATTTGCCCAATAAAATGATCAGGGTTTTACTGTGCTAAATATTATTTCTATATTTATATATTATATATTTTAATAATTAAGTAAATATGATAATATTTAATACAATAATAGAGTATATTCTAAATATTCTTTTAAATGAATTAATGAATAAATTTAGATGAAGTAAGTTAAGTATGAATATTTATATATTATAATACAATATGAGTTTTTTGTTTAATTTAAATTATTATTTTTAATATACAAGAGATATAATAGAAACATGTAGGATGGATATGATGATGACGATGGAAATTTCTAAGATGATTAAGATCAAAATGAAGAGGATTATGATTAATTTAATCAAGTCGATCAGATGGAATCTAATCAATTTGATAACTGTAGATTAATATTTATGATAATTTATTAGCATAAAAGGAAAAATACTAATAAGACAAGAATTATGGTAATTATTAACCAGATCAACAAAAATAAATTGAAGATAAAATATCAGAGGATTTAGAAGAAAAAATGAAAATGTTAGATGAGTATTCTAAAGATAAAAGTGAAGAATAAATATTGAATATCAGAATGCATTAATTGGCATTAGCTAAAGTATTGATTATTATCACTTAAAATCAAAGATTCTAGTATTTACACATGGCAAAGGATAATTCAAATTAGTGAAAGCTCATACAAATATAGGTGAAGCATATCTAAATTATAAATGTTATGAATAAGCTATTGATCATTTAACTTTGGCTTTAAAGAAAAATGCAAAATTATATAATGAAGAATAAGAAAGTAAAAGTTATAATGCAATAATATTAACATTACTTGGAAAATGTTATTTAGAAATAAATAGTTATGAAGAATCTTTAGATTTATTAAAAAAGGCTTATGAAACATAATGTTAAATATATGGAGATGAAACTGAACATTCAATTTAAACATTGACTTTAATGTCTAATTGTCATACGTAAAATAATATATAATATTTTAGTAAAATGAAAGATTATGATGCTAGTGAAGAATGTATTACTAAAGTATTTGCTATTACTGAAGCAAAATATGGATATAAATCAGAATAAAGTGCAATTTCTTATATTGAAAAAGCAAAAATATTTGCTTGTCAAGAAAATTGGAAAGATGCTATATAATGTTAAACAAATGCTATAGATTTATTAGTAGAAATTAATTATCATAAAACTGAATATGTAGCAGAACTTTATTAACAATTATCCACTTATTTTGAGAAAATTTAATAGATTGATGATCAAATAGCTTGTTTATAAAAAGTTAAATAAATATATATTGAATTATATACTGCTTAAGATAAGAAAGTTATTAAGATAAAAAGATAAATTGCAATAATTCAATTAAAATAAGAGAGACATTAAGAAGCACTTGGTGAATTATATGAAACTGAAGATTTAGAAGTTAAAGTATATGGAGAAGGTAGTGTTTAAGTAGCAAAGACATAAAAAATTATTGGTATATATATATATGTATTAAAAAAATTATAGGCACAATTTTATTGTTAGTCTAAGAATTTAGAGATGCATTGAGTTATTTTTAGAAGAGTTTAAAAACATTTGAGGAGAATGGAATGAAAAAAGCTGTAGCAGAAGTTAAATAGAAGATTAAATGTGCTAAGGAAATGAAAGAAAAAGGAAAAGGTTAATTAAATTTAAAGGATAGATAAAATTTAATGTAAGATTATTGAATTTAAATATTAAATATATATAAGTTTTTTATAATTTTATATCATTCGACTTTTTTAGGAGATTAAATATCGTGATCAGTACGATTCATTTTTATCAATTCACTAGAATTATGTCTTTTAATCAATTCACTTACCTCTGATTTTTCTTAATTGATTTGATTATCTTCCACTTATATTTATGGTTTCTAGTAAAATCGAAATGAATTCTTCAATGCAATCTTATGTAAATCCTTTTCTTTTGATATTTTACTTCTACCTGGAGATGCACAATCTTTGAACATATCTATATATATATATAATAATAATAATAATTACCAGTTCCTCCATCAAAACTATTTTATCTTGATAATTTAGCACTGAAAATACTGAATTTAGATTATTGAGGTTATTTTTATTATTAGGATTAAGAAGTAGATTAAGCATCAATTTATTTGATAGAAACAGTAGAACAATTTGTTAAAGTTTCAACAGTTTAAACATTACCATTATAAGCTGGTTTTCTCCATTATAATTATTATGATCCTACTTAATCCTCCGAACTAATTTAATTATATTTTACTTTTGAGTATTATTTTTTAAACCTATTGTATATTCTATGTCATAATTGGCCAAATTATTCATTACCTATTGTTGTTATTCCTCAAAATCTTATTAATCTTATTTTAATTATTAAGATATTTTAGCAAATAATTTATGTTTTAAGCACTTAATAGAATACATAAAAATACTTACATCTTATGCACTTGGTCTATCACTAATTTTGCTAGACAACATCTTTTTTACTAAATCTTAAAATTCTATTGGAGTTTTTAAAAAAGCTGGTAATCCAAAATCTATTTAACAAGCTTTGTTAGCTTTTAAAATGGCCTTTTGATCTTAACCAGGGAAAGGTTATTTACCAGTCTAATTAGTTTGATAGTTTATACAATTAATATGTATAAGATGACACCAGCACTAAAAATATCACATTTAGTATCATAAATAGGTCCTCCATCAATATAGAGTAAGATTTCAGGAGCAACAAAACCTGGAGTTCCACATCTTTTAAATATTAATTCTTAATCAGAAAAGGCTGCTAAACCAAAATCTGCAATCATGATATTGTAATTATCATCTTTAGATTTAAAAAGAAGATTTTCAGGTTTTAAATCTCTATGGAATATTTTCTTTTAATGTAAATGATCTAAAGCACTTAATAAATTAAATGCAATTTTTATTAGATCATCAGATTTCAATAATCCTTTTATAATAATAAATATTTACCTTTCTCTTTAACTCTTTAAAGTAATTCTCCTCCAACAACTAATTCTAAAACAAAATAAATTGAATTTTATGTTTCATGTACTTCTAATAATTATACAATATTTGGATGTTTTATCGCTCTCATAACTTACATTTCATTAAGTAGACTTTCTTTACCCTATTTTAAAAATTAAACATTATACTTTTTATTATTCATTAATGAATTATTTGCTAAATGCTTTTATTGCATATGATTATCCATTTGAAGTAGCTAAATAAACTTTAGCAAAACTTCCTTTGCCTATTATTTTCTCAACATGATATTTTTCATGAAATGAAGAAAGTAGACATTTTCGTTTTAAAATAGCTTACCATTATAAAAAAACAACAGAATTTGAAGTGAATACTTGAAGTATCTTATTTGCATAAGTTAATTTGAATCCTTATAATTCATTTTCAGAATTGAGTTACAAAATATGATCTTCTGGTAATTTTGGAATTGTGTCAAAATGTAATATATTTAAAGGAACTCGCTTTAAATTTTATTTTGGAGAGATCTTATATAAGTATTCCTCTCCTAATACAAGCAAAGTATGTTTAACTTTAACTTCTTTCCTAGCCTCTCTTACAAATTCATGTTCAATTAAGAATTCTTATGACTTAAATAAATGTAAATCAATACATCTAATTCTGTTGTTTAAGTCTATTCCCAAAAATTTTAGTTCATCTCTTATACAAAGAATGTTAGCATGGATGACTCAATCCTTTTTTCTTTACTCATATTTATAAATATAATAAAATTAATAAATAAACAGATATACATTACTCTCATTCATCCTTATTTCTGTCTAAGAAACTCTTATTCTCAATTGAAATCTATGCAAAGATTGATTTTTTTGAAGTAAACAATCTAGTAAGTAACAAAATGGCAGAGGTTCTAAATAACATAGTTCCTATCTCCATTACTTTATATCTAACATATCTGGCAGTAAACTTAAGAATATAAAATGATCATTTACTAAATTTACAGTCTACAAAACTGGGAAACTTATGAAATATACTCCACCATATAAACCCAATAATATAATAAATTATTATATTTTTGTATTCTATTTGTTGTAAGTATCAACTAAACCATTCATAAAATAGATAAATTCTCCAATATATATTAATGCAGCTAACCATCCAACCCATCCTTCATATGAATGATCTTTATAATATGAATCATAATCTATAAAACTTACTCCAACTATTGTAATTTAAAAGAATCCTATTAATATAGATATTGGTAAAAATAATTCAAAATTATCAAATTTACTAAAATTTATTTACCATCCCCAAGACAACATAACCAAAATCATTGTTAATGAAAATTATGATGCAACTTAAAATATAACAGACATAACTTATAATAATAATGATCCAGCCCCATTTTCACTATATATCCATAAATGAATAGTTAAAAAACAATATGAAAATGTTTCCAATAATAAAGTGATAACCAATAAAAATAATGGCAAACTAAATTCCTCATATTTTCTTTATTTTTCTAATATTTAATTCCCATTATATATAAGCATAATTACATCAATTAAGGCTATTACACCTATAATTTATAAAATTCCAAATTATTCTAATGTAAATTCAGTGCCTCCAACATTTGTTATATGTAATTCAACTTCTAATTTAACTTTATTTTCAACTGGAAATGAATTTCTTAATTATTTTTCACAATCACTAAATGCAAAATACCATAGATGTGCTCTAACTTTTGCTGTTAAACTTCCCTTAAATTCAAATTCACTTTTTACTGGAATCCATATAGTCTCCTTTCTTCTTGCAACATTATTTCTCTAATTTTATAATCTTTTATTTTTACATCACATTCACTCTTCTCTATTGCATTTTACCATTCTTCATCTAAAAATAATTCATATTATATTGGAATTGTTCTTTCATCATTTTCATCTGCATTAATGATTCGGAAACTAATATTATAATGTAATTTTTTATATACGTTAATGAATAGAAAACTTCACCTGTTTCTGCTCCGAATTTTGATATGTAATGCCAATCTTTAAGTGATTTAATGAGATAGCTTTGCTTAATTCTCTTGGCTTAAGTCAAATAAAGTAATATTAAAACAAACAAGTATTTAATCATAAAATTTATTAATATAAGAAACTATACATTTTATTAAAATTCTTAAATTAATAGATTTTATTCATATTATTCTTATTATATTAATAAGATAATTATATTAATAAAATATACAAAAAAATAACTATTTAGAGTACTTTTAGTTCGTTATGATTTGCTGATTTTTGACGATAAGCATTCTAAATTTGACAATCGTTACGGGAATAACTAAGAGAATTAACGTTACACTATATGTAACAATACTCTAGTGTTTGTGATGGTTTCTGGGGTTGTATGATTTCCTTTCCTATTAGAAAAGAAGAATGAACATAATAATTGTCAGTATACTATAAAAATATATAGTAATACTTTTTATACATAAATTATATGGGATTATTTATATTTAATATTCATATTTATTAGTAATTTCAAATAGTATTGCAAATTCATTTTCTAATCTTAATTCTTATTAATTTATGTATTTATGTACTTATTTACTTATGTTCATATGTACTTCTCATATATAAATCAACGTTAATTAGAGATTTAATTAAGAATTATAATTAAATAATTGAAATAATATTTTTATATTAATGTTAAACTTTCAAAGTGCTCATCTTCCAAAGATTGATAAACGAAATAATAAGGCTTCAATAGAGCCTACTGTTATTGATGAAATATTAATCATGTAATATTATTATATAAGACTAAGTAAATCAGTGAAGGATTACAATGCAGAAAACAAAATAACAATGGGAGATTAGATTATGTTAAATTCTTTACGTGTAATGTCATTGTCTTTTAAAAGTATATTATATTAATAATATTAATTTAGATATTTGGAAGATTGAAAATCTATAAGGTTTAGAGAGATTGGAGAAGTTACAATTAGATAATAATATAATTTAAAAGATAGAGAATTTGGATCATTTAGTCAATTTACATTGGCTTGATTTATCATTTAATTTGATAAAAGAAATAGAGGGATTAGACAAATTAGTGAATCTAAAAGACTTATCAATGTTTAATAATTAATTAACATCTGTTGGAGGTTTAGATAATTGCAAATCTCTAAATGTTTTATCGATTGGTAATAATAAAATACCATCCTTTGAAATTGTAACACAATATTTTAGTAAAGGAAAAGGAATGAAATTTAAGAATTTATAAGTGTTAAATGTAGCAGGAAATCCATTTACTAAAGAACCAGATTATAAAAATCATATTATTAATTCATTACCAAATCTAAGATATTTAGATTATAGCTTTATAGATGAAGCATAAAGAAATTAAATAAGAGAATCAGATGAAAAATTTAGAACTGATGCAATAACTTAAGAAGATTTTTTAAAATAGATGTAAAATTAAGAATAAGAAGAAAAAAATAATAATGATGAATTATTTAAAAGAAAAAGTGCAAGAATGGATTTAGTAGAAAAATTAAGTGATGAATTAATTTAAGATGAGGAATTAGAAAAAGTTAAAACTATGAAAGGAGTTGAAGAAGAAATTAATAAATTTTAAGAAAAGATTAAAGAAACTGTAGAAAATCTTTAAAAAAATGTTATTTAAAAGAATACTGCTAAATTATAATCAATTGAAGTAAATAAAATTATAATAATAAATAGAAATTTGAATAAGCAGTTAGAGCAAGAGAAATCAAAAGTGAAAATGAAACTATATTAACAATTAAAAAATTTGAACATTAAAAAAAATTAGCATTTAGAGCAAAAGAAAGAAATGAAGAAGGATGGAAATAAAAATTAGAAGATTTAGAAAAAGAAACATAAAAACTTAAGGATAATCTATTATCTACAGAATTATAATTGATGGTAGATATAGAGGCAGCTTTAGGAGATTTTGATGGAAAGTTAGGATTTATAACAAAAGATATGTCAGATTATGTCTCAGGTGATCATGGTTTTAAAAAAATTGGAGATTTTATTAGAGAATTTGGAACTAAATTAACAGATATAGCTAAATTAGAATATGATAGATACTAAATATTTTTATAATAAGGAAGTGATTTAAGTGAATGGGATGAAGATTTATAGACTGTATATAAATTAGTTTTATTATTATTTAGTTATTTGAAAATAAAGAAACACTATTAGGAACAGTCAGTAATATCAAAGATAATTTATAATCTAAAGCTAATACTAAAGTAAAATGATATTTAAATAATTAGGATACCAATATAACAACATCAATAGAAAGAGATATTAAATTATTGGTTACAAGTTATAAAGAAAAGTAATATGAAAGAAATAGAAAAAATGTACTCTAGATTAACAAATAAATTGAAGATTATACAGATTAAATCAAAAATTAACAAACACCATCTGATGATGAATCTGAAGGCAATTGATAATTATCCAAATATAATATCGGTTATTTTAATAAATATTAATATAATTTAAATATATTCATTGAAATATAGTAAAATATATAATTTAAAATATTAAATTGAAGTAAAGAGATAATTCCATTATTATTATTACTTTCAATTTGTATATTTATAAATGGAATACTTTATCTATAAAATATAGTCTATAAATTGTGAGATTTAAAGATAATATGATTTGGTAATCAAATGAGAATTGTTCTAAATAACTTAGATATAATAATAATATTAATTAAGACTGTAGGAATAATAATCATTATCATTAATTCTGAAATATTCAATATATATTTTTAATGTATAATATGATTATCAAAAGTTGAATATTAATTAAAATTCATTTAAAATGATTAGTGATGAAGTTTAAAAGTATAAAAAGATGGAAGAGAAATTTCTATAAGAATTTCATTCAAAAAATGGATCATATTTTCTTATTTCATCACAGTTAAGTATTCATTCTAATTTTAAGATGGTTAAATAATTGGAAGAAGAAAGTAGGATATGAAGGAGATCCAAATAATTCCATATAGTTGGGCAATATCAATATTGATATAGCATAGAAACCAAAACAAGTTTTAAAGTATGATCCTATTGAACTTCATCCATGGAATATTTAATTAAAACCTAATTTAGTTGAAGGGATTGATTATTAAATTATTGATAACCATATGTGGTAATTTCTGAAGGAGTATATATATATATATGAATTTAGATTTACTAAATAAAGAGTTGAGTTTACAATTGAAAGAGATTCATATTTAAACAATGAAGGATAAAGATAAATATAAGCTTATTTAAAGTGCATCAAATTTGTACCCATATTCCCTTCGGCTTTGTAGAAACTTTAAACCTCAATGATAGAAGGTGAATAATAAATTTCACCAATTGCATAAATTAGCGAGGTTGTAACTATTCTGAGTAAAACTTTGAGAACAGTGTAAGTATTAAATTTATGCATTTAGTACATCAGCTAGATTTGTTACAAAAGACAATATCAGACTATATAAATTAGGAAGTAGTTGGAATCTTGAAAATTTAAAGATATTTTTATTGTAATAATTTAAAGAGAAAAAATAATTGATTGAATTTACAGATATTGAATTCTTAAATCCTGCAGATAATAAGTAAATCAAAGATTACAACTTTGAAAAAGATTAAATTTTAATAATGGATGCTAAAGAAATACATAATACCTTCTTAATATAAAACAATCTCTTTGAATTAGAAGAAAAATGCACATATTGTTCAAATTATTAAAATTTGAAATTTAATTGTGTTTGCAAAAAAGTTAAATATTGTAGTGAATCCTGTTTATAATAACATTCAAATCAACATATTTAAATATGTGAAAAATAAAATGATACAGATGAAATACTTATTAATTTATTGCCAAATCCCTAATCAAAATAAGGATTAACAGGATTAAGAAATTTAGGAAATACTTGTTATATGAATAGTGCTTTATAATGTTTATCAAATACTCCAGAAATATCTAGGTATTTTTTGGATAATTCATTTAAATTTGATATTAATTAAGAGAATGCCTTAGGCACAAATGGTGAATTTGCATCTCTATTTTCTTATCTATTAAAAAGGCTTTGGTTTGATAAGTAATCATCAATATCACCATTTTAATTTAAGAAATTAGTAGGTAAATTATCACCCAATTTTGCTGGAAATGCTCAACATGATGCACAAGAATTCATTACATTAACACTTGATTTACTTAATGAAGATTTAAATAGAATTAAAGTAAAACCATATGTTGAAATTCCAGATAATAATAATAGACCTGATGATATTGTAAGTTAAGAATAATGGGATTGTTTTAAAAAAAGGAATGATTCATTAATTGTTGATGAATTTTATGGTTAATACAGATCAAAATTATAATGCCCAATATGTTAAAAAATATCAATTACATTTGATCCTTATTTAATGGTTAATGTAACTATTCCATAAGAATAAAAAAAAGTATTGGAATTTTATATAATTGATCCTGAAAACCTTTGGCTAAGCAAAACAGTAACTCATTATTATGAACCAGAATTAAGATTAAAAGAAGTTTTATAATTTAAATCATAAGAATGGCTTAATTGTGAATGGGATTAAATTATCCTAACATTAAGTTCTACATTTTCAATTGAAGAAGGTATATTTATTTAATAATTTAGTTTTTTTGGATTAAAGATTAGAATTACTTAAAAAGTAATTAAAATAAGATAAAAAATTATAATTAAGAAGATTAACAGTTTAAGAATAAATAATATCAAATGAATAATAAGTACATGTTTTAATCCATAATTAAATATAAACTTTGAACAATTGGAAAAAAGATATCACTCCTACTATATACTTTATCTTATCCTAAAATTATAAATATAAAGAAATCCATATGTTTTTATTTGATTGTTTCAAAAATGTACTTAAAAATTTTGCAGAATTTGATTAAAACTGGCTTAATTCTGATAATTTAGAAGAAATCTATTAATAAAATATTTTGGATAAATATTGGAAGATAATGTTTAAATCAAATTAAAGGTATTAAGTTAATTGTTCCTATTGCTATAAAGCTTATTGTAATGATTGTCCTCTTGAATTTGTTGATAAAATATTTGGTGATTGTTTTTAAAGAGAAGATAAATTATTACAACCAGAAATCCAAATCATATGGTTAAAACCATGTAGAGAAAAAATTGATGATATATATACTGAATATCAAAAAATCTATGATCCAAATTATAAGGCTCCTTTTGTTAATCTCAACTGGGATAAAAACCTAAAAAATAATAAATAACAATAGGCTTATACTTTGGAACATTGTTTAGAATATTCAACTAAACCAGAATAATTATAAGTAGATAACACTTGGTATTGTAGTGGATGTAAAGATCATGTGTAAGCTCATAAAACATTGTAAATCTATAAAACTTCTAAAATTCTAATTTTTCATCTAAAAAGATTTAAAAATTCATATAAATTGTTTAAATCAAAACTGTAAACCAATATTTTATATCCTGAAAAACTAGATATGAGTAATTTTGTATTGCATAAAGGTATTCTCTATTATTTAAATTTAGAAAATAATAATTTATATGAATTGTATGCAATCTGCAATCACATTGGAGAATCTGGAAGTGGACATTATACTGCATTTTGCAAAAATAATGGAGATTGGTACAAATTTGATGATTCAATTGTCTCTAAAGAAACAAATAGCATAGTCACTCCTAATGCCTATGTTCTATTTTATAGAAGAATTGATCAAATAAATGAAGAATATGATTTACAAGCTATATTAAAAAAGAATATTGATTTATTATTAGCAGATGAAGTGTTTAAAAAACATCTACAAAATTTATAATAAGATAATAGTGAGAATATTGATCCATAAAAGTAAGACTAATCAACTATTCATAAATAATAAGTATAACATAGTGATTAGATAGCTAAATAAGAAATTAATGTAATTAATAATTAATCAAGTTGCGATTAGAATAAAGTAGAAGATTATGGAAACAAATATTAACTATGATAAATATATTATTGAATGTATATAATAATATGTTTATTTCCGATATTATTTTTAATAGAAATACAGAATTTATATATAAATATGCTCAAATGATTAGTGAAGAGTATTAATAAAATCATTTAAAACATTAAATGTCTAATAATAATTAGGTTAAAGAGAATCAATATCCACAATTCTAATAGCCAGTATAAAACTAAACAAAGCCTTCATTATAAAAGAATACAATAGAAGGATAAATTGGAAATCCATCTCCACAATTCATATTGCCATTATAAAACAAAACTTAATAACCAAATCCTATAATATAAAAAATTACAATAGAAGGAGACACCTATGAAAAATTTCTACCACCAATTGGATAAGGATCAGAAGGTATTGTTTATAAGGGAAGAAATATTAAAACATAAGAAATTGTAGCTATTAAAGAATACAAATTAATAAATCAAAATGAATTAAAAGCCATATAAGCAATTTAAAGAAACAATTTCAGTCATATTATTGGAATAAAAGGAGTATAGATTCAATAAAATTCTTGTCCAATAATTGCAATGGAATTTGCTCATGGAGAGTTCTATTAATTTATGATATCACCAGCATATCAAAAATTAACTTATGATGAAAGAAATTCATATTTTCTTTAAGTAATTAAATAAAATGATATTTTAGATGGTATAAGGAGTTGAATAACTTCATTCAATAGGATTATTTCATAGAGATTTAAAACCTGAAAATTTTGTATACATTAAAGATTCTAATAATAAAATGACTATTAAATTGATTGACTTTGGATTAGTCAAAGAAACTTAAAATTAAATGGTAAATACTTCTAAAGTTGGAACACCATATTATATGGCTCCAGAAATCTTGGGAAATTAAAACTGTTTTTATAATAAATCAGTTGATATATGGTCTTTGGGAGCTATGTGGTATGAACTTTTAACTGATAAGACTTTCTTTTAAGGTATTTTAAATTTATAATCT
>CAJJDM010000065.1:143956-156194 GCA_905182975.1 Paramecium primaurelia | reverse complement strand
AATCCATTTCCACAATTCATATTGCCATTATAAAACAAAACTTAATAACCAAATCCTATAATATAAAAAATTACAATAGAAGGAGACACCTATGAAAAATTTCAGCCACCAATTGGATAAGGATCACAAAGTATTGTTTATAAGGGAAAAAATATTAAAACATAAGAAATTGTAGCTATTAAAGAATACAAATCAATAAATCAAAATGAATTAAAAGCCATATAAGCAATTTAAAGAAACAATTTCAGTCATATTATTGGAATAAAAGGAGTATAGATTCAATAAAATTCTTGTCCAATAATTGCAATGGAATTTGCTCATGGAGATTTCTTGTAATTTATGTAATCATAAGAATATCAAAAATTAAGTTATAATGAAAGAAATTCATATTTTCTTTAAGTAATTAAATAAAATGATATTTTAGATGGTATAAGGAGTTGAATAACTTCATTCAATAGGATTATTTCATAGAGATTTAAAACCTGAAAATTTTGTATACATTAAAGATTCTAATAATAAAATGACTATTAAATTGATTGACTTTGGATTAGTCAAAGAAACTTAAAATTAAATGGTAAATACTTCTAAAGTTGGAACACCATATTATATGGCTCCAGAAATCTTGGGAAATTAAAACTGTTTTTATAATAAATCAGTTGATATATGGTCTTTGGGAGCTATGTGGTATGAACTTTTAACTGAGAATACTTTCTTTTAAGGTATTTTAAATTTATAATCTTAGGTAATACTTAAGATGAAATTTTTTTTAGAATTCAAAACTATTAATAAAATAGTATTGATTTGCAAATTTAGAATAATATTAACATTTTACAAAAAGAAAAGGATTTAATAAAAAAGATGTTAAAAAAACAATCATTTTAAAGAATATAATTAAAAGATGTTTTACAAGCTTATACTGTAGTTTAAAAAAATCCTAATTAGATAAATCCTATTCTTCCTCCTCTACCTCAAGAAAAAGAATAAGATTAGGAAAAATAATTCAATGAAGCAGAATAAAGGTAAAAGGAGAATGAATAGATTTAAAAAGAAATTTAATTAAAAAAGGAGGAAGAGATAGAAAAAAAATTGGCTGAATTTGAATAAAAGAAGTAGGAAGAAATGGCTTAAATGAAAAGAGAGATGGAAAGACAACTTGAAATAAAGTTTGCTCAATTATAATATAATAAAGAAGATCTTTTAAAAAAAGAGTATGAAGAATAGATAAAGTAAAAAGAAAAAGAATTAAAAGAGTTAAGAGTTGAATAAGAAAAGGCTCATTAATATGAAAAAGATTAAAAATAGTTAGCTTAAATTAAGATTTAGTTGGAAATGTAGATCTAAAATGAAATGGAATAATTCAAAAAATAAAAAGATGAAGAATAAAATAAAGAACTTGAAAGAATTAAATAATAAGCATAAATTGAAAAAAATTAAGCAATTTAATAATAATTACAAATTAAGGAACAACAACTTAAATAATAATTAGAAGCTGATATTTAAAAAAAATACATGCTAGATTATAATAACAAAGTTACATAATTAGAAGATCAAAAAAAATATGAAAATTAAAAATAATTGGAAGAAATATCATAATCATTAATGATTCAACTAAAGTCATAGTAAACTACAATTAGCACTTTCATTCAAAACCTGAATGAAAAATTAAGAAAAATAAATGAGATTAATACAGAGGATTAAAAAAAATAATAATTGTCAAAGTATATTGATAAAGAGTTAGGTAAATATTAAGATCAAATTATTAAAAATCAATAAAGATTATTATATATATAATAAGCATAGACAAAAGAGACGCTGAAAGGATATGATATTCAGCTGGCTCAAGAAAATCAATAATATATATAAGAATATAATCTCATAATTGATAAAATAACAAAAGAATAAAGTTTATTAGAATAAAAAGTAAAAGATAAAGAAATATCTGATTAATAACGAAAAGAACAAGAGTAGAAATTGAAAAAAGAAAAAGATTAATATGAATCTTTATTCATTATCGTAAAATAATAATCTGGTTAATAATCTCTTTAGATTAAAACAATTTCAGAACAAATTAACTATTATTAAAGAATTAAACTATAATTTTAAGGAGAAGAGAAGATTTAAGATGTTATAAAATAGCAATAAATAATAACATAAGATATTTAAGTATTAGAATAATAAGAGAGGATCATATAATAATTTGATTAATTATAACTAATTCCTCTTTATTAATAATGTAATAACAAACTTGAAGAACTTTAATAATCTTAAAATAGACTTAAAATTTTAATTGAAGAGGCAAATAAATGTCTTAAATAAATCGATAGCCAATATTTAGATGAACATCAATAATAAATTGATAATTTAAATGATATTTTAAATGATTAATTAGATAAATTTAAACATTTATCTAAATATTAAAAATATAAAGATAAAATAAATTAAATAATTAATAAGATTGCAGATGAATCTGGTAAGTTGAATTCTCTAGAAATATAAATATCTTAAAGAACATTAGAAGCTTATTAATAATACAATCAAAATTAAGATTAAATTTAATAATCAATAAGTGATTTTTAGAAATAATATAATTAATTGCATGAATAAATTTACAATGATGAATAAATTGAATAGAAAAATGGAGAAAGAATTAAAAAATTAAAAATTATACAAGATTAATTGGATTTATTTAAAAATAAAATGAATCAATTAAAAGAATAAGTTAAAAGTTTGATTAATAATCAATATTGCAATAATGAATAAACTCAAAATTTAATAAATAATAGATTAGTTAGGATAGATTACACTATATTTGAATATTAAAAGTAATTTGATAAGTTCAATGAAATTAATGAATTAAATTCTTGTGAAATTATTAATTAATAAATAAACTAATTGGAAGAATTTTAGAGAAAATTTAAGGAAGTTGAAAATAATGAAACAGAATAAGTAGACTAATTAAAGTAGACAATTTAAAAAATAGCAGCTGAAAACAAAAGTGAATAAGAAAAAGAAATTATAAATTAAAATATTCAATTATAGAATATGTATAAAGAATTCTCAAAAGCTCTTTAATCAATAAAATTTTAATTTAATAGTATTGAATTTTATTAAAAAGTGAATGAGAAAAAAGAGAAACTTGAAAAATAATGGTAAGAAGAAATAAAGATTTTAGAAGAATATTTAGAAATTTAAAATCAAAATACTTATTTATTTAATTAAGAATTAAATGATATGAAAATAAAAAAAGGGAATTAAAAACAACAATCTGAGGAATAGCTCAAAAATTTACAATAAACTAATAAATAAAAAGGTGATCGGTTAAAGAGTGTAACTAATAAAGTGTTTGAAAAATAAATAGAAATAAATTTTAACTAGATAGATTTTAATTTAATTAAGAATTATGAATAATTAAAAATATAAGAAGAATATTTGCAAATAGAATTAAATTAAATAAATGATAAGATATCGAATTAATAATTAAATCCTTAATAATTAAATGAATTAAAAGATTATATTCTTAAAGTATATTCTAACATAAATGAATTAAAGATGAAAATTCCATAGGATGATGATGTATAAAAGCTCAACAAAAATTATCAATAAAATTTAGAATCATATGAAAAATAATATGCTTTAGTTAATTATATAAAGTAATATCATTTAACAAGATATTATGAAAGAATCAAGGAAAATAAAGAAAATGAATAAAAATAAAAATAATAAAATAAGGATGAAAATGATTACAAAAAATTATTTTAATCTAAACTAAATTAAGTTTAGGAAGAAAATACATAAAAAGAGAAGGAAGCATAAGATATATTCTAAAGATATGAAAATGTTTTATTTAAAAGTTACAATAAGATGGCAATTGAAAGTATGGAAAAAGATTAAGAAGAAATTGAGAAACAGATTTAAATCGTAGAAAATATTCTAAAATAAAAATATACAGTAAAATTAAAACCTAAATTGAAAGATTAATCAGTAGTAAAAGAGATTATTAATGTCAAATAATATTATAAAATAACAGAGTTCGCACAAATGCTAATATTCAAAATGATAAAAAATAAATAAACAATTCAATAAGGATAAATCAATCAATATTGATTTAATTTTGATTAATCATATAATTTTATATACATATTAAAATCATTTTAATTCCTTTAAAATTTAGATTATTTTAAATAATCTAAACATTTTATAAAATTATTGTTAACTTTTATTATTGTTCTTTAATTTAAATTTGAAATAAAGTAAATTCTTTTTTGATTTAGATTAAAATATTGATTAACTTATAAAGAATTACCCTACTATGAAACCCAAACTCCACATCTTTTTTATGTAAAATAAAGGCACTCAAAACAAAATTTCAAGTGCTCATGAAAAAAACTATCTCAAAATAAATAACTTGAAGACCTGAATCTATTAAAGTATTTTTCATAATTTTCAGGCTTTTAATCGCAATGTTAAAAAGTAATACATAAAATTTTATAACAAATCTTTGGATTTGCACAAGATCAAAACTTAAAAATTGATTGATGACTATGATTACATATCAGTTGAATTTTTTAATTCTAAGAAAATTACTTATTTAATTAAATAATATAATAAAGATTATGAGTGATTGATAATAAGAATTTAGTGAATTATGGAGAAATAAAAATGGAGAGTAGGTATGTCTTTAGTAATTTACTGCGAAATTGAAATGACATAAGTTTAAATAATTATTGTATTTATTATTTATTTGGATACTTCATTATATAAGTTTTTTTTAATATAATTAAAAATATATATACTGACTGCTAATTATTTAATGAATGAAAGAAATTACTTATAAGAAACACCTATAATTTAGAGATGAAATTAATAAAAAGATGGAATTCTAAAATAGAGAATACAATTAAGAATTAAGTATGTTTTAAATAATGATGAAAGATGTAAGAAGAATTTGGGAGAATGAGTAAAAATTCCTAAATAAAATAGCATAAGAGTTTAAAATAGAGTATGAACATCAATATTTAGAATAATTAATAAGAATTTGAAATTTACTGAGGTTATAATGGGAAAGTAGAGGAATGAAGGGAGACCAATTTCAAGAAGTGATAGTCAATATACCGAATTGGTAGAGATACTATATGAGTGTAGTGTTTAGATGAGTGTTGGGTTATTTAATGATTAATAAAATTTTTGTCAGATTTAATTGTATAAATATATCGATAAGAGTTCTTTAAGGAGAATGAAGTTCAAATTAAGGGGGGTAAAGTAATATTGACTTTATTAATGAGAAAATCTTGTTTCTTTTGCACTATATATTCTCGATTAAATGATTCAAGTTAACTAAATTTTAAACAAAAATAAAGCATGCAATCCAATCCCTTTTCATACAGTACTTACCCTTACTAATTTCAATCAAGTATCGTAATTATAACTACAAGACAGATTTTCTAATGAATCCATAAGTGTATTACTCTAACTACAACCCTTACTATTCTTAAGTCTCAACCTATATGGTAATACGATTATGTTATTATGTTAGGCACCTTAACCGTATCTACAGAATGAATCTTATCATATGAATTACATTTAACAATCAAATTATATCAATTGGAATACAGAACAGACCGAGATGAAATTGCCAAAAATCACATTTTCTCCTTACATTAAACAGGAAGACAATCTCATTAATTAAACTGGTTTACATGCCTAAAATCTCAGTGAGATTAATAATAATGAGGATAATTAAGACAAACTCTTGTAGAAAGTGGAGACAGTGCGACAGGTTAAAAAATCCAATAGTTAGATAATTCAAAACCGTAGAGGTTATTTTATATTCTAATTTTAGGACATTGGACAAATGAAGAGCATTACAAATATTTAAAATTTGTTCGATAACATAAAGAATTGTTCCAAACTAGTGTACAAAAAAAACTGAACAGAGTTTTCAAAATGATGTCCATCGAAATACCTACTAGAACTGCTTGTTAGTGTCGTTCTCATTACTCGAAATTTAATCCATTAGATCATACTGTAAGAATTCTTGAAACATATTTAGGGAAAAGTAAGACGAAAATTGGTCAATGATGAATAAGTTTATGAGCGGATGTTCAATAATAATTAACAAAATGACAGTGATTGACCCCTTTATGTATATTGTCAATATTATTAAAATTGAGTCCTATTAAATATATCTTAAATTAAATAAATTATTATTACATCTTATATACAACTACATTTGATATTAATCTCTATTATTTAATAACTAAATCTAAGAATTATAGTTTATATATTTACATAAAACATTATATATTTAATATAATACCTAATATTATATGTCAGAATACTTTTCTAAATTGGTATATATTCATTCTTAACTTTTAGTTTAGAGCTTCTAGTCCCAAGGCCACTATGCGTCATTCCTAAAGTATGTAAAAAATCAATTGTACGAGTTAGGAAAACAACTACCTAAAGATTTTGCTCAACAAATCCTAGATAATGATATAATATTGGTTTTGAGCGAATACACAAATGATGATGCACTTAGAAACTTAATTAATTTATACATGGTAGATTACTTACATATTCATTTTTAGTTAGGAGTTGAACACTTTAAGGAAATTCAAGATTAATCATACAAATATTTTCAAATTCAACTGAATAAATTAATACTTAATCCAGTTGTTACTTAACCTACAGTACCACCTTTATAAAAACTAAATGAATCTCCAATTATAAAGAAAAAAAATATGCCACCTCCAAAATTAGATGTCAATATATAGTAAAATAATCAAGAAAATTAAGATTTATAATATTCAAAGACAGCAATTGTTATGCGAGATACTAAAGCCACCACATTTCATTTTAATGAAGATTCCATTAAAGAAACTCACAATTAGAAAATTTCTAAGCATAATATAAATAATACTTCAAGCATTGATTTCGATCATGAATAATTATAAAATGATATTAATAATAGAGTTTAATCATAATAAGATGAACGAAAAGAAAATATGACTTTAGATTTGAAACAATAGCTATTTTTATTTGATGAAAATAAAGAAGCTAGTGATCTGATAGATCAATATAAAAGCGATTAATTAAAGATTGAAAAGATTAAAAATGATTAAATAAGCAAATAAACTACAGCATTTCTTATGAAACTATCACAAAGAAACAATAAAAAAAAAATGAATACTTAAATAGTTACCAATATCAATAGATATAATTCTTAACCAACAATAATGAATCAAAATAGATGTAATTAAGAATAACATTTGATAGACGAATAAATTATAATAGAAGATAAGAATGAATCAAGTTCTAAAATCACCTCTAGTGAAAAAAATCATAAAAAATTTTAGTTTGATGATTTATAGGATGGTTGATTAAAAATATATTTAGAATTTATCTTAATTTATATGAAAGCTATTCTTACAAATTTCAATCTTTTTTGAATAAAATTCTTTATAAATTATTGAATAATTTAATAGTTATTTTTTGTAAAATAATTCTTTTTAAGAAAAAATTAAGGAAAAAGTAAATACTCATATAAAATTAGAATATATAATATATCCATAAATACTCTCTAGTAGATGGAAAATATAATTGTAAAAATAGAATTTTTAAATAATTACAGAATCATCAATTAAGATTAATATTTTTTTTAATTTTGAGAGGTATCTTGAATCTAAAAAATATGTAATTTTACTGCCATGTTTGGACAAATTAATAATAATATTTGGATGATTTGTATGACTATTTCAACTAATTAATTAAAATATTATTAAAAATCTTGAGTTTGAAATCTAGTTGTATAAATCATTAATATAAGAAAAATTGAATAACAACATAAATTTAATTTTATATTATTAAATATTATTTTTACAAATAATGGCTTTATTTACAATCAAAGAAAAAGCTAATAATCAATATTTTAATCTAAATCAAAAAAGAATTTACTTTATCTCAAATTTAAATTAAAGAACAATAATAAAAGTTAATAATAATTTAATAAGATGTTTAATTATTTAAAATAATCTAAATTTTAGAGGAATTAAAATGATTTTAATATGTATATAAAATTATATGA
This sequence comes from Paramecium primaurelia, assembly GCA_905182975.1. NCBI lineage: Eukaryota > Ciliophora > Oligohymenophorea > Peniculida > Parameciidae > Paramecium > Paramecium primaurelia. Next base: position 148,111 of record CAJJDM010000065.1, on the reverse strand, counting down.
ATAATCAAAATTAAATCAATATTGATTGATTTATCCTTATTGAATTGTTTATTTATTTTTATTTTTTATCATATTGAATATTATCATTTGTGTGAACTCTGTTATTTTATAATATTATTTGACATTAATAATCTCTTTTATTATTGATTAATTTTTCAATTTAGATCTTAATTGTACTTAGTCTTTTTATTTTAGATAATTTTCTAATATTTAAATCTGTTTCTCAATTTCTTCTTAATCTTTTTCCATACTTTCAATTGCCATCTTATAGTAACTTTTAAATAAAATATTTTCATATCTTTAGAATATATCTTATGCTTCCATCTCTATATTTGTATTTTCTTCCTAAACTTAATTTAGTCTAGATTAAAATAATTTTTTGTAATCATTTTCATCCTTATTTTTATATTTTTATTTTTATTCATTTTCTTTATTTTCCTTGATTCTTTCATAATATCTTGTTAAATGATATTACTTTATATAATTAAGTAAAGCATATTATTTTTCATATGATTCTAAATTTTATTGATAATTTTTGTTGTACTATTATACATCGTCATACTATGGAATTTTCATCTTTAATTCATCTATGTTAGAATATACTTTAAGAATATAATCTTTTGATTCATTTAATTATTAAGGATTTAATTATTAATTCGATATCTTATAATTTATTTGATTTAATTCTATTTGCAAATATTCTTCTTAGATTTTTAATTATTCATAATTCTTAATTAAATTATCATCTATCTAGGTAAAATTTATTTCTATTTATTTTTCAAACACTTTATTAGTTACAATATTTAACCGATCACCTTTTTATTTATTAGTTTATTGTAATTTTTTGATAATCTCTTCAATTTGATATTTTTAATTCCCTTTTTTTATTTTAATATCATTTAATTCTTAATTAAATAACTAAGAATTTTGATTTTAAATTTCTAAATATTCTTCTAAAATCTTTATTTCTTCTTTCAATTATTTATCAAGTTTATCTCTTTTCTCATTCACTTTTTGATAAAATTCAATACTTTCAGATTTAAATTTTATTGATTAAAGAGCTTTTGAGAATTCTTTATACCTATTCTATAATTGATTATTTAACTTTAAAATTTCTTTTTCTTATCCACTTTTGTTTTAAGCTCCTATTTTTAAAATTGTCTACTATAATTAGTCTACTTATTCTTTTACATTATTTTCAACTTCCTTTAATTTTCTCTAAAATTCTTCCAATTAGTTTATTTAATAATTAATAATTTCCAAAGAATTTAATTAATTGAATTAAGTGAAATTATCAAATTACTTTTAATATTCAATTATAATGTAATCTATCCTTAATAATTCATTATTTATTAAATTCTGAATTTATTCATTATTGCAATATTCATTATTAATCAAACTTTTAAGTTATTCTTTTAATTGATTCATTTTATTTTTAAATAAAACCAATTAATCTTGTATCATTTTTAATTTTTTAATTCTATCTCCATTTTTCTATTCAATTTATTCATCATTGTAAATTTATACATGCAATTATTTATCTTATTTCTTAAAATCACTTATTGATTATTAAATTTAATCTTAATTTTGATTGTATTATTAATAAGCTTCTAATGTTCTTTAAGATATTAATAATTTTAGAGAATTCAACTTTCCAGATTCATCTGCAATTTTATTAATTATTTAATTTATTTTATCTTCATATTTTTAATATTTAGATAAATATTTAAATTTATCTAATTAAACAGTTAAAATTTTATTTAAATTATCAATTTATTATTGATGTTCATCTAAATATTGGCTATCGATTTATTTAAGACATTCATTTGCCTATTCAATTAAATTTTTGAGTCTATTTTAAGATTATTAAAGTTCTTCAAGTTTGCTATTATATTATTAATAAAGAGAAATTAGTTGTAATTAATCAAATTATTATACCATCCTCTCTTATTATTATTCTAATACTTAAATATCTTATGTTATTATTTATTACTATTTTATAACATCTTAAATCTTCTCTTCTCCTTAAATTTATAGTTTAATTCTTTAATAATATTTAATTTGTTCTGAAATTGTTTTAATCTAAAGAGATTATTAACTAGATTATTATTTTACAATAATGAATAAAGATTCATATTAATCTTTTTCTTTTTTCAATTTCTACTCTTGTTCTTTTCGTTTTTAATCAGGTATTTCTTTATCTTTTACTTTTTATTCTAGAAAACTTTATTCCTTTATAATTTTTTCCATTATTATCTTAAATTCTAATTCACATTCTTAACTTTCTTTTTCCAACTGAGTATCTAATCCTCCCAGCATCTCTGTTGTCTATGCTGATTATATTTATAATAATCTTTATTCATTGTTAATTTTTTTATCTTAATATTTACCTAACTCTATATTAATAGAAATTAACAATTATTTTTTTTAATCCTCTATATTAATCTCATTTATTTTTTTTTATTTTTCTTCGAGATTTTGAATGTTAGTGTTAATTGTACTTTACAATTACATCGATTTAATGATTAATAGTTATTTTATTTCTTTTAATTTTTCCTTTTCTTTTTCCAATTTTTTCCATAAATTAACCTTTTCTTAAATTTCGCTTTCAAATTAATTTATAATTTCTATTATTTATTAATCTAATTCTTATAATTTTTCTTCTGGAATATATTTTAGGCCTTCTATTAATTTTTCCACTCCTTCTTTTTTTTACTATTATTTATAATCATTCATTTCATTTTAAAAATTATTCTTTAACTAAATTATTAATATTTATTATTGGTTTAAATTTAAGTCTTTCATTTTTAAATCATAATCTTATAAAGCCTTTTTCTTAATTACATCCAATTCATTTGACATTTTATCTTCTAACTCTTATAGTTTATATTTTAACATTTCATCAATTTTTAAATCTATTTCCTTTTCTTTTTCTGTAAGCCAATTTTATATGAACTTTTCACACTCCTCTTTTACTTTTTTAAAATACTGTCTCAATTCTTTTCTTTCTAAACTATTATTAATTTCTTTTAGAGGTTCTAATTTTTATTTCAATAATTTTTCAATCTCTGCTTTTATTTTTTCTATTTATTTTTACTTTAATTGATTCAATCCATTTATAGTTTCTTCTTCTATATATTTTTTGGTTTCTAATTACGTATTGGAAATTGTTTAGTTTATATCTTTTTTTAATTATTCTGTTTTTGCTTTAGATAATTATTCATCATCAGGTTCTTCTTTATAAGCTTGTAATACATCTTTTAATTATATTCTTTAAAATGATTGTTTTTTTAACATCTTTTTTATTAAATCCTTTTCTTTTTGTAAAATGTTAATATTATTCTAAATTTGCAAATCAATACTATTTTATTAATAGTTTTGAATTCTAAAAAAAATTTCATCTTAAGTATTACCTAAGATTATAAATTTAAAATACCTTAAAAGAAAGTCTTATTAGTTAAAAGTTCATACCACATAGCTCCCAAAGACCATATATCAACTGATTTATTATAAAAACAGTTTTAATTTCCCAAGATTTCTGGAGCCATATAATATGGTGTTCCAACTTTAGAAGTATTTACCATTTAATTTTAAGTTTCTTTGACTAATCCAAAGTCAATCAATTTAATAGTCATTTTATTATTAGAATCTTTAATGTATACAAAATTTTCAGGTTTTAAATCTCTATGAAATAATCCTATTGAATGAAGTTATTCAACTCCTTATACCATCTAAAATATCATTTTATTTAATTACTTAAAGAAAATATGAATTTCTTTCATTATAACTTAATTTTTGATATTCTTATGATTACATAAATTACAAGAAATCTCCATGAGCAAATTCCATTGCAATTATTGGACAAGAATTTTATTGAATCTATACTCCTTTTATTCCAATAATATGACTGAAATTGTTTCTTTAAATTGCTTATATGGCTTTTAATTCATTTTGATTTATTGATTTGTATTCTTTAATAGCTACAATTTCTTATGTTTTAATATTTTTTCCCTTATAAACAATACTTTGTGATCCTTATCCAATTGGTGGCTGAAATTTTTCATAGGTGTCTCCTTCTATTGTAATTTTTTATATTATAGGATTTGGTTATTAAGTTTTGTTTTATAATGGCAATATGAATTGTGGAAATGGATT